>JAMXBB010000008.1:17260835-17638266 GCA_024138015.1 Lumnitzera littorea
ACCATAGGAGGAGGGCCATTGTGTAAGCTTCAGATGTTGTGGGGCAACCACCTTCCGAGGCCGATTAGGCTACCCCACTCAAGTTCAAATGCGACCATAGAATTGTTGCTTTGAAAAAACGTAGTAGTTGCAAAACTTAAGAACCTTTAGAACCCACCATTTGTATTTCATGAAAACTTCTTTTTTTTTTTTTTCAAAAAATTCACAAGAATCTATGATGTGGTAAACCTAAATTGATAAAGGCAGTTGTGAAGTTGTGTCGGTAATTATAATCTTCTATTGTAAATAATTTGTAATAATTTCATGTAAAGTTTAGAATATGTTGTAATTGTAATTTTAATTTTGATTTTTAATAAGTCATGGTTGGACCAAGTCAAGGGTCTTTTAAAAACATTCATATCCACCTACCGTATTGGCCTCAAAAACTACTTCAAACGTGGTTTCGACTCTTCAGCCCAGATAAACAGGAGTTTAATAAGAATAAGATTGGGTCCGTCCTCTCTCTATAGAAGATCCCTATGAACATCACTCTAGTGTGGGCCTTCGTACATCTATGGGAGCCCGAATCTATCACCTTTTGTTTGGGCTCACATAAGCTAAGCCTAACCCTCATGGAGTAAATAAAAAAACAAAACATAAAAATAAAAAAGAAACAAAACAAAAGAATTAAACCTGTAAAATAATAGGTAGTTATTATTGTGCCTAGTATTCTACCCACCAGAAATATTCATTCTTTTAGGTAAATTCAACATTTTGCAAATAGCCTTCTTCATTTGGAATAAATAAGATTTAGATAGTTTCTTTGTTTAGTCTTTTATTATTCAAAATTCCTTATTTGTAAATAGACTCTCAGTAATGTTGTTCTCGGCTTGTATATATTTCCATGAAAGCAATCTTCCATAATCATCAATTTACAATTCCATCGCTTGGTCTTTGTAACATAAAAGCCCTAACTTTTCCTCTCTCTCTTTCAAAAAAATAAAAAATAAAAAAGAAAGAAAGAGAAAAGAAAGAAAAAAGAAGGAAAGGAAAGAAAAGAAAAAGAAAGAAATTTGCTAACGGTTACAAATCCTTATAGGGTTTAGGACAAACACAATTACTTGGCCCATTAAGGCAGATAACCTAAACAGACCCACTTGGCTCGAGAAAATAATCAACCAAACCTGAGCCCTAGCCCATCAAGATAGTTGAACAAACTCAAGGCTTGAGCCATCAAGTCTAACTATGAACTAAACTAAAACACAAAGCCATTAAACACTATCCTAAGCTTGATATTTGGTACAAACAAAAAAGGCAATTCATTAGTCCCTTCCACTTCAAAGATTGTCAATTTCGGCCCATTCGAACTCTAAAGAACCTAACCTAAAATTACATATGGAAGCTTTAGGGCATTAAGACCTATAAGTCTAGAGCATGGGGCATTTAGTCTTTGAAATTTCACAATTGAGGCATGTTCTAAGGAATTGGGGAGTAAGGTCTGTCATCACCTTAAGGTTGATCCATCCCTATGTAAGGAATTGGTAACTTATTTTTAAAAAATATTTGAATGAAAAGAGGCGAGTTATATCCTATACACTAACCCTTAAACACTTTGAGAGTTAAGAGACATTATGGTGAGGATATTTTGGACTCATTCCTTAAAGGAGGTCCATTTTGAATTTGATACGCAAACCGAAACGAAGTTAGGCATTTATTTTCAAATCCTAAACACAATTATCCTTTGATAACCCCATTGGATTGATTTGGAGTTCATTTCAATTGTAAACCCTGTCAAGAACTACCCCACAGTGGGGCAATTCGAAGATTAGGATCATTGATTAAGAGAAAAGGATAAAATTGATTTATGCTTACCTCAGTAATAACAATTCAAGGATAATTTTTGTTTTTGATAAATTGTTCTCTTTGAAGAAGAGCTAACATTTTTTTAAATACCCCAAAAGCCACACATACCTTTCCAAAGCCAATGCACTCTGAACCTATGGATTTAGGGTCTTGATTCATCTAGAGACAAAAACTTGACAAAAGAGATAGTTATTTTTGGGGAGAGAAAAGAAAGAAATGAAATGAAATGAAAAAAGAAAAAAAAAAGAAAAAAGAAAAAGAAAAAAAAAAACCAGGAAAAAAGAAAATGAAGAAATACCCAAATATTGGGCTTGAGAAAATCCCCAATCAAAAAAGGCTTAAGTTGCTCAAAAAATTAAAAAAAAAAAAACACACAAGGCCTTGAATCGTATTCCCAACCAAAAGCACAAAACCTCATATTCATTCAGAATCACGTTCTCAACCACAGACCAAAAACTCCATAGTTAGTTCAAAACCATACTCCAAATCATGAGCATAAACCCTTTCTATCTACTTGATTCTCAAACACAAGACCTTCTCACCCACAATACCTCCCTACTCAAAGCTCTTCTAATTTTGAAGAATAATTTATCTAAGATAAAAATTATTTTTGAAACTAGGGTAACCGCACATCTAGTTCATTCCTAAGGGTTCTTGACTTGTACTCCCCGGGTTGGATGAAAGCATTTCTTTCAAAATAGGCCCTCTCAATTAACTTTTTTGAAACCATTTAACCAAAAGCCCAAGTTACAATACTAAACCCAAAAAGACCTAACAGATCGATCAGAATGTATCATTTACAAATTGGATTATAATTTTTGGAATAGTAATCAAGAGTGAAATCCAGACCGAGAGTGCGTAAGGAAGTCCTCTTTGACTAAACTAATCGTGAGTTACCTTTTTCTTACGAAATAAAAATTTAAGGCCTATCCAAGAAGCTTATTGTCTATGTTACAAACTATGATGGATATGAGATACCCTATATGATTATAACGTTTGCCTTTTAAATAGGAATTTGTATCCATTAGCAAACTTTCAAGGAAAAAGAAGGAAAAAAGAAAATGAAAAGACATGAAAAGGAGAGAGAGAAAGTAGAGGCTTGTTACAAGTTTTTCCATTCATTTTCCAGTTCATTTCATCTATAGTAGCCAAATTTTCAATTCATGTTATAAACAGTTTTCACCAAATTCCTCGTTTGTAAATTTCTCAAATCAACAGTTTTTTTAAAGTTAGCTATGTTCCTCGGTTTACTTTTAACTCTCAATAGAGCTTAAGCGAGTCCAAAGGGGCGCTTTGACCGCCTTGGTTAGTCAGCTTATTAAGGGCACGACCAAGTTTTCCTTCATCTTTAGGTTTTAGCCAGCTCATGGAGTGCTTTGACCGCCTTGGTTAGTCAGCTCATTAAGGGCATGACCAAGTTTTCCTTCATCTTTAGGTTTTAGCCAGCTCATGGGGTGCTTTGACCGCCTTGGTTAGTCAGCTCATTAAGGGCATGACCAAGTTTTCCTTCATCTTTAGGTTTTAGCCAGCTCATGGGGCGCTTTGACCGCCTTGGTTAGTCAGCTCATTAAGGGCACGACCAAGTTTCCTTCATTTTTAGGTCTTAGCCAGCTCAAGGGGCACTTTGACCACCTTAGTTAGTCAGCTCATTAAGGGCATGACCAAGTTTTCTTCACATTTTTAGGTCTTAGCCAGCTCAAGGGACACTTTGATCGCCTTGGTTAGTCAGCTCAATAAGGGCACGACCAAGTTTTCTTTCATCTTTAGGTCTTAGCCAGCTCATGGGGCGCTTTGACTACCTTGGTTAGTCAGCTTATTAAGGGCACGACCAAGTTTCCTTCATTTTTAGGTTTTAGTCAGCTCAAGGGGCGCTTTGACCGCCTTGGTTAGTCAGCTCAGTAAGGGCATGACCAAGTCTCTTCATTCTTTAGGTCTTAGCCAGCTCAAGGGGCGCTTTGACCGCCTTGGTTAGTCAGCTCATTAAGGACATGACCAAGTTTTCCTTCATCTTTAGGTCTTAGCCAGCTCATGGGGCGCTTTGACCGCCTTGGTTAGTCAGCTCATTAAGGGCACGACCAAGTTTCCTTCATTTTTTAGGTCTTAGTTAGCTCAAGGGGCGCTTTGATCACCTTGGTTAGTCAGCTCATTAAGGGCACGACCAAGTTTCCTTCATTTTTTAGGTCTTAGCCAGCTCAAGGGGCGCTTTGACCGCCTTGGTTAGTCAGCTCATTAAGGGCACGACCAAGTTTTCATTACATTTTTAGGTCTTAGCCAGCTCAAGGGGTACTTTGACTGCCTTGGTTAGTTAGCTGATTAAGGGCACGACCAAGTTTTCTTCATATTTTTAGGTCTTAGCCAGCTCATGGGGCGCTTTGACCGCCTAAGTTAGTCAGCTCATTAAGGGCACGGCCAAGTTTCTTCATTCTTTAGGTCTTAGCCAGCTTAAGGGGTACTTTGACTGCTTTGGTTAGTTAGCTCATCGGGGTACTACCAAGTTCTCATTATTCTTTTTAAGGGGATTTTTGCCAACCTACAAAGACACTATCCCTCGTTATTCTTCGTTTCAAACTAACCCTTGTCAAGTAACTTAACGTTCCTTAGGATAGAGTTATCCTGAGGCAAAAACGGTATTTCTTTTGTCTTTGTGGCAAAGTTTTGCTCAAACTTCACCACAAAGAGGGGCAGCTATAGATACCTAATTTTTACCCCTCTGAAGTCCTAATTTTTAATTTTACAAAAAGGGTCCTAATTAAAAATAAATAAAAAAATAAAAAATTAATAAAAGATAAAAAGATAATAAAAATTAACAAATAATGAAAATACCAAAAAAATAAGAAAAGGAAAAATCATGAAGATTTCGTAGATTTTTAGGAAGTAATTTATATTAGGAATAATTAGTTTTAGTTTTAGTTTTAGTTTAGTTAAAAAATTTTATTTTAGGGAATCGGATAGTTTAAATATAATTTAATGGTAATGAATGTTTATATACAGGCCAATGGCTTAATGGATAAGAATCGGAATTTGGGTTGGATTTAATGTGAGGTTAGGGGTTCGAGTCTCGCCAGGCATCTATGTCTTTTGTTTTTTTATATATATTTTACAAGAGCGAGAAAAATAAACGAGATTCATATCTAATTAAAAACTTCATCCCTCGTCCATCCACTATTCATCGTTGACGTTATCAGTAACCATAGCAACAGAGCAAGCAGATGTGATCCAGTACTAGATTCTGTTGCAAATCTTCGACCCTTTTCTCTAACCCCATAACAGCTCAACCATCAACAACAGCTGCAACAACCATAGTAACTGAACGCGGCAGCCCCCCCACGCTCATTCTCCTCTTTGCATTTGACACGTCACCACATTCCTTGCCACATACGCCCTTCAGCCTTACGTCCACTGAGTCCTAGCTCCTGCACATAGCTTCACTGTATTATCGAACAGCAAGCTTAGCCAGCAGCACCGTCGTAACTTTCAGATTAACCTGCCATACCAATGTCTGCAGCAGTAAGCCAAATTGAGTTCCTACGTCCAGCCATATGCTTCACGCAAGCTACCACAGCCGTAAATCCATCACTACTGTAAACATCCGATTGATCCAACGCTGCTTTGGATGACAGTATATGTATGCCGTAGCTGGGTATTATCAGGTTCAGTTTCTATCTAAGTTTTTTCTTTATTATTACTATTTCTGATTTATTATTATCATACTATATTATTGCTTTTAGGATTTTCGTGGTTTAACATGCTGTGCTATATATATATATGTATATATGTGTATTTCTTAGTTTGAGATATTTCTTTTAGTATTAGCTTTAATATGGATTAGGTATATTATGATAATATAGAGATATATAGACCTTAGAAAATTGTTTTTTTTTTTTAATTTATTTTTATTATATGCCTTATTCAATTATCTATTAGTGATATTATATATATATATATATATGTGTGTGTGTGTGTGTGTGTGTATGTGTGTGTGTGTTAGTTTAGGAGTTTAGTATTAGTTCTTGTACAAGTTTATTATATAGAATTAATTTATTTTGATAGATAATTGTATACATTAGTTTAGGGATTGTTAAGATTGGTCATATTTTAAAATTTGGTTTTATTTAAGGATTTATCATATAGAAGGTTGTTTTTCTTTAAATAAAAATTAATAAAAAACCCTTTTTAAAAATAGGATTGTTAGAGAAATTTTTTTTTTATAAAACAATAACATTTAAGAATTAGGACCCTTTTTGTAAAAAAAAAAAAAAAAAATTAGACATTTGTTAAAAACATGTTCAAACCCACTCTTTAAACCAATTCTATAGTTATGCGTACGATAGGACTGGATATTCAATTCATTAACTTTGCATGCTTTGCTTTGCAGGTACGTAATAGTGGTTTTTAATTATTGCCTATAAGTTGTTTTATTTATTTATTTTTATCTCACTTAGTATATGCACAGTTATTTTTAAAACTTGTACTAATTTTTTTTATTTATTTTTATCATGCTTTTAATTACTAGTTATTAGTTAAAATATTTGTATCTAGTGAACATGTGTTAAGTTAAATTTTAGTTTTTTTTTTTTTAATTATTCTTTTAGATTTCATATTTTCAAAATAATATTTTTATAAAATCTCATATTTTACAAAATCTTGTTCTTTGCATATTGTATTAATTTATAAAAATTGCATTAGGCATGTTAAGGTTTTCTAGGCAAAAAAATCATTTTGATGTTCATAAAATAAAAAGAAATCTTTAATTGACTTCTTTTTTACTGCGAAACATCTTTTATGTAGTTTAGACTTGTTTTTCATAGTTTAGATGTCTTTTCCATAGTTTAGGTTTCTTTTCTGTGATTCAAACATCTTTTCCATGGTTTGAACATTTTTTCTATGATTCAGACATCTTTTCTATAATTTAGTTTTTCTTTTTTCTATAGTTTAAACATCTTTTTCATAGTTTAAAATTCTTTTCTATGGTTTAGGCATTTTTTTCCATGGTTAGACATCTTTTCTATGTTTAGACATATTTTCCATAATTTAGGCTTCTGTTCTATAATTTATATCTTTTCCATTGTTTAAGTTTTTTTTCTATGATTTAGACGTCTTTTAAATCATTTTTTTTTTGTTTAAACATCTTTTTTATAATTTAGATATCTTTTCTATGGTTAGGAAATTTTTTTCTTTCTTTCTTTCTTTCTTATGTTTTAAGCATCTTTTCTATATAAAAGTTTCATCATGTAGAACATTGCATATTTCATAAAATTTTTAGGGTTTTTCTTGAAAATAAAAAAAAAATTATCACTTAGTTGTTTTTAAATAAAAATTTTAATTTGGGACTTTTCAAAAATTAGGTTTTTAGGTTTTTTTTTTTATAATTAGGAATAAAAATTAGGCTTCTAGGGATTTTTCTTAATAAAAATAAAATTATTAATAAAAATGTAAATTCAACCAATTATTTCTTTTATAAAAAGAACTAATACATTAAAGTTTTCGAAAAGAAGTACGATCGTCTGATCCCGGCTAGCAGGTACGTAGGCACCTTTGGGGCGACAATAAAATATGTAGAAACTTAAGTTTTTATTTTATTTTATTTTATTCATTTATTGTAAATATTATAATTAGAAAAATAATCCTAATTTCGATAAATAGATAGTGGTACCCATTAAGGGTTTAATAGGTTAGCCCCCGAATTCGGAACCCTCTGGTTCTTTATTAAATTTGAAATAAAAGACCGATAGTCAAATCGTAATCAATTCACCCAATTGGTTACGGTTTCTTTTTTTTTTTCTCGACTTCGGTTGGGTGGCGACTCCAAAAATAATTTTCAATAAAAAACTGAAATTTCTCAATTTCTTTAGTCGAGGATTAATATTAAATGGGTTAGGGTTCAGTATTAATCAGGAAATAAGAAATCAATTTTTAAATAAGAAACCAAAAAGATAGACTCGACAATTAGTATACAAAACTGTATACTTAACAAGGAGGTTGACATGCGTATCATTTAAGTTATCTTAGAATGAGTAGCAACCATAATGGGTGAGGTTAATAATTGAACATCTTAGTTCGAGTAAGGTTCGTTGAGGTCCTACGGTTCTTAGCTAAGCTTCCCATAAGGTAAGCTTACAATTGCCAAGCTCTAGGATTGGTTGGCATTAGTTTTCTCATGATGTGCCAAGTTGTTCTTTGGACTCGGGCCTTAAGCTGTCTGGTCTCTTGGCTTCTCAACAAACAACAAATCTAATGTTGAGTTGTTTCTTTCTTCCTTTCGGTCTTCTGGTATTAGTTTGACCTTACCTTTTGATAGGTTTACCTTTGTCTAAAATAGGTTGGCCTTAGCTAAGAATAAGTCAACCTCGACTTGCAATAGGTTGGCTTCAACTTGGGGATTGTTGTAAGCTGATTTCTATCGCTTGTCCGATGAAATTGCCTATAAGGTCTTGCCTTTTACTTCAAGGAAGTCCTCTAGCAATTGGTTCAATTCATTAAAAACGGCCTTTATTTCCTCTTTCAATCAATTGGCTGGTGAGTTCTACCAATAGTTTTTGGCTAGTATACCTTTGGCTAAAGATTTTTCACTCTTGACTTCAGTTAAGTAGAAGCTTGGAGAATTGATCAAAGACTATATCCATAAGTTTAAACAGTTGATAATTGAAATTACTAACTATAACAAAAGTGTAGTGCTCCATGCTCTCTATAAAGGGGTTAGGGAGGATTTAGACTTCTTTAAGTCTCTTGCCAAACATTTATCAACCTCTTTGGATGACTTTACCAAGAGTCAAAGAGGTTTATACATAAAGAGGAGTAGATGTAAGTCAGGAGAGGGCTTGAGAGAGACAAGTAAGAGAGAAGGTCAATAGAGGAGAAGCGGTCTATGAAACATTAGTTGGGAAAGAGATTTGACATCCATAGCAAGTTGAGCCAACCTTTAGTAGATCGAAAAAGGTCAATTCCAACCTTTGTTGAGGATACCTCCCTTAATCAACCTATGTTTGATATCTTGATGCAGGTACGTAATTAGGGCTTTCTAGCTTGGTAAAAAAAAATGAAGAATAATTCCATGAGAAAGAACTCTAATAAATATTGTGACTTTCATGGAGATCAAGGTCATAATACAAATGAGTGCATACATCTGAAAATTACACTTAAGGACTTTATCTAAAGGGGTTATTTCAGGAAGTTCGTAAATGGACGAAGAGAAGTGAATGGAGCAACCTACTCAAAGAAGGAAGATTGAGCAGCAACCTAAGAATGATGATGCCAAATCTAATAATCGAGATTTGGTAGTTTAGGAATATGAAATGGTAGACAACCAAGCTCCTAAAGGTATTATTAATGCGATTTTTGGTGGGGATGATGAGAACGTTGTGGAAAAAGAGATAGACTTTGTTATAGTGGATTGTCCTTCGCCTTTCAATGGCATAATGGGTCAACCTTCCATCAACACTTTTAAGATGGTAGTGTCGAGTGTCGATAGCCCATCAAAAATCAAAGATTATAACTCCCATAAGAATGGGGACATGCTATAGGTACCGGTAATTAGCCCAAGTTTTATACTTAAAAGCTTTGAAAAGAGATTAGTTCTACCATATTAAGCAAGGTCAAATCAAACCACTTGCAAGTGCAAGGGGAACCAGTGGAGGAAATGTTAACAATATAATTAAGTGATAATCCTAAACATGTTATAAAGGTCAAAGCTAATATGTCGACAGATCCCTAAGAAAGTGTGGTATGTTTCCTTTAATCTAACAAGGATATATTTGCTTGGTCTCCTTTCGATATGCTTAAGATCCTTTAAGAAGTTATTACCTATAAACTAAACATAGATCCAACTACAAAGGTCATCTAATAAAAAAAAAGGCATTTTGCCTTGAAGAGGCAAGCAGCCATATAGGAGGAAGTATAAAAGTTGTTGAAGTCAGGTTTCATTAAGGAAAAGCCTTATCCTACCTAGCTTACCAATTATGTCTAGGTCAAGAAGGCAAATGGGAAATGGAGGGCATGTATCAATTGCACTAACCTGAATAAGACATGTCCAAAGGATTGTTTCCCTTTACCTTAAATAGATTAGATGGTCAATTCAGCTACTAGACATGCTTTGTCTAGCTTGATGGAAGCTTTCTCTAAATACAATTAGATTAGGATGCATCCCTCTAATTAAATACATACTTCTTTCATTACAAATTTAGAACTTATTGCTATAAAGTCTTGCTATTTAATTTAAAGAACACAGGTGCTACATACTAGAGATTGGTTACAAAGATGTTGAAACCTTAAATACATAGGAATATTGAGGTTTGTGTAGATGATATGATAGTTAGAAGCAAGACTAATGAGGACTGCCTTATCGACCTTCAAGAAACTTTTGACATGCTAAGAAAACATAATATGAAATTAAACCTACATAAATGTGTGTTTGTTCATTTTTAGGGAAATTCTTCAACTTTATAGTGACGTAGGGAGGAATTGAAGCCAATTCTAAGAAGATTTAGGCTATGTTGGATATGGAGTTACCAAAGTCCATAAAAGAGGTCCAAAGGTGGAATGATCATGTAGCAGCATTGAATAGGTTCATTTCTAAAAGTGTTGAAAAGTGTATAGAATTCTTTTGTGTTTTAAGAAATCCTTTTAAATTCTGATAGACTAAGGAGTGTAAGCAAGCCTTTAAGGCCATAAAGGAATTTTTAACTAAACCACTGATCTTGTAGAAGTCAGTTGAACAAGAAACTCTTTATTTGTATTTGTCTATGAGTGACCAAGCTCTTTCTTCTATACTAGTACAAGCAGAAGGACAAATGCATAAGTTGATGTACTTTATGAGTCACATTCTACAAGATCTAGAGTTATGATATACTAAATTGAAAAAGTTTGAGTTAACTATCATCATAGCTATTAGGAAACTCTAACCTTATTTCGAAGCTCACAAGGTCATGGTCCTAACTAATCAACCATTGAAGTAAGCTCTGCACAAGCCTGATGCTTCAGGTTGAATGGTAAAGTATGCCTTAGAACTTAGTGCTCTTGGAATTTAATATTGACTTAGAGAGGCATATAAGGTTCAAATCCTTGTAGACTTCATAGTAGAATTTGCTAGGACTGAGAGATCTATTATAGAGAGTGAGAAGCTAGCTTGGAAGCTATATGTTGACAACTCGTCTACTTGTAAAGGAAGTGGAATAGCTTTAATTTTGAAAGGTCTAAAGGGGAGTTCGAATTTCTTATGCTTTGAAGTTTGGATTTTTGACTAGTAATAATTGGCAACATCCCGTTTTTGCCATTATTTATTTTAATTTTAGTCTCTTGTTACATTTGGGCCAAGTTAACAAAAAAAAAAAAAATCCAAAAATGGAAAAACTAAAAAAAAAATTGAAGAAAAAATAAAAAATAAAAAGTGTCAAAAATGTCTAAGTCAAGTCAATTAATCATTTAAGGTCAGATTAGGTAATAATTAAAAATATATATACAATTTAATAAGTTTAGAGTCTTTAAAATTTTTTGAGTTTCATTGAAAACATATATATTTTAATTAGCCTAGTAAAATATTTAAGTTTATAAAATAGATTTTTATCTAATTTAAAAAATAGTTTAACTGGACTAATTAAAATAAGACTTAGAATTTATTAAATTTAAAAATGATGCTAAAAAAATATTTAGCATGTATATTTTTGGATTATGTAAATATGTTTAGGTCATTTTAAAAAATAAGTGAATGCAAATTGGGTTTAGGTTTAAAAGACAAAATTAAAGTAAGGCCTACTTTAAAACGGTTAATTATAATTTAAGTTCAATACTTGTTGAGAAACTAAGCATTGCTCAATTGGTTTAAGCGTTTGTGTTGGACTATGGGGTCATGACTTCAAGCCATCATAAGCATACGTTGTGCTTCATTTTTTTTCCCCAAGCAATATCATGTGCTACTCATATGATTTTATTTTCTTCCTCACCTATCCAAGTGTAAGAAACAAGTAGAAAAGGGAGGATCGTTAATCAAGTTTTTAGGAATCGATTTAACA
Source organism: Lumnitzera littorea (assembly GCA_024138015.1). Classification (NCBI taxonomy): domain Eukaryota; kingdom Viridiplantae; phylum Streptophyta; class Magnoliopsida; order Myrtales; family Combretaceae; genus Lumnitzera; species Lumnitzera littorea. The sequence goes on from JAMXBB010000008.1 coordinate 17,272,682, forward strand.
ACATATATTATTAAATCTTCATATTTTTTTGGTGGATTTAGAAGAATCTTGGTAAAATCATTAACAAAAATCCTAACTCTAACAAAGATTTAAATAAATGTTCATGAATGGAAGATTTGACAAGATCAAGTTGGGGTTTAAATCTCATCTATGGCCAATGAAAGTAGATCCAAGTAACAAACTTGATTTGGTTTGGCAATCTATATTAAGGAGGAAGAGGACCGATTTGAAAAAAAGAACACAACATACAGCCATATATCATCATCAACCTAGTACATACACAACCATGATACATCTAATCACAGCTTCGATCATAAACAACCACCTACGCCCTTTATCATCTTCAACCTTTCTCTCACAATCATAGCCTCATCTCTATTCGATAGCCAACATCACACATGACCCTCTTGATCACAATACCAATGCTAGATGCGACTTCACCTCAAAATTTTCCTCTATTGTCCTTAACCCCTATGACTCTCACTTCTTCATTGAACCTAGCAATACATGGCAAGCAAACCTAGAATCCAGCCACACTGTACGACTTAAATAGTAGCAACCAACATCAACAGCAACAATATTGCCAACCTAACCGCTATAGCCCTAACTTAACTTGATCTTTACGTCAACTAAGCTCGTGTCGATACTACCACACTCATTGCACAGCCAACACTGCCACTATGACAACCCCCAAACACTAGCTGCACTTAGAACCACCAAGCAAAACCCTCTGAAACCTTGATGCATGACTGTCTAACACTACTCATGGCCATGCATCATCATCCTCATTCGACCCCACACGAACAGCAGTCCCCTTAGTGACCAACACCAACTCAACTCTCTCTCGCATCATAGCCTTATGACCACTTTACTATAACTATCACTACTCTACTTTCCAAATACTTCGAACCACCACCAAACATCGCAGTGCTAATTCTAAAGTGTTTTTTACCAATCACTTCCTCATCGAAGTGCAGTTATACGCTTGAAAATCAGATTGAAATCACCGTGTGAAGTCAAATTGCTATAACTGTTAGTAAAGGAAGAAGTTGACCTAACCTGGATTTGTGAGAACTGAACCTAACCCGCATACAGTAAAACTCTTGGATTCAACCCGCGCCCATCTTGAGTAGGTTGGTAGTTGATTCTCTTTATTTTTTTTTTAATTTTTTTAATTTCATTTATTTTTTTGTGTGTATTGACTTTAGTTTTTTATCTTTAGTAGGTTTTAAGTTATAGTTCCTATAAGTTTTTATATTTTTTTGTTTTTTTCAAAAATAATAAAAAATCATTAAAAAATAGTGAATAGTTTGATTAGTTTATTTTTGCATATTGATACTAACATGGGCTTTGCTTGCAAGCTTTTGGTATTTTTACTTCGTGTTATTTTTGCATCGCATTTTAATGAAATTGCATCTCTTTAGTGATAATTGCATCCTTAGGGCTAATGCATTTTTTCTATAGTTATCATATCCTTAGGCATTTTCTTTTTTCTTCATAGTTAGATATCTTTTCCATAATTAAATATTTTTTTATGATTTAGACTTTTTTTTTTCATATTTAGGCATATTTTCTATAATTTAGGTATCTTTTTTATGATTTAGATATATTTTCCATGGTTTAGGCATCTTAGGCATATTTTCCACATTAATTGCATATTTTAAGGAAAATTGCATTTAGACACTTTAGGGTTTTTTCTAAAAATTTTATCATATAGGAAATATTTTTCTCTAAATAAAATTTGAATTTTTTTTTAGTTAAGGTTTTTGAAAATTAAACAATAAAAAATTATAGTTCTTTTAGGATTTTTCTTAATAAAAAATTAATTATCTAAAAATGTAAATCTAGCTCCTTATCAAAAAATAAAATTTATCTATTCGCTAAAGTTTTCTAAAAAATGAGAATAATGGTTAGTTTGATCTCAATTAGTAAGTATGTAGGCACCTCTGGTATAATCGTAAAATTCGTAAAATATTTTCTTTTCTTTTCATTTTTTAGGGAAAATTTGTAATAAAAATAATAAAAAATTTCATTCTTATGTATTTTTACATTTTTGCATTTTTTTTCATATTTTTAGAAAACTTCTAAAAAAATAAAAGCCCATTAGTTAATTTCTTAAATTTTTACATGGTGATTTTTATCCTAATAGATTAACTTCTAAGCTCATTTCTCTAGTTAAATTTTCTGAAAAATTATTTTTTAGAAAATCTGTAGACTAGTGGCTAAATTAGGGTTTTTTCACCCAAAAACTCTATTTTGATTTTTTTTATTAGTTTAACTGGTTGGTAACTCCAAATTATTTTCAAAATATTTTTTTTAACATTTTTTTCAAGAAAAATGTTTTTTCTTAATTTTATATTGGATAACTTATATTAAATAGGCTGGGCTTAATATATATTAAATTAAGGAAAATTGAAATAGAGCTTAATAGTAATGAGTTGAAGTATGAGGCATTATGGATAGAAATGAAGCTAGACAAAGAGGTTAGGTAAAGTGTTTCGATGTGCTCTCTACTTCTTAGTTGATGATTAATCAGGTTATGGAAAGCAGCATGGCTAGAGATGAAAATATAGTAAAGTATTTGTAGTTGGTAAGGGAGAATCATATGGTAGACAAATTGTTTAAATTAACCTCTATAAGATTACCAAATTGGGAAGAAAGAATTTTTATCGAATATTTACTAGAGAAAAGTATGGAGAGATAACTAGTGGAGTATTTGGAGGTCTAGTAAAAAAATTTGGAGTATTATTGGATGGATCCAATTTTGGACTACTTGAGGGATGGAATTTTGCCTTAAGATACTAATGAAGCTTGAAGACTCATGTATAAGGCAGCAAATTTTGCCATCATTGATGGAAATCTATACAAGAGAGGCTTAAGTATGCCCTACTTAAGGTATTTGTAACCATTAGAAGCCGAGAAGGTCCTCTTTAACCTGCATTATGGAATTTATAGTAATCATATTAGGGCTGTAGCTTTGTATGTAAGAGCATTACACTTAGGGTACTAGTGGCATATAGTGAAAAAACATACACTTCGCCTAGCCTAGATATGTGATCGGTATTAGAGAATGCCCTAATAGAGAGAGCCTTAAGCTTGTATTTGATTCCTCTCACTAGTCCTTGGTAGTTTACCTAGTGGGGATTGGAAATACTTGGTCCATCCCCAAAACAACCAAATAAAGACAATACATTATTGTAATAGTAGATTACTTCACAAAATGGATTGTGACTAAGGTTGTAGTAAGCATAATAGAATGGAGCACGGAGGCTTTCATGGTTAGCAACATCTTAAGTAGGTGTAGGATGCCTTATACCATAATAATAGACCATGGGCTACAGTTTGATAATGATAAGTTTGAAAGTTTTGTAGAGCTTGGCATATCAGGCTATATTACACATCTATTGCACACTCTCAAAGCAATGGTCAGGTAGAGAGAGTAAATAAGGTTATCTTACAAAGTTTGAAGAAAAGTGAGCAGATGAGTTGCCTAATGTTTTATGGTAGTATAGGATTACATAAAGGACCTTAATAGGTTATACTCCATATCGGTTGAATTTTGGGTTGGAAGTTGTATTGCTAATTGAGCTTTAAGTGGAAAGTGAAAGAGTTTAAGTGTATACCCCTGAGTACAATGATATAGGCCTCCAAGCTAATTTGGATACAATTCATGAAACACGAGTGTTGGCCAAAGCTCATGTTCTTGCTTATCAACAATGAGCAACTTGATATTATGACAATTAGGTCAGGCAAAAATGCTTTTGACTTGGTGATTTGGTTTGTAGGAAGCTAGAAGCATTGAGAGCAAGAGAATATCAAGATAAACTACTCTTGCTTAGGAGGATCTTATTAGAGTGAAGGAGGTGATAAGGAGTGGACATGCCTATAGGTTGGAAAGGCTCAATGGATGGCCAATCTTTAGGGCATGGAATGTCAACAATCTTATGCCATATTTTGAATGATGGATGTTTAGAAGAAGATACGTTTGCTCGCTTATTTATGTGTCTTGTTGTTATTATTGTTTGTTTGCTTATTGGCATGTTTATAAGTGGGCTTATTCTACAAACTTGTTGAATGTTTGTTTGTTTATGTATGATGTGAGGTTGGAACTAATAATCCGACTTTGTTCCTTAATGTTTATGTGATGAAATTATGTTGTGTGAGGTTAGAGCTAAAGGACTGGCTTAATTCCTTCTCAATATTTCATATAATGAAATGTTTGTTTATTCGACATTTTTTGAGCTTATACTTTACTTTGTTTCAATATGGCACTTTTTACAAGAGCATGAACATAACTGCAAACAATGATATGATCTTGACTTAACCTCCCTAATGAGAGAAAAATAAAAAAAATTCTAAGCCTTATTGAAGGCTGACGAGTAAGTTATAAAGCACTAAATCCCTAAGTCTTATATTTGACGGACAATGGGAAAAGGATATCCTAAGATCTCTAAGTCCTAAAAAAGGATGACTAGGTGTGAAAGCCTTAAACTTTTTTTACGAGTGATAGGTATAGTAGCCATAAATCCTCTTAAAGGATGACAAGCTATTTATGAATCCCTAAGTCTTCAATTGACGACGGGCATAACGAACTACTTAAAGGCTTTAAAGTGCAAACATGACTTTTAAATCTAACCAAAGGATAAACAAGTTACATTCTAGACCAATTGTGTACATAGTTCTTTAGGGGCTCCTAAACTACTAAAATGCAAGCGTAATACTCTAAGTCTTGTAACTGATAAGGATGATGAGTTAAGTAACAGTATAGTTCATTCAATAATCACATAGAAAAGCTTATGAAGGCTATGAAGCAAAGTCACCAAGAAAATTAATGAAAGGATGTATTAAAATTCAATAGCATGAGCATTATTCAAAAGGTTAATGTAAGAAATAGAGAGATTTTTCATGAGTTTAGAGCAACGATTAAACAAAGTAATAATTACATGAAACAAAGGTTAGCACATTGACCTATAAAAAGTTAAGGATAGTAATAAAATAGATAGGAAAAAAGTCATTCTTCTTAAGCTTAATCAGTAGCAGTTATCTAGTCTTCGGGAGTTCAAACAAAGAGGTGTTGAGGATCAGTGGAAGGATTAGAAGTAAGATCCTCAAAGACTTCAAGAGTGTCACATGATTCTTTTGTATTGGTAAGGTTAGCTGTGGGGGTATCAATACCTTCACTTGATTAGTCTTTTACCTTAGCCTCACCAACATTGGCTTCATCAGCAGGAGCTTCCTTCTCATGAACCCATCTAGGAAAGTCCAGATAGCTCAGGTCATAGTTAGGATGATGGATAAGGACCTTCTCTTGGACTAAGTTTATCCCGTCCAACATTTTTTATCACATCAGGCTCTTGTATTCATGATTCTCCTGAATGTCTTGGTAGGCCTCTTCGTAGGCTTTTTGGTAAGTTAAACTATGCTTCTTCTCCATATTGGCCATTTTCATCTTTAGCTCTTTTTATGAGCTTTGCAGATGGGTGGCCTCCTTGTTATGTTTGCTTTTCAATGTTTCTACCTCATTTTGTGTCCCTTAGAGGTCGAACACCAACTGTGAGCATTTCATTTTCTCTTCTACTAGAGTGGCCTCCTTCTCTTCCTTCGTTTTAGCCTCTTCCTCTACTTTCTTTTTCTAATTCTTAAACTCCTCCTCCATCTTTGCCTTTTCTTCCTATAACTTGGCCTTCTTAATGCCCCATTTTTCTTAGAGGTTCTTTTTCTTAGCCTCCACACTACCAACCTAGTTCTTAGCTTCTTTAGCAATCTAAAAGAAAAATAAGTTGTTAGCTCAAGGGAAGTAAAAGAAAAAGGGAGTAAAATGTGATAGGAAACTTATGGCCTTTTTCTCCTTTTCAAGAGCCTCAACCACCATCATCAAACATTGAGAGTTCAGAAAAACTAAAGCAAAGTCAAAAAATAATTTGCTAATCTTAATTGTAAGAGATTGGAACAAACTTACATCATATATTTTGGAGGCAACTAAGGGTAGCAAGTCATCAAATCCCAAATTATGGTATAATTTTATAGTGTTTGTTAAGGGTTGGATGTCTTCTAAGGGATGAATTCCCTTGATTAGCTCTAAAGCAACTTAACCATTCCTTGGGGCATGGTTAGCCATGTGACATTCTAATAGGGAAAGAATTGTAGAACCTCCTTGTTCTCTTTTTTGGAGGGTGTGATGAAGCTCGATATCTTGAAGGGAGCCTCTTTGCCCTCTTTCGGATCTTTAGAGTTAGCCCTTGGTTCATCCCCTTTAGGGGTCTTCCCCTTATTTAGATCCCTCTTCAACGGGGGGTAGTCATGGGTATTAGGTCGCTTCCTTGGCTCAGTAGCCTTAGTGACCTTCCTTTTAACATAAATTTTTATTTACTAAGTCTCCTTGGTGGTTTAAGGAGTGGTAGATTTCATAGGTGCCTTAATTGGTGGTTTTGCTGATGGCTTGGATGGTACCTTTGTTGGTGGCTTTATAGGAGCTTGCTTGATAGAGGTTTTTTTAAGGTCCTTCTTTTCTTTCAAGTTACTAGCTTTGAGCTTAGCAAACAGGTCTTTGGAATTGTAATCTCTTAGCGACATATCTGCAATGAAATGTTTAAAAGACTAGGTCAGGATAACAGTAAAATACAAGTAAAAGGACTTACAGACATCGTGTTGAGCATGGGTGATGAAGACCACTTAGCTCTTGAAGTAGACATGAAGATCCCTGCCCTTACAAACCCCTCTCAACATGGTAAGATCGTAGAAAAGTTTGTACCTTAAGCAACAACAATACCTTCATTAGAGCCTTTAATGTTCTCATCATGAGTGGTACTAACACATTTGGCTACTCTTACCTCATCTCTAGGGAAGATTAGAGCACTGCATGAGTACTTAGAAATTATAGTGTCCATGTCATAGAGAAATCAGTTGTGATTATAGGCCCCCATGATCATGTCATAGGCCTTCTTGTCATTAGGAAGTAGTCACTTAATGTTAGATTACCTAATTGGTTGGCTTCAAATGGTTGGAAAATTGAATTTGGACATCGACCTAATAATTACCCATTTTTTCTTCCAATTATGAATGGAAGACTTTAATCTTATCAAGAAGTTCCTACGACATTAGGCACATACATAAAACCAACCATCATGTCTTTTAAATGTAAAGAAATACGTAAATAAAGTGACTGTAGGCTAAATTTTAAAATCTTGACATATACATTCAAAGGCTACCAATAATCTACAGGAGTATAGAGTGAGCATGGATGGATATATGTGGTGGTATGTGAAACAAGATTTTTGGAAAAGTGAAAAAGAGAATCTTAAATTGACCTCGAAGTATTTCTAGAAGAGAGCAAATTCTCTATCCCCAAGTGTAGTAATCTACTCATGTGGTTGAGGCCTTTCGATTGTCCAAGCTTAGGGGGCAAAATGGAGATTGAGCCTCAAAGCGTTGAACTCTTGCTCAATCTTTGTACTAGCAACACAATTGAGGCTCATGTTGTATTTGATACTGGAGTATAAAGATTACCTGGGAGTTTCCCTTAATATCCTATGGATAGTCATTAAAAGGAAGCTTTCTGATCTTCCACTATCTAAGGATGCGAATTCTAACCAATCTTGTTAGCTTAATTAAGTCCTAGTGGTAATCATCGACGTTGGGATTCGCAATGCAAGGGGATTCTTTATGAGGAGGAGAGTTGTCTACCCGGTGCATGGTGGAAAATTCTTGGCTTTGTTATTGTGCACGTATTGAGTCATTAGATTTAGTAGTCGACATGTCTACCTTAACAGTGCAGTTGAGAAGGAAAGAAAGTAGCAGGAGATTAAGTAGTATTTAGAACAAGAAAGAAGAGAAGATTGGAAGTAGGAATAGCACAAGGAAATGAGGAAGACATTGATAAGAAAAGAGAGAGAAAAAAGAAGGAGTGAGAAGATGAAGGAATAAAAATAAGGGAAGAAGTTGTAGTTTTCAGAATTTGTACAAATTGCAGTTGGTAATTAAGGCAATCAATCTGATTATGCACTCATGACATAGATTTGATGGTCCCTATTGAATTGTATTTCCAAGAGAGGCATGTGGGATTTGACATGGTGGCACAAATCTTGCTAATAGGATATAAATTGTCAAGTTGATAGGTATACAGCTTTCTTAACAAGTTAAGCGAAAAGTAGAATGGTATTCATAGAGTATCTCATTACCATTATGGACAAGGTTAGACTAAGGAGCTTAAAGGTTAGATTCAAGTATTAACACATCTTTTAAAATAATTTTTCATGGTAAAGAACTTGGGTCAAAATATCTAGTTGGAGAAGTATTAATACTCACCTTGATGCACCCATTAAGAGAAGTTGGAGGGCAAATGTTGATAGTGAATTCTTTTAAAGGTTAGAAATAACTTGAACTGAGAGGTGATGGACCTATCTACCTATTCATACCCTCTTTTTACACTATTTCTAACTTTAGATTACTCTTGATAAATCAACTAGCTTAGAAAAGTTGATGAGTTAGATATGTTCAAGTAATATAGAATAACCTAATCAGAGTAGGTCGGGTTAACCTTATTCAACTTGAGGTAATTGCTTATAGCTTGATTCTTGACTCATCAACCTTGGAGAATTCAAATTCAGATACATGGTGTAAATAGTTAGGTCTCTTGCCCAAATAACTTCCCATTAGTCGCCATAATGTTAACCATGTCTCCTACTATTGGGAAGTGGTCTTAAATTTAAAATTAATGCATGTGCAAGATTTTGAAGGCAATGATTACTAGAGATGAGCAAGCCTTTAGTTATAAAGAGAGATTGAAATGAGATAATTAGGCTCTTTTGGACACTTTTACGTACTTAACTAGCTTTTCTCTCCTTAAATTTGTTTATTTGTCTTAAGCATCAAAGTGATTATGCTAATGTCGCTCTGACATCTCCATAGCCTAACTTTCTTTTCTATCTTTGTGTAATAATCTAACGCAAAGTGTCTTTCTTTTTCCCAATATTGATATTGAGTGTCGATAATAAGAATAAGAGAAATTGTTAGATGTAAACATTACATGAAATGTTAAGACTAGTAATCTTTATTTTAGTGGAGAAATATAAAAGTGATAGACATTATTTTTGTCTAAAATGTATTATTTTCTATACTTATTAAGAGTGTAGCTTTTTTATTAAATTTAAATGTTTAGGATATTATCCTAAAGCAGGTTGATTATAAAAAATTTATCCTAAAATTTACTGTTAAAAATTTTAATAGAAAAAGTTATAAATTATATATAATATTCCATATTGTATATTTTACAAAGTATCGGTTCTTGAGTAAGAAAGTAACTTCCTATCCAAAATTTGCAATGGCTAATATCCCACCTACCTACTTATATTAGTTCACAATTAATTATCAAAACTAAAAGTAATTATTATTTGGAAAAAATATTAAAATTAATAATTATTAACGTGGATCACGAAACAAAAAGAGAATTAAGAAAAGAAACGAAAAAAGAAAAAAAAGAAAAAGAAAATAATGATAAACCGTTGCACTCCTTCCCCCTTTGCTTTATTCAAACTACCGTTAGGGTTTGGTTTCACTTGAGCTTTCAATTGGAACCCTAAAAATGGCTGTTCTTCGAACTACAACAAACCTGCTTCTGGCACAACTATCTTCTTCTTCTTCTTCTTGTGCTTGTTCTAGCTTATCATCACTCCGTACATTCCGCAAACCCTTCCTCTTTTCACGTCGGTTGTCCAAATCGCATTTTGAACTCGGACTTGCTCTTACACATCAGCGTGGAATTAGCTCCAGCCATATTCGATGCGCTGCACAGGATTCAGGCCCCGAGAAGAAGGCCTCTGCTCGGCTTTCGCAGGTCCAACAGATGCTTCAAGAAGCTGAGGAACGTGCTCTCTCTGCTGGCAATGAGCCGATTCCTCAAATCACGCTAGGTAATTTCGAATTTCTTAGGATTTTTTATTATTATAATTCTGATTCAGATATTGATGAAATGTTACTGCAACATGACTGATACGAGTAGATATCTCCGATGACTTGGAGTTGATTAGTAATTTAATTGGGTCTATTCTTAAGTATGATTGTTTCAATCTCATGAGATTGTAGTGTCTAGTGACTTTTACTAATTAGTTACACTGGAAGATAACAACAGCGTCTGACCTTTTGTGTTGGCGGTTAACAAATACGTAAAGTACTAATGCATAATAAGTTAAATGATTTCCGCTTTTGATGGATATTTTCATGATTGTTAATCAATAACACAGGCCATTGGTTGCCATCTCTACCTCCCATCATCACAAACTGCTACAATCCATTAGTAGTTCCAACATTCTGAGGTTACTAAGGTTTTGATTATAACAACTGTCAAAAAAAAAAAAAAAAAGACAAGAAGAAGAAGAAGAAGAACTAAAAAATCAGTAAACATTTCTGAGAAACAAACACGATATTTAAAGGATTTGATTTGTCAAGTTGTGTTGTAATTGTTACAAGATATGATGATAGTGTGAATTGAATCTATTGTCCAAGTATAATTGTGATGTTTCAAAAAATAGATTTAGATATTGAATTTCCGGTATGAAATTCCTTTTTGGGAAATTGAATCTTAAGGAATCGAGACTAGTCTAGTCCAATTGTACCACGGCAATTGTTTTAGTTATGGCTTCTTTGTGGCCTACTTATGCTGTCATCTTAATGGAAATATAAAATTCCTCTGGATGTGGCTTATAGAGCTTTACGGCTTAAAACTGAACCCATATTCTTATCAAGAAAGGAACTCTGCCAATTAATGTTCTATCATTTCTCATCGATGTTTGTGTATAAATTCATGCAGGCAATACTGTTATCAATAATAGTTCACTTACGAGAATGATCATCTTATTTTGAAGTTTTAGCCTTTCTTCAATTTTCTTCCTGTAAAGACTGTATATTGTAAAAGATAGTGAAGTGCATGTGTGAAGTTTTCCTTTCTGAATAAGCTAATTTTTTTATTAAGCTGAATACTTGAAGCTGGGTGGATTGAAATATCCTTCAGGTGAATTACCCGATTTAATCATAGACCCATGTATTAAGGTTTCCACTGTCGATTCTATGGGCGCATTTTAGGCCTTGGAATTTTATTATAAGCTCATCCTTCTAGATAAAAGCAAATGTGGCTTTGATGAGAAGACTTGTTCCCAGTGAGGACTTTAGATATCTTCATGGAGGTTTGTGTGTATTTTCCATGTGACCTTTATGTGAATTTTGAATCTGAGTTGTGGTTTTCCAGATTCATCTGTTGATGAGTGATGCTTTGGAAGTTTGCGTTTGTGTGTAGCATTTTTGTTATTGAGTACTGCTTTGCATACTGTTTTTATGTACCTTCAGAAGTTCATAAAAGATTTTGCAAACTTAATAGATTCTATATATGGTGAGGTACATTGTCAGATGAAAATTTTTCTTCCAAAATCAATATAACAGTATATCAGCCCATAGGATGAACTCTTGGTCATTTGCTATTCCTGACTTCACAGACCATGTTACCGTGAGCTTCGCGAGAAGTGGTGGGCCTGGCGGTCAGAACGTGAACAAAGGTTGGGTCTCCTCTCTTCTTAGTTTAGCATCCCCTTATTCCTCATCAGCGAATTTTGTCCTTTTTCCCTAGGGTCATCAGTAACACATTGTACTTTCCCATGTGACAGTTAACACCAAGGTTGACATGCGATTCAATGTGAAAAATGCATATTGGCTGAGTGACAGGGTTCGAGAGAGGATAATGCAAATGGTTCGTTTCTCTATGTTTATTCTGTTGTTATTGTTAAAAGTTCATATAGTTTGCATTGAGAAGTTTTATGCCAGTTGAAAATGTTCTCCCTTTCCACTATTAGCCTATTACTTATTAGAGGTTCAGTGATTCCTTATAAACACAATGGAATTAACCTTACGTGAGAAAATTCCTCTGAAAAATGTGAATCAACTCTCAGTGAGACGTGGGTCTCATTAGAAAATTAGCCACAGATGGTATTTACTGTCTTTTCTTCAATATTTTACCCTTTCAATGCAGAAAAATGTCTTAGGCTGCACTCGCTCATTCTTGTCTCCACCTCCTTCATTTCCTACCTATTTGTGCTCGACAGGAAAAAAACCGGATCAACAAGGAGGGTGAAATTGTGATCTCTTCCACAAAGACTAGAACTCAGAAGTAACAATCCTTGCTCTTCTCTTTTTTCTGTTTGCTTTGCTTGCTTGTTATATTAAAAGAAATTGATCTTATTCTCATTTTTCTTCAGGGGTAATATCGAAGATGCATTAGGAAAGCTACAGGTATTACAAAAGTTCAATCTTTTCATATTTTTATTACACAGGATTAGCATGCTTCCACAGTATATGATGGTGCGATTGGGACATATCATCCCTTCTATTACACTAAAACCATGCCTTCACATCTTGCCGTTATTTACGTGCAATAGGCATCTTTTTGTGCTCTTGGTAGTTATACTGTTAACATCATCTTTTCATATTGCTGCTTATTCTATGCACATTTTCTAAGCAGGCAATCATTGATGCTGGTTCATATGTTCCACCTCCTCCTTCAGAAGAGCAGAAGAAGAAGATTGTGAAGATGTAAAAAATTATTACCAATTATTTTCTGCTCTTGCTTTTATATATCTTGCATTCGGAAAGCATATGACTTGAAGGTAACTTGATATCGTTGCTTGTAAAACAGGGCTGCAATTGGGGAGCAGAAACGCCTAAAGAGGAAAAAGGTGCTTTCTGACAAGAAGGCATTTAGAAGAAGTCGAGATAGTTGGGATTAACACAATGAATTCTGGGGGTTTGTTGTCCTAGATGCGAGTCGATGGTTTGCCATGGTGTGATACTTTTATTCCCATACGCTCTTCAAGGACGGAAATTATTTATAAGTCGACGACTCTTTGATCTTTACTTAATCAAGACATGAAGGACACGACAATCCGCTTCTCCTTTACTCTGGATAGCTGACCGCCAGAGGAACTTCAGACTGTGCCTCTGAACTTATTCAAATTACAGAAAGCTGCTCCGAGAATAGAACTATGTAAAGATAATATTCTCTCAGAATATATCAAGATACAAGCCAGATTCAGTGTACGCAAGCTTTTCGAAAAATTCTGGAAACTGAACATCTAATTGATTCATGAGTTTGTTTGGTTTTGTTCAAATTATTATTATTTTTTTATAACAAACTCAGCTAAACAGCTTAAAAATTCTCTCTTTTCCGAAGTTCATCTTGAAAATTTCTCTGCAAAGTTAGGGACATAAGCATAAGGAAACATTCAGGAAATAGAAGATAAGATTGGTTTTTGAGTTTGATTCATTTTGTTCAGTGTCTTAACAGCTCGGCTAAATAGCTTATAAATATCTCTTTCACAAGATTATTCAGAAAATTTCTGTACAAACTTAGGGCAGATCTTCATATAGAAAAGGTCTCCAGAAGAAACTAACAAGATAAAAAGTATGGTATAATTTAGCTATGTACATAGATTTCAAAACTTATTTTAACATTCTGTTTTGCAAAATCTTATTTTCTAATGACAATCTCTTCCCCAGAATGTTGATCAACATGCTTAATCCAGCGGCTTTCCCCTTTGGCCGAACCACTTGATTTCCCTCCAGGGGCGGACACATAAGCAATATCCAGCCCTTTTCCAACCGGAAGCAGCACCGCGCGCACAACGCGGCGTGACCCTCCATCAAAGATGCTCCGCCACCGGAAACCTGAAGCTATTCTCAAGCTTGCGTTCTTACAGATCAAAACTGCCCCACGGTTGCTCAACTTAGCCATCCTCAACACCATCTCGAAATCCTTCCTTCGGCAATCCACCATCATGAAATCGATACCAACAAGTCCATTCATGACCTCTCTTGGTTCCCCAACAATCACTTCTGTAAGTGTATCATCAACCTTGCTAATGGCCTCAATATATGCCAACCTTGATTGCTCATCAGGAACTATGCATACATGTCTTCCGCGTGTATGGCGGCTAGCCACTGCAAGGCCAATGCTAGTCGCGGTAACACCACCCTTCATCCATGTTTCCACTATGAGTTGAGCATTCCAACCCGCTGCCATAGCCGAAACCAGCTCCGGAACCCCCGATTCTCTGCTTACTTTCAACTGCAAACGATATTACAAAGCAAATATCAAAACACAAGAATAAAGATCCAATCAACAAACTATTTATTCTACCTGTACCAGCTTTTTTCCAAGGCTAGGCAGATGAAACTGGTTCGATTCCCTCTCCTGTCTCAATAACGAAAGACATAAACATAAAACCACCAAATGGAAACATATGACTTACGTATTTAACAGTCTCAAGATAGGCCTTGGAGGCCATTTCTGGAGACCAAACAAGCTTCATCTCTTCTTGGGTGCTTTTCTTTTTTTTCCTCCTCCTTCTTCCTCTTCTGGGCCTTTCTTCTAATAGGAAAAGTATTTTGCTTTCTCTCTAAGCTAGGAAGAAAGGCATCGGTATTGGTATGAAGTATTCAATGACGGAAAAGTTGTTCATGTTGGGTCTTTTATGTAAGACAGAAAAGGTCCTAGAAACGGTTTTTGTATAGACCGTTGACATTGCTACTTTTTCCGAATTCAACGTACGGATTGGGATGATACTAGATTTTCATATTTATGAGATCACTTGATTACCAACCTGGTTTTGGTAACTTCAATAAAAAATGCCCAATTGGCTATAACTGCATATCTTGTCACTGGAATACCCCTCCTCGTACCATGAAATTACGAAAATGTCATCCGGGGGACCAAAACTTAGATTAATTGGGATTATTTTCATTCAGGATTCCGTTTTGGTTAAAAGGTATTACTTGTTTGGTTAAGTCCAAGACAGTATAACTGCATGATAGCTATTGTGCCTAATGAGACAACTTACATTGATGTAAAACTTTCTGTCTGTATTTTTCTGTATATCTTATCCGTATTCGATATAAATCTTGTATTTATCTGATCTTATCTATGTCTAATCGTCTCTATTATATATATATATATATATATGTGTGTGTGTCTGTCATGTATATATTCTTTTTTTTTTTTCCTTATTTTTATTATCTTTAGATTGGTACTAAATTAAATGTCAAAATGGTGTTAAAACACAAGCCAAATTGGACTAATTACGAAAAGATATACTTTCATTTTTTTTTTCCCCCACGTGGTATACTTATGTTTTTTATTTTTGAACTTTCTGTACATAGGTATGACCAATCGTTAAATATAAGCATGTCGAATATATGAGAAAGGGGGAAAAAAAAAACATAAAAACATTAGAATTCGAGAAATAAAAAAGGAAAGGGTTTTCAGATTTCTTTCCCCTATATATATGGAATTCTTTCTTTATTTTGGCCTAAATCCTACATGGATTTATGTGTCTATTTTTATCTGACCAATGTTTTCTAAAGAAGGAAAACATAGATATAACAATTATAACAAAACGGAAGGAAAAAAATGTATGTATATGCATATTTGTGACATTTTTTAACCTTTTTTCTAATGCCCAATGGCTTTTTTTTTTTTAACTAACTATTATAACTGTCTTCTTTCTGCTAAATACTTGGTTTTAAAGGGATACTGAAGAATAGTAGAATTAACAACCAATCCATAAGACACAAAAAGTTTAATAAAAGTGTAAATTGGAGAAGGCCACTGTGCACGAATTGATTTTTGTATGAAAATGTTGCATTAACTTTTCATGATGGAGCTAGATATTTTCTTTCATTTATTACCATTTTGGCCAAGGTGGAGTTAGATTATTTCTATCTTTTTATTACAAATATATATAATAAGCTTGCAGTTTCATCTAAGTTATTAAATGAGCTTTACGATATACAAAAACGGTTTGCAGATTCTTAGTCCAGCTTCTAGACGGTTCGGGCACCTGGACTTCATAAATTTCCCTATGCATGGAAATGGTGCCACGATAGGGATACTGGACTGATATTCTGAATTGCTTATAAATACGGTCGGAAAAAAAAAAAATTAAAATATAAAAAAATTCATGTATCATGCTTGTGAACATTTGAATTTCACTTAGAAATAATAATAACAATCGTAACAACAATCATCATCCATCACATGGTAACACGTCTCCATATTAGGAACTACAAACAAACTGAAGCATTATAGAGGGTGTTGAAGTTCAATTTGACAACATAATCAATCTTGAGTGGATTATTCCATTCGCTTATCAAGTAAAGTTGGAGTTTTAACTCATTTGGCCCGATAAGCTTATAAGTTCTAGTAAATATCAGCTTCAACAAGTGCAAGTGGGTCTGAGCTTTCCTACAAATTTGATTGGAAGTGATAATATAATATATATATATATATATATATATATATTTAAATAATCTAGTCTGTGTGAGTATAAGTCATTCGATCTTGAGTTTAATTGAATGACATCTTGCATCAAACTTAAGTATAAAATTAAAAGCTCCATTTAACCGAATTTATTTGATTAGAATTTGTTTACAGCTTTATTTGTGCTTACTAAATAGTACACACGACACTAAATATTAAAAATAGATATATAACCAACATGAATCAAAATAAAAATATACATATTTAGTTAATATGAGGCCCTAAAAAACACTTGGATAACAGTTTTTCTTTTATTGTTTTTTTTTTAAAGAGAAACTACCTTTTTAAGGTTAATTACATTTTTCACAAGTTTCCAACATATATGTAAGCATGCATATCTCATATGTCAATCACATTAAACAAAATGTAAAATCTCTACTGTACACAATAATCAACGCCAACGCATAGGCACGCACCTATCCGCTTTCTTGCACCATATACATAATATACATACGATTTATATGAAGTCAAACAGCTAGAGGCCTACACTTTGAAATGGAAATTTGTTAAGCCAAACGGAAATTTCCATATATTGGTAT
The DNA here is from genome assembly GCA_024138015.1 of Lumnitzera littorea. Taxonomy (NCBI): domain Eukaryota; kingdom Viridiplantae; phylum Streptophyta; class Magnoliopsida; order Myrtales; family Combretaceae; genus Lumnitzera; species Lumnitzera littorea. The sequence continues at coordinate 17,289,575 of JAMXBB010000008.1, forward strand.
TACAGTTTCATTCGGTCAAACAAAGAAACACTTTCCATTTCCCATTTCCATGCTTTAAATTTACTTTTTATTAATTTTTTTAATTTATAAATCGATAGTTGATATTATAAAGATTTTAAAATACCTTGAGATTTCATAATGTTGGCTTTTTTTTTTTTTTTAGTTTCAATTGTTAATTACGATTTTAAGAGGGTAAATTGAGAGAAAATAAGGGAAAACAAATTTTGTAGATACATTTCTTTTATTAAGATGCTTAAATGATATAGAAAGAAATTGAAGTGTTATGTTTCTATATAGATTTGATAAATAATCCATCTCGCACATTATACATTCGCAATCATGTTAAATCAAGAATCAAGTTGCCATTAAATCAAATAACGCAAATGATTATAGAGAGAGAGAGAAGAAGATAGCAAATAAAATTTATATCGAAAAGCTCCATTTAAAGGAAAAAACTATGAATAAAGGAACAGTTACAATTTACCAATAACTGTTACGAATGGATATGGATTTGGAACTTGGATTAGATATCATAAACCGTATGATAATAACAGAAATAATGAGAAAAAAAAAGAAAGAAAGATATACAAAATTCACTTACAATTTTAGAGCACTACTTTCTTCTTATTACGAGTATTGTATTTAAAAGTTTAAAACTGTAGATACGTTGCAAACTACTATATTTATTATGTATCGCATCTCCTCACCGGTAGGCTAGACTTTGACTGTAGTCAAATAAGTGGATTGCTTACTTAGATTGGGGTTGACGAACGATGTAGGAGTTTGAACCTAAGTCCTCTTACTCTAATATCATATCATGAGTAGTAACACAATTATCTCATTTAAAAACTTAAACTTGTAAATATGATGTAAATTATTAAATTTATCATATAATACTTCTAATTTGTTTTGAGAAACTTTTGCTCTCTTATGCACTATGCAATGCACTTTAATAAGATATATTATGATAATAATCAATCCCCTAAATCGATCACATGTAGTAAAGTTAGAGGATTATAGGAACTCACTTGGAGAAGACTATCTCAAAGCCCCATCCAAGATGAGAATTTCTACCTCGACCTTTATGTTTCCCATTACGACTAACCTGATTACCAAGTTATCATGTATGCCAAACTTATCAAACAATGTGCTAGACCTATCGAATAGTTGTGCCATGACACAACATTCGAGTAGGCAACCTTAAAAGACTATCCAAGCCGAGCTCTCGAGCCACTTCCCATTGTTTAACCCCAACTTAAGTTGAGTACTCTCTAGCAAATGACTAACTAAGCTCCAACCTAATTCAGATTAGATTAGCCTTTAACTACAAACTTCCTCTTTTCTTCATTTCAACCAATTTATACAATGATTCATAACGACTAACCACTATACGACACGTGTTTTCTGACACAATATTTCAAAAGGATTCCTTACTTTTTCGTATAAGATATTCTTAATTTCTTTTACCCTTTTATTCTTTTCAACCAATTTATACTATAATTCATAACGACTAACCACTATATGGCACGTGTTTTCTAACGTGATATTTCAAAAGGATTCCTTACTTTTTCATATAAGATATTCTTTATCTCTTTTACCATTTTTAATATGTTTTATGTATCCTATTTATAGAATATCCTATTTATAGAATATCCTTTTATCTTTTCATATATGTAAAGTAACTCTAGTGGGATGGGTATATAAAGCCCCACTTAATGTACACAGACAATAACTTCATTATCAAAATTTATACAAGTTTCCCTTTTGAGCAATCTTAGTGTTTTCATTATCCTTCAACTCTTATCTATTCCTTTTAGTAAAGAGTAGTGGAGAGTGACTCTTCAGCTTGGATCGGTGAACCATATTCGGTGAATTATAGGTCGAGTAGAATCAATTGGTATGTCATATTTAGTTGATAGCTATTGGACTTTGCTGGCTTTTCCTTATTTCCTTTTGTTATCTATTCGTTATGGTGTTTCTCCATGTATTTAGCCTCGGAGATGCATTAGCTTTGATAGTATTAGAACATAATTCTGAAAGGGAGTATGTGAAGTTATAGTGAAGTTTTGGTTTGCTTGCTATTAGTGACTGCTGTGTTTCTTCTATAGCTACTATAATATGTTGGTGTGTTGGTAAGTGTAGTTCTCTATTACTCTATTCTTATTCTATTTTTCACTACGAAAACAGAGTAAGTTCATTTCTATCATGTTTAAGTGATTATTGGGTTTTAAAGTTGTTAGTGTGTTAGTCGAAGTTGTGGGTATTAACATAGCATTATTTGCCTACGTATTATGTTGTTAATTTGTTAAAAAAGTATTATACTGTGCCAAAATCAAGTGTTCAAGGTGTTATTGAAGACCAGAGTAGTGGTGCTTAACTTAGTCATGGTCAAAATGGTAGTAACACTCCTAGGTTAATTAATGACAAACTTGATAGACTCACTAACCTTATTGAGAGTCTGGTCACTATGATGCACGTTAATAGGCAACAATCACGAGGTATGTCGTAGCACAACCTACCTGAAGATGTTCTAAAGAAAGGCTATGGCCAAGGTAACTGAGCTAACCACCTAGTTTGACACCAGCAAGTTGGAGGAGTTGCAAATCGAGCTACTAGATGAAGGTTAGAGTTGGAAGAGGATGATGAGGAAGTAGATGTAGAGACTAACAAAGGGGAAGAAGAAGAGGTTGAGTACTACTAAACATGAGAGTAAAGACGTTGAGCTCTTCGAAGACTTAATAATATTAAGGTCCAAATTCCACCTTTCAGTGGAAGTGAAGATGCAGATGAATACTTGGAGTGAGAAGAGAAGGTCAAGAATGTGTTTAACTATTATAAATATACAGATATTGTCAAGGTTTGACTTGTTGCACTAGAGTTTACTGGGTATGCCACTATGTAGTAGAAAAACCTGAATACAACTAGAGGAAGGGATAGAAGACAAGGTATGAGAACTTGAGATGAGATGAAGAGATTGTTGAGGGGAAGATTTGTGTTCAAGACTTACTTGTAGGATACATTTGCAGAGTTGTAAGAATTTTACCAAGGAAGCTGATCTATTGATAATTATGTGAGAGAGTTCTAGATGCTCATGATCCGAGCAGATGTAGAAGAACTAGAGGCTCATATAGTATCAATGTTTATTTCTATGCTCGAACATGAGATTCACAATATTGTGGAAGTGTAGAGGTTTCACATATTGGAAGAGGTAACTAAGATAGTTTAGAGGATTGAAAAATAGAGAAAACGTACTCCAAGCTGACTTAGGCCAACATTCTCCTAAGCCTTTGTTCTGCATCGACCTGTTCAAGTCGAGCTAAGTAGGTCATAAAGAGTTAAGGAAATGAATGGCTAACTTAATGATAGTGGAGTAGGCCAGTAAGGTTAAGTAAGACGGTTGAGACAAATTAAGGCTAGACCAACCCCAAGGGCATATGACCGAGGGCAGATCTCTAGATGGAAGACTAATGAGGTAAAGTGCTTTAAATGCTTAGGCTTCAGATATATGGTCGTTGAGTGTCTGAATCGATGTGATATGGTGCTCCAAGGAAGTGTAGTGGATTGCATAGATGAGAGCAAGCTCGAGGAGGAGAAGGATGTTGAAAAAACCGAAGCTGAGGAGGAATAGAAGACCTATGTTTATGCTGACTAGGGAGAAGTGATGACCCTAGTAATAACACAAGTACTGAATTCCCTACCAAACTTCAAGGAAGATTAGAGGGAAAATTTATTCCATATTAAGTGTACCATTAAATTATAGTTGTACACCATCATAATGGATGGAAGAAGTTATATTAATGTAGTTGCACAGTCTTTCGTATAGAGATTAGGTTTACTGATCTCTAAGCATCCTTGACATTATAAGCTACATTGGCTTCATGATAAGTGTGCTTTGTATGTGATTGAGCAGGTAACTGTATCATTTAGTGTTAAGAGCATGTACAGGGACAAAAGGGATAAAGCAGTATGTGATTTCGTCCCTATGGAGGCTTCACATCTGTTGCTTGGATGACCTTGATTATTTGACCGACATGTTACTCATAATAGTTACAAGAACACCTATGCCTTTGTTAAGGATGGAAATGGGATTGTATTACAACCCATGACCCTAACCTAAGTAAACAAGACCCATAATCAACTCACCTAAGTAAGTAAGAAGAAGGCCTTAGGGATGAGCCGAAGAGAACTTTGAGCTGCTGAGAAGGTCGAAGAGCCTATGTTTCTATTGATTAGAAGATTACTAGAGATGAGAGATCTAAAAGATGCTTTAGATGAAATTTGAAGGTTAATTGGTGAGTTTTTTGACTTGTTTCTTAAGGAACTACCTAAAGGACTAACCTTAGTCGAAATCATGAAGTACTATATTGATCTGCAGCTAAGCGCCACCTTGCCGAACCGATCTACATATAGAATGAAAACCGAGCAGGCTGCTAAGTTGAAAAGACAGGTAGATGAGCTCGTAGTGTGACTATATATAAGGGAGAGCATGAGCTCTTGTACTGTACCAACTTTGGTTGTCCCAAAGAAAGATGGTTCATGATGCATGTGCATTTACAACCAAGTAATCAATCGTATCACTATCAAGTACAAATATCCAATACTGAAGCTCGATGACATTTTAGATGAGCTTCATGGTGTTAAAATATTTTCAAAGATTAATCTGTGAAGTGGCTACCACAAAATTTGCATGAAACTAAGTGTTGAGTGGAAGATTACCTTCAAAACTAGGCATAGTTTCTATGAATGGTTGGTTATACTGTTCGAACTTATCAATGCGCCAAGAACATTCATGCTATTAATGAACCATGTGATGCACCCTCTGATTGGAAGATGTATGGTCATGTTCTTCGATGATATATTAGTATACAGTTTTGACCTGAACAACCATATTTAACATCTCTAGGTTGTTTTTGATATTCTACGAGTTGGGAAGTTATATGGGAATTTGAAAAAGTGTACATTTTGCCAAGATGAAGTGATTTTTCTTGGGTTTATAGTGTCAGGAGAAGGAATTTGAGCAAATGGGAAAAAGATCCAAGTTGTTCTAAAATGGCCGATGTCGAAGAATGTCACTAAAGTTCAAAATTTTCATGGCTTAGCTTCCTTTTATAAGCGATTTATTAAAAGCTTTAGTACTATAGTTGCCTCCTTGACTAAGCTGACAAAGAAGAGTAATGGATTTAGATGGAGTGACCGACTTGAGCAAAGCTTCAAGGAGATCAAAATTAGATTTTGATAAGCCCTTTAAATTGGAATGTGATGCATCTGATATTAGAATTGGCACAATCTTAATGTAGGAACAATGACTTGTCGCATACCACAATGAGAAGCTTAGTGGTGTTGCCCTGAATTATTCTGTATATGAGAAAGAGTTGTACTCTTTTTTTTGAACTTTTACTGTTTGGCAACATTATTTACTATTATGAAAGTTTATCATTTATACTGACCATAAGTTATTGAAGCATCTTAGAACTTAGAACAAACTTTCAAAGAGACAAGCCAAGTGGCTAGAGTTTGTGGAGGGTTTCTCCTATGTGATCTAGCATAAGAAAGGAAGCACCAACATGGTTGCTGATATTAACCACTTTGCAAATAAAGTTACTGAGATTTTCACTTGTCATCGAGTAGTATGCTCATGACCCTCATTTTGATCTCATTTTTGAGCAGTATCGAGAAAGAGTTACTGTTAGAGGATATTATCTTAAGGTTGGCTATTTGTTTAAGGATCGAAGACTGTATATACTAAATTGTTCCATGAGTGAACTGTTGGTGAAGGATGCTTACGGTAGTGGACTATTTAGTCACTTTGGAGAGACTAAAACAACCAATTTATTGAAAGAAAATTTTTACTAACCTAGTTTGGCTAAGGATGTTCATAAGATAGTTGGTAGTTGTGAAGTGTACAATTGAGCTAAGGGGTAAAGAGAGCCATATGAAGAACATATGCCCCTACTAACACCAATATTACCTTGAGCCGATCTCAGTATGGACTTTGTCTTAAAGTTACCTTAGACATCCAAGAGGAAAGAATCTATCTTTGTTGTAGTAGACCACTTTAGCAAAATGACACACTTCATTCTATGCCATCAAACTAACAATGCTTTATATATTGTTGATTTGTTTTTGTAAGAAGTTGTCTAACTACATTAAGTGCCAAAGATTATTGTTTCAAATTGGGATACAAAATTTTTGAGCTATTGTTGGAAGACTCTTTAGAGAAGAAATTTTAGAGAAGACTTAAAACTAAACTTGTGTTTAGCTCTAGTAACCACCCCTAGACTAATGGCCAAACTAAAGTGGTGAACATGATATTAGGCAATTTATTTAGAGTTGTTATAGAAAAGAACTTGAAAGATTCAGATATGTGTCTACCAGTTGTGGAGTTCACATATAACTGAACCATCCATAACACCACTAGAAAGACTCCATTCGAGGTTGTCTATGGTCTTAACCTTACTATCTCTCTAGATTTGATCAATACCCTCACAGTTGTTTAAGAAAGTCAATCAGGAGTCAACTGAGCCTAAGAATTGCAAGAGCTACACTAGACTATGATAAGGAAGATTAGTAAGTTCAATAAGAGACAACAAGAGATTGGTAGTTGAGGTTACCAAATTGTTTCTTTCAAGCTAAGAGACATAAATATGGATTCACCTCAATCGAGAACGATTTTTGCACTTGAGACAGAATAAGTTATCTCCATGAGCTGACGGTCTATTCAAGATTCTAAAGAAGATCAATCGTAATGCCTACTAGATCGAGTTGCTTGATGACTATGGTGTTTCTTCTACTTTCAATGTGTCTGACTTGATTCCCCATCAACTAGAAGAAGAAGACCTCATGAGTATCCTAGAAGAACTGGAGACCACTTCAGATTTGAGGATAAATCTTTTTGACCCCCAAGAAGATGATAAGAATCAACCCCCTAGACTGATCACATGTAGCCGAGCTAGAAGACTCTAGGGACTCACCCAGAGAATACTATCTTAAAGTCCCATCTAAGACAAGAATTCCTGCCCCAATCTCCATGTTTCCCACTATTGTCGACCTAACTATTAAGTTGTCACATTCCTTAAACTTGTTTAATAGTAAACCAGACTTGTTGAACAGTTGTGCTATAATACAACATTTGAGCAAATAGCCTCTAAAGACTATTTGAGCCAAGCTCTCGAGCCACCTACCAATGTTTGACCCTAGCTCATGTTGAGTACTCTTTAGCAAATGATTGACCAAGCTCCAACCTAATCCAGATTAGGTCGGCCCTTAACTATAAACTCCCTCTTTTCTTCATTTCATCCAATTTATGCTAGAATTCAGAATGACTAACTATCATGTGACACGTGTCTTCTAGTACAATATTCCATAAGGATTCTTTACTTGTCCGTATAGAATATTCTTTACCTCTTTTATCCTTTTTAGTATGTTTTATATATCATATTCATAGAATACCCTTTTGTCTTTCATATATGTAAAGCAACTTTAGTAAGATGGGTATATAAACCCTTACTTAATGTAAGCAAACAACAACTTCATTATCAGAATTTATACAAGTTTCCTTTTTAAGCAACCCTAGTGTCATTACCTTTCAACTCTTATCTATTCCCTTTAGTAAGGAAGAGTAGTGAGTAACCCTTCAATTCAGATCGGTGAGTCATATTCGGTAAATTGTAGATTGAATAGGATCAGTTAGTGTGTCATATGTAGTTAGTAGCTATCGGACTTTGCTAGCTTTTCCTCATTTCCTTTTGTTGTCTCTTTGTTGTGGTGTTTCTTCAGATGTTCGACCCTAGAGACGCATCATATTATAGTGTTGATTGAAGCCCCAAACCTTAGTTTACAATATAAGGAATAAATTAAGTAGTAAGAAAATACTAAATAAAAAGCTACTAAGCCTGTTGCACATACTTTTGCTCAAACTTAGGGGCGATGGAATGTCTTCTTTAGCTAGTTAATGATTCATACAAATTAGTTAATGGGAAATGTCCTTCACTTTTTTTATTATTTGTTCGTTTACCCATTTATCAATCCCCTAGCCTTATATAGATTTAAGACATAAAATTAACAAATCTTCACATGTCTTAAATTTGCACTACTCAACACACTTGTAATGCAACTCATAAGATTAATTCTTAATAGTCTTCCACCTCTAAGTTACCTAGTGCACTACTCATACCTACAACCCTACACCATCATATACCCATATGATGTTGCTTATTTACCCTAATAGCCATGTGCAGTTATGATTGTTGATACCTTTGACACCCTTTCACTCTTCTAAGCTAGTACACCTAAAGCCAACAATTATTTTTTAAACCTCCTAAGTTCTACCTTCCTTCAAACTCTCTTTATTTTAGGATTTCATGTAACACTTAAGATAAGTAAAATGGACCTTTCCATATAGCTAATATCATAAAAAATAGGATTTTCCATCCTAGATTGACATCTGCTACATAACCATCAAGATTCATTGTAACTTGCTACGAGAACGGGCTTGTAGACTTGAATCCTCTCTTTACTACATGATCACCATAGAGACCTCTATGCTATTAGATCTCATCCACACTATAATAACTAGCATGGTCAATTAAACCAAGGGATAAAAAAATTATCAGAAAACTTTAGCACATATATGTCACATTTTATATAACATAGATTGCCAGTTATGTTATCTAACTTAGACTCTACTTATACTAACAAATTTTGGACTATCATTTCCCATCTACTAAGAATCACTTAGGCTTGAAGTTCTAGAAGCAATCTCTTCCTCAACACACGTGGAAACCAATCTCAAGGTCTAAAATCTAATCTAAAAATATCACCACATCATCAAATGCTATCTTACCATCATTTAACTTGGCAGTTGCTACAACCATAACAACTTTACCTTTGCAATTTGGTGTCTAGCCAACCTCTTTAAGCAATCAACCTTATGTAACTTTTCTATTCTTAATGATAACAAATAATATCTTGATCTCTAGATCTCCCTTTAGAACTATCTTTACAAGCATATCGTAAATCTTTAGTATATAGATAGACTCTATCCTTATTGTATACATTTTATCTCATGGTCTAACTAGTCAACATATTGCTCTTGACACTTTTGTTAATAAATTGTCCTTACCATAGATCATGGTATACTACACTTGCAAATAAAAACAGTAAAGAGCTCATCAAGATCATCCTCTATATCTAATCTCCACCTAAGAAATGATATTTTTCAAATTGTTAATAAGAAACATAAAAATTTGGAGTATGTTGCCTTATCATTGACCTTTACTTATTGAGAGTTGATTATATTTATTAGCACTAATTGAATGCAAAAATATTGGTCGTTTATAGTTGCTCTAATATCTCCATAATCTTGAAATTGTTTTCTTCACCAAAACTTCCTATAATAAAATATTCATCAACCATAGTCGGATTGTTATAAAAGCTTTTTTTTTAATCTTATTTTGCCTACTTATCATCTATCTTTGACTCAAACTTCCTATTTTAAAGCTTGATTACATGAGGGATCCTCTCATCTACACTTGCTGTAATTGCTAGACTTCTCAATCCATATGTTGTGGCCATCTTTATAATATTAAGGGAATTAACCCTACTATTTGATCATAAGGAGATATATAAACTCACCCAATGTATCCTAACTCGAGAGCTATTAAGAGATAGAGATTCTATCTTTGTCTGGGGTTTGTTGCACTTTAAATGCCCCGAGTATGAAGCATTGATCTTGGCCAAGATGACCCTTAAGTTGAAGATCCCTGAATAGTTAGGTATTAAGCTATTTTCTAAGCTAGCCAATTCTATAATTCGACCTAATCTAACCCCTTCCCCAAGCATAGTAATCGAACTCCGACCTAATACAAAACAGGTCGACTAATGAATCTAGTTTCTTTCTTTTATCTCTACTAAGCTGTCCTCTTTACGTGCCGAGCTATCTCAATTGTCGAAGAATTCATTTCTCTAAGAACAACGTAATGCACTCCATTTCTAGAATTGCTAAAATCACCAACTAGCAATTGACATGTGCTCTCTAGCATAACATTCTAGCATTATTCCTTTTTGTACATTGTATTTCTTTTCTTGTCATTTTTATTCATTTTAGCATTAGCCTTAGGAATCTTTTGTATACTTCTTGTAATTCACCCATTTTGGTCTTTTCTTACTTCATGTAACCTTAAGGAGGCCATATATAAGTCTCATTTACTTGTAATATAGACATCACTTTTACATTATGGAGTCCAAGGTTTTCCTTCTTCAAAATAACCTTCTCTTGTTAGCTTTTATCTAGCTTCTTTAGCAAGAGTTAGTAGTAGGCAACTAACCCTAACCATTCATTTGTGCATAATATCAAGTGGTATGATTAAGCTGTGGTGAGCTTCTAGTACATAATGTTCTCGGACAACTAGTGTTTGTTTTCTTCTTAATGCTTATTGTGGTGCTTCTCTACGTATACCATTCTCGGAGATGCATCAAATATGTAGATCAGAGACTTTTAAATCGTTAATCTCAAAATCATCTCTTGTGTAAATTTATTTGGATTAGATTTGAATTGTTAGTTACAAATTATAAAACACATGATAACAACAAAAGGAAAGATAGAAAGAAAAACCTTGAAAGAATTTGCATACTTAATAGATCTATATAGTATAATAGCACAATCTTACATATAGTTTCCTTTAACTATTACTTATGTGTATTTTAGCTTTCTCATACACAATTTAGAATATTTAATAGCACATGCAAAGTGTTTACAGGATTCTCAAACTTGAAGACATAACATAGGAACTAACTTAGGCAATAAGAAAACAAAAAGGAAGTGGCTAAAGTCTCCATGTACAAACTAGTCAAATTCCTAATGAATTGATTAAACCAACTATTAAATGCCTTCCCAAGCTAGTTGCATGGCTCTTCTTGATGGTTAAATGGGCGTTTGTAGTATGAATGTTAGCTTTAACTTTTCTCATTCTCTTTTATGTATCTATGCTCCAAAACTTGAATCTTACATAAATTCAAAAAACTCAGCAATATCAAAGAGAATCGAAGATTATTTCTCTTACTCTTGAACTTTTACAAGATGATTTTATAAATTCTCACAATCACCTTCCTTTTTTCTCTTCTTCTTTTTTTATTTTTTTTTATCTTTTTAGGAGTAGGAATTAGATTCCATCATTTAGATAAGTTCTCATTAAGGTATATCTTTCCTTACAATATGTAAATCCCATTTGTTTTTATGCTTTACTTTTAAAATTTCAATTTCAAAAATGTTCCTACCCTACTAAGAAAAATGTTGTTTCCCACTTTATAAAGTGCATTCCCATCATCTTGTCATTCTTTCCTTTACAAAGTGATGACATTCCATCACTATTTTTTTTTTTTTTTGTTTTTGATAAATTACCAGATAAGTTAATTGAATTATAATGCATTGAATTCTAAGGTTGGAAGCAATATTAGGTTAAAGTGTTTTTTACTTACTAATATGTCTTAACTTTTCAAGTAAAATTCTCTCTATACTTATGTATATCTATTAAGCCATTAAGACTTTATCCGACTCCATGCTTAATATATAGTTTTAATATAAGTTCTCAAATCCCATTTATCTTTCTTTTCCATACATTCTCTGTTTGTATTTTTTAATATAATTAAGAGCCTTTCTTGTTATATTGAGCTAGACATAGATATCTATATTTATATCTACATCTATATCCATATCTATATTATATTATATTAATATTAAATGGCTAAAGCTTTATTTAACTTCACATCTCTAATATATAGTTTTTATATAATTTTTGAAACCCAATTTGTCTTTCTTTCTCACTCTCACATCCCCTCTCTTGGAATCTATATATTAATGTTTGAACTATTATAAAAATTTTAGGATTTTAATATATTATTTTGGAAAACTCTAGGATTTTATTTCTAGAATTTAAAACTCTTATCCAATTGAAGTTTTTCAAGTATTTTTAAAAATTTATTGTCAAAACTGAAAGTTTTATAATTTAATTGCAACAATTGAAAAAAATTCTAGAGGGGTTTCAATTTTTTTTTCTTTGTTTTTAATACAGGTATTATAAATACACCATCCACTAATATTTTTCATAAACCGAAATTGGTGTGAGTCAAAAGGATATAGAGAAGTGATATGTATAATATATCTTCAAATTACTCAATTCATTTAATTTTTACTTCCTATCTAATGATAGGAATTAAAATCCACATTTTGACAATCTACTACACAAATATTCAATTAGTGTGGACTTTCTGGGAAAAACAAAAAGGAAAACATTAAAGCTACCTAGATGTTTCATTATCAATCGGCCTATAATTATTTTGGTTGGCCAATCTTCTTTCATCTTCCTCCCCTTAAAAGCTCTCTTGACCGAACTTAACAAAAAGACGCAACCTCTAATTTATATCAGCTTTTACATTTGTCCAAAATATTCTCAAATTGTTTGCGAATGAACCCAAGGCATACCCAGCAAACCATAAGTGTATTATTTTTATCTTTCTTAGGTACTAAGAACGTGAATGCGATGTCCGTTAATACGGGATAATAACAGTAGAAATGTGTTCAACTCCTATTCATCTTGTTTTGAAGCTTTAAATTTTTGTTTTGGTTTTTTTTTTTTTTTAATTTATGGTGCCTGAATTTTTTAATGTAAAAATAAATGAATGAATATGTTGCCACGGTCGTTGTAAAAAATCAGACAATAATAGTGTAAATACTTGAACTTCCCCTTTTTTCCCTTCTGTCACGTAAATTTTAACATCTTCAACTTTTAGCGTCTCAATTTTTCAATATTAAGTAAAAGTCCCGAAAATAAATCCGCTAGTTTCGGTATTTTAATTTACCGAATCACTTGCTCACTTTGAAAATCAAGCACCAAAATAGAAAAAATAAGTCAAGGTCATCCATCAAATGGAAGGAATTAGAAAAATGCAACATCTTGTACTTTTCTTGTTACTATTTGATTCTTTACGGCAGTTGTAATAACTTATTACGAGTCACTTACAAATTTTACTTAAAAAATTTGAATATTAAAGTGAAAACTTTTAAGATATGTGCATAAAATGAAAATTAGTGAAAGTTCAACATTATCTTATTATGATGATTGTGCGTAATTATTATTTTTCCCCCCCTCATATTATGGTCATGATTCGTAAATTTCATGAATTTTTGTTCAGATGCATGAGAAGAATAAAGTAGAGCGCTTTAATTACTTATATAAGATTTAACTTTTTAGTGACGAGATGCAAACATTACTGCTAGGAGAAAATGAAAGAGAGAAAATTGTGTATATCTTTCGATATTTATTAGGTTTCGGCGAAAAAGTGGATCGAACCAAGTAGCAAGCCTAACCTAATCAACCCGAGATTGTATGGTTTGAAAAATTCCCAAAACGGACGAGCCAAAACGAAAATATCATTGATTTCGATGGTTTAATTGAACAAATCACATATAGAGAAATGATATTTTATTTATGATTATAACATTTATTTTCTTGTAAAGTACTACTTAAAAAAAAATTTTTTGTTTATACTTATTATGTGAGGTTAAATAACTTTTGTTACCTGAATCATTAGGTTTTATATATCGATTAACTCAAAGTTACCATGTAAAGCTGGCATAAATGTTGGCCTCATCAGTCTCATACACAGTGCTAGCATATATTATTGTCAAACGAATTTTATGTAGTATAAGATTTCGGATCATACAAGTAAATTATTTAAATAATAATTTATGATTTTATCCATGAGACGAACTAAATCTAAATAAACCTAAATTTTATGGTTTAAAAAAATTGTAAATTAAATATGTGATTAATGATCCATAAGATTCTCAAATTTGGTTTTGCTCAACCAACTTCAAAGTACACATGTGCATTTATTCTACTTGTGGTAAAATCATAAAAGCCTAGAGCCTATAGGAGTGTTTGTGATTTGATAGGTTAAATTGAGTTGACTTGCATTTTGGGGTCAAGGTTTGAATCTAACCATCTTAAATACAGTTCGATTGGGTTTGAAATGCTTTTTAAAAATATTATATTCTTTTTTGTAATACTGATAATAATTATTTGGGTTTTAAATCAACAATGACGTTTGTATTGAGGAATATTATGTGATGACACATGAATTAGATGATGATGAAGAAAACAAAAAGAAGCAGATTGTGAAAGCTAAGAGTGAAATGAGAAACGATAAAAAAAAAAGATAAATAGGCTTAGATTGAAATTTTTGTATAGTTTAAAACTATAACATGTTGCTTTTTTTTTTCTTTTTTCATTATCCAATAGAAAGTGATTAGATTTGAGTTCAAGGAATTTGTTCGATTTGACCATCCAAATTGAATTGGGAATAGTTTGGACCCTTTTTGAAATAGATTGTGAATCGAATAAAAATATAAAAGAATCATGATTTGTGATTTAATATCATTTGATTTGATATTTTGGTTTAGTTTAATAAGCAACCTGAGGTCCTAAAAGTAGAAAATATGATATCCTTCAATATTTTACTAGAACTCTTAAGTATCAATACCCCATTCAATTTATAAAGCCTATAGTTCATCAAAACTCCAAGATTCAGCATTACATCAAAGCAAACTACAACAAAGCCAACATTATATCAATACACAAGGAACTCTGATCATAAGAGTTTAATGCAGAAAAGAGTGGACAATTTTAGAAATCTAATCCTTAAAAAAGATACAGAAACAAAAAATCCCAAAATGTGAATACGCACTAGCGAAATGGGTGGGATAAACAAGATAAACTGGTTATTGCTTGAAAAAAATGGGCATAATATATCCAATGGGCAAGAAAAGTGGTATTAGCAGGAAGTCAAGAAATTCGGTTCTCATATATTCTTGAGATATCAAAAATAAACTCACACTATATCTTACAAGCATTCACAAAAGCGAAGATGTTGATTTATTGGCGTGAAATTAATCTTCTCGTAATGATTTGAATGGGAGGGTGGGGGGCTCAGATAAGAAGATAAACCATTATTTGGCAGTGGTAGGGAATTTTAATGTAATTGTGGCCAATTTGAGACTATGATTCCGTGGGGAAATTGTAATATATCATTTTCGTTGTCATTTAGAAAGTTAGGTCAGGCGGCCACTTTTTAGTGAGATTTTTTTAATGAATTACTGTATATGATAAAAAAAGTGCTATAGTAGAACGCAATAACTAGGAACATCATTTCACTTTGGAATAGGAATTCTTCGTAGCCCATCGTGAAATAAATAAAGAGTTTTTTATTTTTAAATTTTTTCCCCCCTCCCTTGTACTTTCCTCCAGTTTCTTTTCTTTGTCAAGAAATATAAGTGCGCTGGGCTTTGCATTTGGGGGAATAAAAAGTTGGACACACACACCCTCATATATATACCAACTTATGAAGATAGCATACAATCGATTTCCTATAAAACTTTCCGGAGAAAATAAAAAACGTGATTCTTGTTTTTATACTAATCCATCTTTATTAAACTATGGTAAGTTTTTAGTTAAAAGATGGCACGGTGTAATCTATCCAAAAGAATCCTGAATTTGACGAACATAATAAAAAAAAAAAAAAAGAAGAAGAAGAAGCGTTGTTTTAGGTTTTAGTGGTAAAAAGAATATATCCTTTTATCCGATATAAGGTATTCATGAGAACGTGTCCTTTTATCATGTATCATTTTTAACGAGGACTAACGATTGCTCACCTAAAAAAATAAATAATTAAATGTGGATTATTTATAAAATCTTATGGTTTAGTGTTTTACATGTGAAAAGTTATGGTATTAGTTTATAAGGGTATGATTATGAATGCTTTATTAACATAAGTTTGAAACTTTTAAGTTAAGTGGTTGAAAATGATTTATCAATATTTGTTGGTTTAACTATTCATTACTTTTAATCGAGAGTGTTACAAGTGATATTAGAGGAGAAGAGGAGGAGGAGATTGTGAGACTCTATAATTAAGTATTTCTATGGATTGTAAGAGGTTATGATACTAGTTTATAAAATAATGGTTATGAATATCTTATCAATATATATATATGTGTTTGTAGTAATAATGGAGAGAGAAAGAGAGAATACTATGAATGTGGAATGTAACAATAGTGAGGAGAGAGAGAATAAATGGGGAAAAAGAGAAGAATTATGAAAAAAAAAAAATTAAGTTGATAAATTTGTTTATAGTATAATACATTTATAATTAATTTAGTACTAGATTTTTTTGTTATATGTAATAATATTAGAGGATTAAATATTAATTTTAAAGGGATTAATAGTAGTTATTTAAGCTCTGATCGGCTTTAATAATATATACAAGCTGTTGGTACATTCGCGCTGTGTGTGTAAAATTTTTTTCAGCTAATCAAAAAAAGAAATATATATTTATTTCAAGCTTATAGTAAAACATTTTGTATTAACCATTATAGATTTTATTTCTAATACATCTATATAATTTATAATGACTTCTTTCAAAAAATCATATTAATGAAAAAAATTATCGAAATTGTGAAAAAAAAGGGGGTTTTATTGAAAATTGTAAAAGAAAAGAGAGAGGAAAGTGAGAGAGAGAAGAAAAGGGGATAGAAAAAGTGGAGTACAGTTTTAAAGAGTAGGTGAGAGAAATTAGATGTGAGTATTGTAAGAAAAGACAATTTTATGAATGAGATAAATTATATATAATTTCATAATATTATTTTAATATTAGTTTTGTTGTTAAATAATATTTGATATTGGTCAAAATAGTAATTTTAATTATGGCGGTTACTTAAGTCTTCAAAAGTTTTAATAATATACTAGTTATTGAAGCACTTGTGTTGCATGTGCAAAAATTAATTTTGTTTTCATATCTAATAAAAAAATATTTATTTCAAACTTATAGTAAAATATTTTCTATTTATCATTATAAGTTTCACTTTTAATATATCTATATAATCTATAATAATTTCTTTTAAAAAATTATGGTATAATAGGAGAAATCATCAAAATTGTGTAGAAAGTTGTCTTATTGAAAATTGTGAGAAAAAAGAAATAAGAAAGTGGAATGTGGTTTGAGAGACTGAGAGAGACAAATTGGATGTGGAGATCGAAAAAAGAAAAGAAAAATAATATTCATAATATATTGTATATTAATAAATCGATAAATATATCTTATTTTATATTTTTAACAATTTAATTTAGTATTGATTTTGTTGTTATATATATATATATATAGATTGATGATTAAATTGTAATTTGAGGGAATTGTAGTTACTTAAGCCTTAAAAGGCGACACTAACCCTTTCTATGCACTTTAATATATAGGGATGTAATATATAGGGATGTAAGTGAGTGAGTCTTTAGAAGGTACTTAACAGTGACCATATAAATGAGGTTTTGGGACTTATTCTAAGTCTTATTTCAAAACTTCAAGAATTTTTAGTTAAGTTTCTAGACTGAAATGAAATTCAATGGGAATCTCAAATTTGATAAAAAAAAAATAATGATATAAATTAATATAATTGATTATGGTATATACAAGGATATGAGAGATGAGTCCTTATAAGGTATTTGATATGCTAGACTAAACAATTATGTTATAAGGTGATTTTTTATAAGGTTTTAAAACGAGATATGAATATAGAACGAAAAAAATTATAAAGTTTTTCATTATTCAGAATTTTAAAAAATCTTATAAAATATCAAATTCAGTTTGGATTTTATAAAAACTGTCTCAGACCTACTTCTAATATAATAGATGATAGCATATATGCCATTGCCATGGCACTAAAATAGGAAATGGTGGTTGGACTGTAATTCATATGAGAAGTCTAGGGCTATTAGTGGAGCGGGAAATCGGGGGGAGAAAAATGCAAAAGCAGGTGGGCAGGATTCATCACACGCAGGAAGAATCCAGAAGGATAGAAATGGTCAAGAAAGAAAGCAGAAGGGAGGCGAGAGAGAGTGGTCCGTATTGGATTTGAGTCATCATGTACGAAACAAACGCATCATTTCCTTTCTTCCTTCCGTTTGATTTGAGAATATTTAATTTTTCTTTCAGTTTTGCTGTTTTGTCCGGATTCATAAATTTGAAAAAAAAGAAAGCGAACAATTGACAATCACCTGTCATCAACTATAAAAATTTAATCTTCTTCTTGGAAGAAGTCTTAAAAGTACGGTAGTCCTTCAGCCGGATGTACACCCCTCAAGCCAAGTACTTCCAAAATATGGTTGAAGACCAATCCACAAAGCTAATTTTGTTTTTTTTTTTTTTTTTTTGGGGGAGGATTTTAAATAAAAAAATTGGATAATTTTCATTTCATGGAGAATATACGTCATATAATATGACTTTTGAAAAAGGGCTATCAATGATAGATACTTCATATTAGAGAGGGACGTGCAAGTAATAGATATTTTTAAATTTTATCTATCTCGGATGCTTACTCTCTGTACGTTTGGATATTTTATGTATACATCGGATATTTTGAATGGCATATACATTCACTAAGTACACTTTGGGTTGTTTCAAGATTCTTTTAATATGTTATCAGCATATGATGTTATTAATTGATGAAATGTATTTATCTTGATTTTACATGACATACAGATTAGGGTGCCAGGTGAAAAAACGGACAAATGATGAAGCCGAAGCGCAAGGATTAATTTTATAAAATAATAAAAAGGAACATAAGTAGATGAGATGGAATTTCAAGTAATTTGAAGTAAGAAAGGTTTTTAGGTATTTTAAAATTCTTAGTTACGTAAGCCGTGAGTAAGAGTAGGTAATTATAAGTAAATAAGATAACCTTAGCCTATATTTAATAAAGAGGACACAAGATTGGAAATTGAAAATTCTAATTCCAAAGTATTAGTTACTTATAAATAATAATTATTTAATATCTAAGATAACCATATATAATCATCTAGACAAAGGTGTTTTAGTAATTGGGTAGCAAAAGTCATATTAAGGAGAACTTTTTAATTTACCATTATAATCTTAGTATTGCTCCTAATAGTAAAAAGCAGTTTAATATTTACCTAGTTTAACTAACGGTGGGAAATATAGTACATACATTTTCAAATAGAGGAATAATCTAGAATCTAACCTTCAGCGTCTGTTCTAAGTTCATGCAACTTTACAAGTAAAAGGAGATCCAAGGTTTCATCAACTTGACCAATTCAACTAAGTTTTGGAGAATTCAAGTATTGTAAAATCTTTTAGATCAATTTCTAGCTTAATTAAGCTAAAATTTAGTTAAAAGATGAGTATAGTAACTTGGTCTTTAATTTCAAGGATCATTTACTTTTTTTCCATTTTACCAACTACTACATTACAATAATTAGGGAAGAGAGAAATCAAGCCTACTCCATTCCATTAGGGGATCATCTGGTGCTCTATAGGGTATCAATTAAGTTTAATTTGAATCATTTTTTGATTTATTAAGTTATGTTGAGACACAGTTAGTGAATCTCCTACATCTAAAAAATTATTATATTAATTACAAGGATTTGATTAAAAGTGTTGTGGATCTAGTAATTTGAGGATCATTCTGAGCTTAGATGTGTTTTTATCTACTAATTAAGGTAGGCAATATGGATCTATAGCTTCATTTAGTTAATTTAATGTTTAATTCATAGACCTTGAGCTAGTATTTGTTTTAGAGTTATGTTTAGAGCAAAAATGGAGGTTGAGTGTGCTGTTTGGTTAACCATGCCTAAGGTTGGTAATTTGGCACTCAACTTATTAGACCCAAACTTGATATGGCATTGCATGACAATATTTAAATGGGTTTTATGTATAGAAAAAATGGACATAGAAATAGTTCATAACTGTATAAACTTGTGTTTGGATTTGTGTTTAGCTCCCATGCTCATTTACAAACTCATTTATTAAACGATTTTCATATTCGACTCATGAACTCATTCAATTTAACTTTTAATAGTTTTAAACTCTCTTTAGAAGTTAGTTACCGTATAAAGTTAAAAGTCAATAATTTATTTTTCAAATCTCTTTCTTCTTCTCCAAATAGTAGATTGTAGTGACTCCATGGGTAGAAATAATATTAGAGCCGCGTTAACATCCTTGGAAGTACATCATTGAGGTTTTTCTCCTTAATTTTCAATAGTACACAAGCAAGGTCAAGGGACTTAGATCTCTATAGAAGTTAGAATGATAGCTTCTTCAACAACAGTGGGCATATTGGTTGATAAAAGGGCTAACATTAGTTCGAATGCAATAGATTGTTGGTGTACAAAGAAGATATGGTAGTTTTTCAACAACAATAGTTGATGGCAATGAAGTTCTAAGGAATTCTTGTATTAATCTAATAGATGCAACATGTACTGAGGTAGAGAGAGGGCTTTCTAGGCTTTCATTATTGGATGATGGTGTTGAAGCACTAACTCAACCTATTATCTATTTGAGAAGTGCTACAAGTGATGAAGGTTAAATAAATTTTCAATTTCAACAAACAATAGAAAAGCTTAATAGTTACATGTTAGGATTAACTAAGTGGTATTTGGGAGTTCTCCTAGTGAAGGATGGATTAAGGTAAATGTAGATAGTGCTTTTGACCTTATTGCTTTTAGAGCAAGGGCTGGGGTTCTAAGTAGAGATGTTAGTGGTAGGATGCTAGAAGCTATAACTTTCTCTTTGTAGAGTTCAAATTGTTTAATGGTTGAAGTTAGCAATGTAAGTTAGGATAGCTTGTAGAAAAAGTTAGAAAAAAATCATTGTTGAAATAAGCTATAAGACTATCTTTCATATGCTAGGTATGGCAAATATTATGGCTTAGTAATGTAGGGGAATTATCTTTGATAATTTTTTTGAGAAGTTTAAATTTAAAATTGTTGTTTTTCTCTTATACCTAAAGAAGCAAATTTTTGTGTAGATTAGTTGGCTACTTAAGGAAAGTATGGAATGTGTTGTTCCTTTAGAGTTAAAAGACTCCCATCTTAGTTGAATTTGTGTCTTGTAAAAGATAGGACATCATGTCTTATGAACTTTGAGTGATTCATATGAATAATATCCTTTTTTGGACTAAAAAAAAAAGAAAAATTTCTTTCCTCTTCTCATATTAGTTTTTTTATTACGTAAATATCTTTTTTCCAAGTACAAGATCTCAATTAAATGTATGAGATTCACTATTCCCGACTATATACTTTTTCTTATTGTTGTGGTTTAAATGAGTAAAAAGCAATGAACCTATATATACATTTTGTTTTTTTTTTTTTTCAAATGAGTTTTTCAAGTGCTTTCAATTATGTTCTTTTTAATGCCTTTTAAATGGATTGATGTATATTGTCAATTTATTTTATTTTGTTTTAAGTTAGTTCTTTTAATAAGTTTGAATGGATACTCAATTTGTGACTTCTTTGCTTGATAATATGCATAAATATTATCCTATCTACTCAAAGTTCTAGGCACTTAATTCGAATTAATATGCTATGAACAACATTAGCTTAGATAAGTAAAGTCTAAATGATTAATTAATTATGTTTAGTGAAAATTTTATAATGTTGTATTTGAGAAAAATATCTTTTCCCTCTCCCTTTTCTCTTTCTTTCTTTTGTTTATTTGGTTTATTTTCAATTTCAATATACAAGTATGAAATGAGCAATTATAAATGACTTACCCCACTAAGCTTTGTCATGTCTATATTTTCCTTTTATCATTTTTTCATGTAAAGTATCTGATGATATTTCTTTATGAACTATTGAAGGGTTGAATCTTACCTACATGAATAAGTTGCAAACTTTTAGTTACATTGTTCAACCAAAACCGCTAAAATTTTGTTATGAACATTTTTCATCCCAAATGGTTATTATTAGAAGCAATTTATAAATGACAAAATTATTGATTACTTATTAGGTTTGGTTTTATTTATATGTTAAAGTACTTTCTGGTTCATGCAATCATATATAGAAAAAGAAAAAACCTTTTAACATTAGTACTCTCATATGAATATCTTGTCAATAGGAATGCTTCCTTCAAAAATTTTCCTCTATATTTGTAAGTATTTTATAGTTTTATTATTACCCTTTTCCCTTTAAATATATAAATATTTTATAGATTTTATTTATAAATTTTCAATTGATAAATAGGTCTAACTTAAGCATGAGACCTGTACATTTAATGGGTTGAGTTACAAGTTTAGATTTTCATACATAATTAATAAACAGATTTTGTCTTGAGTTGAGATTTTCTAGATATGAACTCCTTTAATACAAAAACAAAACACTACATGGTAATATGAATTGTCAACCCTAATTATGGGTTACACTATACTTGTAGAGTTATATAGGTATTTAATTTATTCTACATTGTATTAATTTGATTGATTTATTTCTATGTTAAACAATGTATTGAATCATGATTTAATTGAGGAATTAACAAGTTGAAGTGATTCATGAGTTTGTGTGGTGTGTATCATGAGACTCATGAACCATTTAGGGTGTGATTTTGCTTCTTTGTGCATAAATTGATTCAATTATGTAGTATGTTGATAAATATCTAGTACATGTATGATTAGGTGTTAATAGGAATTGAATTTATATAAAAAATGGAAATGTTTTGATTATAATCATAATGCTTTTGAGAATATGTATATATAACTTGTTATAATTGAATTTAATTGTATTTAGCATGATTCTTTATTGATTTTAGGTAACTATATTGATGTATGAAATCTTGTGGAGTTATGGATTAAAAGATAGTATGCAAAGCTGATATTGATATTAAGAGAGGAAAGATTATATGAGGTTTAGATGTAAACTTTTTGTATGACTTTTTTTTTTTAATAAATGAATTGAACTTGATGATTAAGCATGAAAGTGTTCTTGAACACATTCTTGGTAAATCTAATGTGTTCTTGATATCGAAATAAATTTGATTTTGTAGAACAAATATGTTAAGTAGACAACATGTTATTAAAGAATGTTCTTCTGAAAATGTTTGAATATGATGAACTTGATTGTGAATGTGTTGATGTATTCATAGAATGTTATTAAGGAGAATTCTTTCTGAAAATTGATTTATTATATTGAATGTTAATTATATTTTCTTAATGATTTATGGAAGTATTCATGAAGATCTTCAACTGTGTTTTTGATATGGTACAATGTTGATCTCAAAAGTTGATAAAAGTTAATTGAATCTAATAGCAATAAGATTATCTGCTTTATATCTTTTAGAAAATTTAAGTATTCTTGAGTGAATTTGAAGATTAGTAAGCTTTCCATAAAATTTTCAAAAAATAATTTGATGAACTTAATGGTGAATATGTTTATGTATTCTTAATATATTTATAATGATCTTTAGATGGGTTCTTATCATGATATGTTTTGATATTGTTAAGTAAGTTGAATTCAATACTTTAATATGTTGATCATGTTTTTATGAATACTCCAAGTATTCTTGACAAAACTTAAGTTTGACCATATACAAGGGCTCAAATTCATCAAAATTGTATTTCTTTTCCATTGGATTTAAGATCTTAACATGCCTTGATAGATTGAATCTTGAATAATCCTTAATGATTATTAAAACCTTAAGATCATAGACAATAAACAAAAATAATTCACATTAAAGGCTTGAATCAAGTTTTTGGATGAAGTTAGTTTGACCTTCAAAGAAGAGAGTAAACTCGTGAAATTGTGTTTGTGGCTAAAAAGCTAGAAAATAATAATGTTTTAGTATGTAATAATAAATCTAAAAATATAGTAATAAATAATAAATACTAAAAAATAAGAAATTGAAAAGAAAGAATTGGGTTGGCAAACTGGTTTAAGATTGATTTATACTTGATTTAAACTGACCAATTCACTTGAAATGGCCACCTAACCCATTTGGCATGGATAAATAAAAGTAATTAATAAAATTAAAATAAGATGGAAAACTTAATTATTTAATTAATCTAAGTTAGACCAGTTTTGTTTTAAAATTAAATTTAGGTCTACTTATTATGTAGACTATGTTTTAGTAAGTCTTTTTTCTTTTATTAAATTATCTAGTGAGCTTTTAATATAAAGAATACTAAGTAAATACGAAGTATTAAAACTAAGGTGTGAAACTAAGTACAATGCTCCTATAATCTTTAAGTTAATTAATATTAATGATTACATTCTTAACGCATATCGATACAATGAGTAGGATTGATATCTTCATTTGGTAATCATGAAGACTTTAGTTACATAGTAGTCACTATGTGTTGTGCACACTTAATAGATAGTGAACTAGACTTAATTCAAATTCGATTAATATAGCATATGTGATTTTCTTTTGCTTGGTTGTTCTGAGTTAATGAACTTTGCCTTTAGGTTAGGTTCACAACTATGGTTATGAATCCTAAGATAATATTGTAACTAAGTGCTTAGGCCATAATAGATCGCTCAGTAGGTAATCTAAATGAGGGAATCATGTTAGGTACAATTGACAAAAAAAGTGAGAAGTTATAATAGTTATATACAGAGGCTTAGGGCTTAAGTATGTTACATCAATATACACTATAATCATTAATAATAAATTTTTTGGATATAGTACTTTGGCTGTCTTCACTAACTCTCAATAGCTTACTACATGAGAATGAACCTCTCATTCTCCATTGTTCTTGAAGTTATGTGAACTTCTTTTGCTATTGCTTTTAGTAAATAAATAACTTCAATGGACCTTATTTGCTACATTATAATTAGATATGTTTATTAGTGGTGTAGTATGTGTTTGTTTGGCTATTATGTACTATGTATTGTGACCTACTCTTTTGAGTTTTGATATTTCAAGTACTATTATGCTACTGTTCATCTACTTATTAACTTTAGATGCAACTTCTATGTCTGGGTTGGGATGATGCTCGTTGGAGAATTTACAATGTTTAGATGCTTCCAATGAATGTTTAGACGTTGAACTTTCCTTTCAATTGTAGTTAGAATTTAGACGCATATGGACTTTTATATTACTATTGTACTTTTAGTATAATGTTTTATCTAAATAAAAATTAATGAATATTCTCTAAAAGTTGAATAACTAGAAGACTAATTAACTCGATTTAATGGTTTTGCTAGTTCTAAAGTATCTTAGTTAAGATACATCATGACTTTCATTGCCTCTTTAGGTGGAGCATGAAATAAAGAGGTAGCCGACTTCATTAAAGGTTAATTAATCATAAAGTTATGTGATCTATTGGTGTATGACTATGGTCGATCGTCGTATGATAATAGTCGATTAAATATATCGTATGGCTTATGATAGTTTCTCATTTTGTTTTCCCTAATGTCTAAATTATTTTCTTCTATTAAGTACTTGAATTCACACCTTTTTGTAACTTTTAAGGGCAACTTAAAAATAACCTAATTAAACTTTAAACTCGATGTGGATATACCTCTTGAATTTTTAAAAGTTGCAATATCCCCTTTATCTTAATGTAAACATGGATAACTAGACCACAAATTGGACATTAAGGTAATAGGTTTACAAACTATGTAATTGCTAGAAATCAACTAATATCTAGTAGTTGTAGTTGCTTCAATGGGAATGTAATACTCTAGCCTAAATGTAATCAATGACTAAGTCAATAGGTGGCTATTAGATCTTTCAACCACTTAGCTAAAAATGTAAAAGGTTAGTATAGTTTTGTTTTCTACCTTATCCTTATAAATTACTATTAATTGTCTCTTATAGTTCATGTAGAACTTACTTTAAATGGAGTATCATAGTCTTTCTATTTAGATTAGTACTATCTTGTCATGAGGTCTTACAATTAGACTTAAATCTTCCCCCTATTTCAATGTGTCATTTGGTTCATCTTGGAACCCTCTACTTGTAGCCCATCTTTAAGCTTGCTAGGGGGCATATCTTAGTGATACTTCTTGTTTTATTTAGACCTTTTATCTAGATATGATTGAATTAAGCCTATTATATTGTGATCTCGATTCCTTCCCATATCATACACCTATTGGTAGTGGATCAATTTTGGTATTATTTTAAACCTTGGCCCAAAAGTTGTCATTAGCTAAGTCAATAAGTGACTAGTAGGCCTGTTTTAACTCTATTAGCCTAAAGTTCTTAGCTAGTATACCTTGGTATTCTTTAACTTGGCTTTGTAAACTACTACTAATTCTCACAATCCATGTGAATGCTTACCCATATTAGGTATCACTACGGAGACTAGATGCTTATGATTTGTTTACACTATAATTAGACTAGCTACATAAGGTAGAATTAAGCCAAATGTATGTAGTTAGACTTTAGAGTAAAGTGATTGTTGATGTAATAGCAACTTAGTCAAATGAAAATAACTAGTTACCTATACTTAATGGAAGAAGGACTCTGAGAATGTGTTTTAAGAATTCTCAAAAGAACAATTCCAAATCTGCATGCTTGTGTAGAGTGGTTCTATATAGATAAGCTTTGAGCAAAACATTAAAGTTGCTAGTATATGTACAATCTATGCTAAAGTAAATGTCAAATGTAAGGTATGAGTCGCACCTATAATGCTTTTTTTTTTTTCACTTGGTTTAATGGATTATGTTGTCTTCTCAGTTACAATAAGATGTACTTACAATGTCTAGTAGAGAATCAATAATTAGGGAAGGAGTATGAGTTTATAACTTGTTATGGCAAGTAATGTTTATCCTTAATTGTACAATGATGGATGCTAATTCTATAGTGGAGGATTTCCTGGATATAATACAGTATGAGGAAAACAAAGGCTTGTTTTGGCTAGGCAATAAAAGTTTCAATTTTTCTTTACTTTAGCCTCAATTTATGGGTAAATTAGTTCAAAGGAAGCTATAGCCTAAGAGTTCAAAAGAATATTAGGCTACTTGATATAGAGTTTAAAGGAAATTAGAGCCTTGAGGTCTAAGGAATATTTTGAGACTTGTTACTTATGCTTGCTACTAAAGAGGTGCTATCGGTCTTAAGGCTCATGGCTAAGCATATGATTTAGGGTAAATAGGTGAAGTAATCTAAGCATAGGTTTGTAGCCCTTATCGATAAGTGTAGTGCATTATGTAACTTACAAGCGAGTAGTTGACAAAATAGAAATTGATAAGCTGAATGTAGATGCTGAATTAGTGTGTGTACATGTTAGTGATGCATATTCAAGAAACGGTGGAGAGTTTTAGAGATGTGTTTATCTTGATTTTGTTTAAGACTTTAATCGAGAAATAGGTAAAGAAATAGACATGGAGAGGTGGCCGATCACCGTAATGGATGATTAACAATTTAGTGTTGTGCTTGATCTACATATGGCCATAGTCAACAAATCAGGTTTATGTGTGTTGTATAGCTTAAAGTAATTTCCATTTCATTAATGTGTGAGCATGTGCATATGTGCATATGTGCATTTGTAAGGTGATTAGAGTGGTCATAAGAACTATGTATTATATTGTTATATTAGTATAATTGTTTGCAATCACCTTAAAGAACTTTGACAAGCTCCAATCTTGATCTTATTACTAGTTTTGATAAATGTTTGGATTTTGATAGTTATTTAAGTACTACTTCTAACATAGTTCCAAGGTCTCAAAAGCATTCAAAAGGTAGCATTTTTAATTTTCATACTATACCTAATTTTGATTCTAATTTTGGGTTTTGTTTCTTACTTTTAAGTAATTCTTCTGAATTCTCATGTTGAACATAGTTTTTGAATACTTGAAGTTTCTTTTTCTAGACTTGTAGAGGCTTAAAGCTTTTAATTGAAGTCTTTGATATTTTTATGCATCTGACTTTAGGTTCGTGAATGCTAGCTCACAAAAGATTTATTTTCTTAATTTGTCTAGTTTTATTTTTTCTTATTAGATTTATTATCCTTTTTGACTCATAGGATTAATTCTTAAATTATGCTAATCAAATTTTTCGATATTTACATGTTTCCTTAAAAGTCTTATTTCGTTCTATTTCTATTAGTTTACCTAAGTATTGTAAGCTTATAAACTGGTGAATGAAAACATGCATAAGATGCATACATAATTTTGACTAAGTTTATTACTTACATTTAAAGAATTTCTTTCTTTACCATATTTTGATTATGGTGATAATTTTCTTTAATTGATTTTAATCATGTATCATATTGATTGATTGTAAGATATTGGGCTAAGAAGCTATCAGATATAATAAAAATCCAATTAAACTTCTATAAAGTTTTCATTTACCTTCTAACGTGATTCGTCTAGTTTTAATCTTGTTGATGTTGACATGGGAGTTATAGCTCCTTTTGTATTTTTATACCTAAATTTCTTAAGAATTTGTTTTGTATATTTTCTTGATAGATGAAAATTCCATCTTTAGTTTGTTTTATTAATAGTCCAAGAAAGAAGTTTAATTCTCCCATTGAGGACATCTTGAACTTAACCTACATCAACTTTGAAAAATCCTCACAATAATGCTCGTTAGTGGAACTAAAGATAATATTATCTACATAAATTTGAGCAATGAACAAGTCATTGTCAAAATATTTTATATATAGTATAGTATCAACTTGACCTCTTTTAAAACCATTTTTAATGAGAAATTCACTAAGTCTTTTGTATGAAGCACGAGGTGCTTGTTTTAGTCCATACAGTGCCTTCTTTAATTTATAGATATAATCTCCTTTGAAAGGATGCTCAAATCAAGGGGATTTTTCAAAAAAATAGTTTTTCCTTTATGTAGCCATTTAAATATGCACTTTTGACTTTCATTTAAAATAATTTAAACCCTTTATAGCATACAAAAGCTAGCAAAAGTCTAATAGCTTCTAAATGTACAATTGATGCATATGTCTCATCAAAGTTTATTTATTCTTCTTGTGAATAGCCTTGTTACAAGTCTAGCTTTATTCCTTATTATTTTGCCATGTTCATCTAGCTTGTTTTTGAATGCCCATTTTATGCCAATTATTGAATTTTTTTTTTTTTTTTAGGATTAAGAACCAAAGTCCATACTTGACCTCTTCAGAATTACGTGAGCTCTTCTTCCATAGCATTTATCCAATTTACATCAAATAAGGCTTCATCTATTATACTTGGTTCAATTTCAGATGCAAATGTAAAATGATTTTCAATATTTTGCAAACTTACTTTGGTTCTTACCTTAGAATGTGTGTTTCCAATTACTTGTTTAGCTGGATGATAGGATTTGTATTTCCATGTTCATGAAGGTTCGGAACTTACTTGTGTAGCTTCAAATGTATCTTCTAATTTATCCTTTGGTTTTCCTTTTGACTAAGCTTTTGATCTCTCAACCTTGGGGACTTCTATTTTTCTTGTTTCATTTTTATGAGTTAAAGTATCATAACCTGAATTAATAAAGGATGCTTCATCACGCAAGTAAAACCTACTTAATTTCACATATAACCATAAACTTCCAGCAAAAATTATGTAACTATCGCTTTCAATAAAGTTCAACTACAAACTTTTAAGCTTTAAATATATACTTTTGCATACTCCCAAAAGATTGTATTATCTATTAGAACACATTTTTTTTCCCTATACATACTTTAGGATAACACTATACTTCAACTTGAGATATTCTTCTCAATAGATTGCTAACTCTTCTAATACTCTCTAAATGTAACCTCCACTGGTTACTTTGTCGAATATCTACTTTAAAACTTGAGGATAAAACACTTTATCCCCTTAGCTTACTATAAGTTAAGTACGAGTGGATTACCAAATATAAATACAATATTCACAAGCAGTAAGCTGAAGAGCAAGATCATACTACAACATGAAGTCAAATTCACTCACAACATGATTATATAATAATGGAGTGTCATGCTAATGTACATGGTATGCATTGGTATTGATAGCCTAACCTAGCCCTAACCTTCATTCGGTTGGTTGACTTCAATTCGAGCATCTAGACAATTTTCTAAGAACTTAGCAAACTTAGCCTAGTAGTAACCATAGTTGTGGTTACAATTACTAGTTAATGCAAATTCATATGCATGAAAACCTAGTTTTACTAAACCATTTGCTTGTTAAGTAAAATTCAGCTTTTTAGTTAAACTCAGCCTAACAAACTTTAAAGTTTAGAAAACACAACCTATAGGTCACTTTTCATTCGATGCTATAAATGCATCAACTATTCATCACATCAATACTAAGCAAGTTTATTCTTTAGTCCATCTTTTAGTTATGTTTCCTTTAAATTCTAAAGTTTTGGTATTGGGTTTACTTAAGTTAACACCTTAGGAAGTTGGGTTAGTACCTAATGTGTAGAAGTAAGGACCATAACATTAAACAACAACTCAGCAACAACATGTAGTACATTCGTAAACCATGAGTATTTAGCAACACTAGCATCTAGAAAATCATAACTCGTTCCAATAGCTCGTTAAACGTATCACATTCACATACATGATCAAACACATTAATTGTAGTCCGATAAGTTAGGAGTAGATAAAATCTACTATAGAATACAAATAATCTACTTAACATATCTACTTAGTGATTTCCTTCAAAAGCTTACCCTTACACGTGAGTCTCTTCCTTGCCTGTTTCACCTAAACGAAATGTGTCTAGCATCTGAAGTCAATATATATCAAGTATAAGCAAGATTATTAACTTTCTTATGCTTGAGGTTTAGGTCTTGGTATTATTCTTTTTAAGACAACTTTGATCTTATATACATTCTAGCTTGATTTTTGACAAAACCTTATACATAAGTTCCTTCTAACATAATTTCTGACATAGTTTTTGGCCTCCTTAACATTATATAGATATTTTTATAGTTTATTTCCTTACCATGTGTAGACACCTAATTTTTTCCCCCTTTACTTGTTTTTTTATTTATTTCATTTATATTATTTTTCTTTCTTTTCTCAGTAGGCCCTAAATTAGAAAAAATTCAAAAAATAGGGAATTAAAAGTATCCCAAAAAAATTAAGAAATTTAGAAAAATACAAAAAATTTCAATAATAAGAAAAAGCATAAAAAAAACAAGAAATTTTAGAAAGAAACCCCA
This sequence comes from Lumnitzera littorea, assembly GCA_024138015.1. Classification (NCBI taxonomy): domain Eukaryota; kingdom Viridiplantae; phylum Streptophyta; class Magnoliopsida; order Myrtales; family Combretaceae; genus Lumnitzera; species Lumnitzera littorea. The sequence continues at coordinate 17,320,496 of JAMXBB010000008.1, forward strand.
AAAAAGATAAAAAAATTAGAAAATGAAGTTTAAAAATTTAGAAATTTGAGAAATTACAAAAAAGTAGAAAAATTATATTCAAATAAAAAATTTTAGGAAATTACATGTTATTAGGATAGATTTTAATTTTGGTTTAGAAGTTAGGCCATTGAACTTAGGCTTTGATTTAAATCTAGTTTAAGCTGACTGAGTCCATATGTGTAATTTAATTGCATATATGGACTAAGCACAGGCCAACGGCCTAATAGTTAAGCATATGAACTAGCAATGGGTTTGAAACTTAGTAAAGGTAAGGAGGCTTTTTTCTTATTTTTTTTTGTTTTCTTGTTTTCAATCACATAAGGGACTACCACATGTCAGGATTTGATTACGCCACGTGTCCTAATACATGGCATCCTTGGATTTGACGGCTCTACTAACGTGGCGCCATGTGGCATCTACGTGGCATACGACATCAACTGCTATGTATCATGAATGACACGTGACGCATCGGGGTTGGCTAGTACAGCTGACATGGCGCTACGTCAGCACCACTTTTTCCCTCCCCTTCTTCCCTTTTCCCTTCGTTTTTCTCTCTTTCCCCCTCCTTCCTTCATTTTCCCTAAATTTGCAGACCGCCTACTTCCACATGATTTTTAGACCCTTTCTTGTTGCAATTTTGCCAAATCAATGGCAAAATTGCAAACTAGACATGGCCTAGTGTTAATAGTGATCAAGAACATGTCCAAATTCATGCATTAACTTAGTCAAACTGAGCTCCAAAATTTAGAAAAAAAACTTAAATTTCGGTTTTCCTCATTCAACTCAGATTTGAATTTTTCGTGTTTCTGGGCTAATTTTGAGTATATAAAGGGTGTCGGAGGTGATCATAGAGGACACAAGATCACTCATGAGCAGTTAATTCACTTATAACCACTCTCTCTCTCACACTTTCTCTCTTTACACACACCAAACACCCCCTCTCTCTCCTTGAACCACCACCCCAGCCACTCCAGCAGTCTAAACCAATCTTACCATGACACTCCTCAACTTTGAAAACCCCTAACTTGAGCAACGACTTGTTCCCGGTAGTCATACCCAACCACCGCACCAATCGCCGCTACCACTTATCTCCAAACATGCTCCAAACCAATCCCAAACCCTGTAGCATTTTTCGTATCCCCAATATTCCCAATTTGAAACTTACGAATCTCCTTTCCCCCACTCATTTTGGTTGACAGATTAACCCAAACCGAGCTTCGTTGTTGTTGCTAAAGTGGAATCGGAGACAAATCGACCCGAATCTAGCTTAGGTCCAACCCGCGCACCCTCATTGCATCCGATCCTTTTTCTTTTTATTTATTTATTTATTTTACTTTATTTCTTTATTTCTTTTTATTTATCATTTAGTTATTGTTTTTTTATATGTATAATTGTAAATGTAACACCAAAAAAAAAAAAAACAAAGAAAAAGATGAAAAAGAAAGAAAAGAAGAAGAAAAAAGAAAGAAAAAAAGAAAAGGTAACTTTATTCTTTTTTGTTACTAGTTTAAATAAAAATANGTAACACCAAAAAAAAAAAAAAAGAAAAAGATGAAAAAGAAAGAAAAGAAGAAGAAAAAAGAAAAGGTAACTTTATTCTTTTTTGTTACTAGTTTAAATAAAAATAAATAAGCCATAATAAATAATAAATAAATTAAGGGGGATAAATAAATAAAAAAGAAAAATAAATAAAATAAGATTAACCACTTAGAAAAACATATTTTTCAAATAAATAAAAATAAAATGGATCATTTCCAAATTAAGGTACTTTAGATTTTCCAAAATAAACCAATTTAGGACTCTTAGAAAATTTCTTCAAATAAATCAAAATGGGTAAAAATGTAAACCTGGATATTTTTCAAAAATTAAAATTAATCAACTTGCTATGTTTTTGGTAAAAGAACTACGTACGTCTGATCTCGAATAGTAAGTACATAGGCACTTACGAGACGACAATAAAAATGAAAAAACCTAATTTTCCTTTTTTTTTTCGGTTTAGATTATTTCATTTGTCCTATTGGAATAGTTAAATTGAGTTCCGTCTTATAAAATAAAAAAAGGTGATTTTTAAAGATTAAAGTTAATTTTGGAAAGTTGATGGTACCCATAAGAGTTTAAAAGTCCTAACTCTCAGATTTAGATTCTTGGTTTTCAGAAAAGCTATTTTATAACTCGATTTTTTTCGATAGGCCAGTAGTTAAGTTATAACCAATCCATCCAATTAGTTATAATTTAACCTCTTTTCCCCACTCTGGTCGGGTGGCGACTCTAAATCTTTTTAAGTTGAAAAAATAGTTTTCTTTAAACCCTAGTCAAGGGCTAGTATTAAACGGGTAAGGATTTAATACTGGTCGGTTTAAAGAAAACCTAATTTTATAAAAAGAATCGAGAGGGTAAAAAACCAGGCTTGACAGCTTAGCGACTCTACTAGGGATGTCAAGAGAGTTAACCATTCATTTTTTCCAAAATTAAGATTAATCTCTAAAATTACCTTAAATGCAATTTATTTACTCGTTTTCTATTATAATTGTGATAATGTCATTTGCAGGTTTGGTTTTATGCATTTTTGAGGGGAGGGATTTATTTTGCTGCATCATAAATGCATGATAGATATGGTTAAACTCGAGCTGTCCTAAGACGTTAAGATAGGGAGCCATTGTGTAAAGTCTTGAGCGTAGTGGGGCAACCACTGTTTGGGGTCGATTAGGTTACCCCACTTAAACTTCGATGTGACCAAGGAATCGTTTTTTCTTAAATGTGTAAGGTCATAAAGTTTAAGGACTGTTAGAACCCACCTTTCTTGCATTACATTTCATGGGGTCAACGAATAACTAACAAAGCAGCAACGTTATATAAAAAAGAAAAAAAAGAGAAGATCCGGAGTTTTTCTTTTCCTTGTATTCTTCCTAGAATTGATGTACATAAGAGGTCTTGTATATTTTCTTTTCTTGTAATTAGTCTTTCCCTTGTAATTTATGTTTTTTTTTTTTTTTTGTAATGTTTCAGAAATGGCTAGCTCATCTAATGTTAGGGTTTTCACTAAGGAGATTCATGTCTACAAACCTACAAACCCAAAGCCCATACTCGGCTAATGGTTTTAGACCTTCAACCTAAGAGAGCAATAGTTCATCACCAACAAAATTAAACTCATACTCTCACTAGCTAAGGTAAAGGTTAATATTATGCTAGTAAGGGCCTTAGTCCATTTTTGGGAGCCCAAAGAAGTGGCTTTTCAATTTGGACCACATTTGATTAGCGCAACTCTAGAGGAGTACATCCAATTACTCCAAGCTCCTCCTTTGGATGAAATATACGTTCCAGAGCTTAGCTTTGGCCCAACCTACATTTTCTCAAAATTCCTAGGGATCCGTAAGACTAAGATAAATGAGGCCCTAAATGACTGCAACAAACACGCCATTAAGATATGGGATCTAGTCCATTGATTCCAGAATGAGCCTACCTCCAACAAACAAGCTTTGTTTCTTAGAAATTGGAAAGAAAACCGAATCAAGGCTTATGTGCTAGCAATATTCGCCACTATCTTGTTTCTAAGTGGGTCTCTTCTTATACACTTTAAGGTAATAGAGTTAGTGGCTCAATTCTAGGAAGGTAAGACTTACATTCCTACCTTACTTGTTGAGCAGATAAGGAACCTTAATTTCCTTAAGAAAAGGGGCTACAGAGATCTCAGGACAAGTATGGCACTATTAATGGTGTAGTTCATCAGTCACATCAAATGCTTTGGTTTGGACTTAATAAGGGGAGCATTCATAAATAAGATTGATCTTATTGATTCTTTTGTTAATAAGATCAAATTATCAGAAGATATCCCTACCCTTCTTTGGATAGAGGTTCTACGAGATTTTCGAGTATAAGACATACTGTAGACTGCCAAGTGGAGCAATTACACTAGGATCATACTGATTTGCAAGAATTACCATGTTGTACCACTTTTCGGAATGAGTTGGTGTACAAGCTACTACCCAAACAACATGGTAAGATAATTTGGAGGATTTTAGGACATAGTTCACAAACCTTCATTAGAGCCATTCACCCTTAATCTCGAAGAGCCTTACTCCATAGAAAAGATATCTAAACTTCACAAGATCAAAGCTTGGTAGGACACTCGGACCATAAGCCCAAACATCGATTTGAGTGAGTTCATAGAAGAAGTGGACAAACACCAGGTTACCAAAGAGTATTTATACAATCAACTTCACAAGGTAGGCACAATGCAATATCAAGCACCAGAAGTCCTTTAAACCTTCCTTATATGCCCTAACTCTAAAATGTTGACTTATATGGACCAAATGAAAGCTCATATGGAGATCCTCCATGATGAGAAAGACAAATGGGCAAACCTATGCGTAGAATCTAGAAAAAGGCACATACCTTAGAACACTAGCTGAAAATGGCCCAGAAGAAAATTCAAGAGTTTGAAGAAGCGGTTAAGTGTGACCAAAAGAAGAAGAAAATGTCATCTAGCCTACAGAAAAAAAGAAAATTAGCATGGATGAATTTATTGTTTCCTTTCTTTCATGTAATAAGACTTTGGGAATTCAAAAATAATAAATAACTTGCTGTTCTATTAATCATTTGTTGATCCTCTCCTTTTCATTCGTGTGATTCACTTGCATTTCATTCATTTGTATTCTTTTTCAAAATGTTTGTGTGCTAACTTGTTGAGAAGTGGTTTTAACCTAGGTTGCTAAGATAGCTCCTAAATGTCAAACTTTCCAGAGAAGCCCTATTAAAGCTCGTTCCCAAACCATAATGGCCAACTAAGGAAACAACAACAACAACACCAATAATGGTAATTGTAAGGTTATTGACACTACAGAGTTGAGGTTCCAATCTTTGGAACGAATAGTAAGAAAGATTGTAGATCAACTAAGCTTTCTTACTGATAGCATCTCTCTACTTAGGTCCATGGCTCCATCAAATGAAGAAAATTCAAAAACCCAATATGGAAAGAATATTAAAGCCCCACCCCTCGAAATAGAAGAAGCCTACCCTAAAGTCAATCAGGGCTTTGAATCCTTTAAAATAGAAGGGGTATTTCAAAAGGCCAACCTAACTTTTGAGCTGAATACTTACTCATTCTCGATCAACCCAAAGCCTGAAGCTAACTAGGATAAATTGAAAGAGCTTGAGAAGCGGCTAACTCAACAAAATACAGAAAAAATGAAAATGCTCAAAGGATATGATGGATTCGAGCATGCTAGCATAACAGACTTCTTTGCCTATGATTATGGAAGCTTTCTGAAAAAGTTCATAATACCTAACTTTGAAAAATACAACGGGACTGGATGTCCCAAGCTATACACCCGGTTGTATGTACGCAAGATGGGTAAGTATGCATAGTATGATCAACTCATGGTCCAAACCTTTTAAGACAGCTTGACTGGCCCTACCTTAACTTGGTACGCTCAGTTGCACTTGAATCAGGTGAATATATGGGAGAAGCTGGCCAGAGAATTCTATGAGCAATATAGATTTAACGTTGAAGTGTTACCAACAATGATGGATTTGGTTGCCTTAAGGAAGAGGCACAATGAATCCTTTAAAGAATATGCTCAAAGTTAAAGGTCCCTAGCTGCAAGGGCATCTTCCCCTGTGATTGAAAAAGAGTTGACTGGAACTTTTATTAACACTTTTGAGAGGCCTTACTTCACTCACCTAATCGGACAAGCCTCTTCTAGCTTTGCAGAAGTAGTGGCAGTAGGGTGTCAAATTGAGAGTGTTGTTTCCTCTGGCAAGTTGCAAGAGACAGCAGATAAAAGACCACCTTCTGCTAAACCCACCACCAGTAAGCCTAGAGAAGCTACTGTCAGCATGGTCAACACGAATGCAAGAATAACGCCCGAGTTTCTTTTAGGATGAATCCTGTACCAGCTTAACTATAGTATAGAAGCCAACCACAAGCTAGTAGAGCCTTAAGACAGTTCACTAGAATACTTGTTCCACTCAGTTAGGTGCTTGAGAAGTTAAGGAGAGATAATTTGCTCCATTCTAAGGCTCCTAGTGAAAGGTATAGGTCAAAATTCTTTGATCCTAATGTAAGATGTCAGTATCATCTAGGGCAAGTGGGCCATTCAACTGATTCATGCTAGAGGTTGAAAAACAAAATCCAAGACTTGATTGATGAAGGTACGGTGCAATTGGATTTTGTAGAAGCTCCTACCCCAAACGTCAACAACAACCTATTATCAAACCATGGACCTATCATCAATATGGTATCTGACCACTCAAAATTTACCATCAACATGATCGGTCCAAGCCAAGAACTAAAGGTTTATAGATTCTACAAAAAAGAGGTCCTACAAGCTAAAAGGTATACCTTCCACGTGCTTGTGGACCCCGAAAATTATAAAGCTAGCCCTTTTAATTACTAGGCAATAAACCAGGGGCAATCAAGCTCACTTGTAGGGGGAATCACTCACTCTGGTAGAATCTATGATCCGAAGGAAGACCTAAAAAAGATGGTCGTGCTAGAAATGCTAAACATCGAACAAGTTGAACATGAAGAAGGATTAACTGCCTTCATGAAGTTGATCAAGTCTAGCGAGCATAAAATAATGGACCAGTTCGCTAAGACTCCAGCACAAATATCCCTCATGAGTTTATTGATGGCATTAGACTCACACTGAGAAGCCTTATTTAGAACACTAAGGGCTGTCAAGGTCCCTTGTGAAATCCCGATTGAAAGGATTGGCTCTGTCACCAATTCTATCCTCACCATGCATAAAATTTCCTTCTCCACCGAGGAATTGGGTGAAGAAGGTAGCCAGTACACAAAGCATTTGTTCATAATACTGAGGATAAATAACATCATCGCAACAAGAGTCCTCATCGACAATGGGTCATCTCTAAATGTCTATCCTTTAGCCACCTTGGATTTACTGGACACCGATATAATTGCTATCAAACCAAGTTCAACAACGGTAAAAGCTTTTGACGGATCTAGGAGAGAGATAATAGGGGAGGTCGACTTACCAATTGATATTGGCCCATAAATGTTCAACATCCCATTCCAGGTTTTGGACATTCCAAAGACCTTCAATTTGTTATTGGGAAGGCCTTAGATATATTTAGCAGGGGCTATACCATGAACTCTTCACCAAAAAGTTAAGTTTATCTCTAATGGCCAAGTCATCATAATTCTAGGTGACCAAGATTATGAAATCTATAAAGAGACGGCCATACCTTATATTGGTACAGAAGAATAAGAGGACGTTGGACTCTAAATGTTTAATGAGGTGTACATGATTACTAATCAGTAGAAGGAAGAGAGGTTGAAATTCAAAAAAGGCCAGTTTAGGACCTATGGGTTAGGATACATTCCAACCCCAATGGAAGAATTGCAAAGAATGCAAGCCAAGGGCAAAAAGGGTGATAGGTTGTATCACGCTCCAATGGCCTTCCCTCCATTGTCAGAAACTTTCATCAAGGCTGAAGCCCAAAACTCAAAGCTCACTAAAGAAGGCACTTCTAACAAAAATGAAGGGACTAGCCTTTTCAACAAATCCAGCACTTGAATAATTGGTTCTCCATCCCTATGAATAACAATAAGTCTTCCCTAAGGTAAAGGATAAATCATGATCCAATATTTTATGGAATTTTATATAAATTACTTCTATTCTTCAAATGATTGTACTTAAAAGAGAGTTTCCCTTAAATAAAATCAGTTTTTTTCCCTTTACTCTTACCTTACTTACACTCTTCCTTCTACATACTTTTCTTTTTCTCTAGATCTAACGACTCGAATAAAGGTCATAGATACCTCGTGTAGATAGGTGATGAAAATATTAATATCACTTTCAGCCCTACTGAGTTAGTTGTCGGGAGTGATGTCGATGACCATAATGATGAGTAAGAAAGTTAGCAAAAACATAAAATGAGTAGAATTTACATTGACGAGCTAACAGAGATAATTAATGTCGATACCAATGACAACCTTAAGGTGTTGAAAATTGGGGGAAATTTGAAAGAAGACTAAAAGGCAGAAATGACCACATTACTATCTAAATACTAAGATGTATTCGCATGGTCTCATGAAGATATGCCTAGATTAGACTAGTCAATTGTGGTCCACCACTTACCCACAAAAGAGGATATCAGGCCTAAGAAACAAAAGTTAAGAAGGTTTCGACTAGATATCCTATTGAAGATCAAGGAAGAAGTTAGAAAACTATCGGAAGTCAGCTTCATTGAGGTGTCTGATTATCTTGAGTAGGTAACTAATATAGTACCAATTATGAAGAAAAATTGAAAAGTCAGAGTATAGGTGGAGTTTTGAGACCTTAATCAAGCAACCCCTAAAGATAATTTTCCTTTACCCTATATTGATGTATTAGTCGATAACACAGTGGGAAACCATATTTTCTCTTTCATGGATGGATTTTTCGGGTATAACCAAATTCAAATAGCTAAAGAAGATAAAGCCAAGACAACATTCATCATAACTTGAGGCATGTTTTGTTACAAAGTAATGCCTTTTGGACTAAAAAATGCCAAGGAAACTTACCAAAGGGCCATGGTATCAATCTTTCACGACATGATGAATAAGGAAGTTGAAGTATATGTTGATGATATGATTGCTAAGTCCAAGGAAGGAGAAAATCACGTGGCAAATCTAAGGAGATTGTTCGATAGGTTGAGAAAATTCCAACTAAAACTCAACCCAGAGAAGTGTACTTTCACAGTTACTTTAGGAAAATTATTGGGTTTCATAATTAGCCAAAGGGGCATCAAAGTAGACCCTAATAAAGTCAAAGTGATAGTTGATTTGCCCCCGCCACACACACTTAAAGAAATAAGAGGTTTGTTAGGCCGTTTAAACTATATAGCCCGGTTCATATCCCAACTCATAGATAAGTGTTATCCTTTGTTTAAGTTATTAAAAAAGAATGCTAAGATGAACTGGGACGAAAAGTACGAGTAGGCCTTTACAACAGTCAAAGAATACCTTATGAACCCTCCCATTCTGGTAGCTCCAAAACCTGGGAGGCCTTTATTCCTATACTTGACAATATTATTAGAGTCTATGGGGTACATGCTTTGCTAGAAACATGAGGAAGAGAAGGAGCGGGCTGTATACTAATTGAGTAAGAAATTTATTGGAGGGGAGTAAAAGTATTCAGAAAATAAAAGAACCTGCTATGCTTTAGTCTGAGTAATGCATTGGCTTAGACAATACACACTCTACTACTAGGTTGAATTACTGACTCAATATGATCCCCTGAAGTACTTAGTAGACAAACCAATCCTAATGAACAGAATCTCAAAGTGGTAAATGCTGCTAACAAAGTTCAACATTACATAAGTGAACCGAAATTCAGTTAAAGGGAAAGCTTTGGTAGATCAATTAGTAGAAAATCCCTTTAATAGTACTCCCTAAGAAGTACAAGTCAATTTCCCTAATGAAGGTATCTTGGTGGTTGAGGGAAACTCTAATAAAGGAGAAGATGATGAGCCATCAGAATGGAAAATGTTCTTCGATGGTGTAGCCAATGTGTTTGGGTATGGAATTGGGGCAATACTAATATCCCTTGAAGGTACTTAATATCTTGTGGCCATAAGGCTTGTTTTCCTATACACCAATAATATTGCTTAGTATGAAGCATGCATCATGAGACTCAAGATGGCCCTAGAAAAAGACATTCAAGAATTAGAAGTACATGGGGACTCCTCCCTCATTATTAGCCAAGCCCAAGGAGAGTACAAAACTAAGGATCTTAAGTTAGTACCTTATCACGGGCATTTGATAAAATTAATGGAAAATTTCAAAGAAGTCACCTTTAATCAAGTGCCAAGGACTTAGAATCAATTTGTTGATGCCTTAGCTACGCTAGCATCTATGATTCAGATATTTGGTGGAGTTGAGATTCAACCCCTTACTATTGAAATTGAAGACAAGCCTGCCTTCTACCTAACAATTGAGGGTATGAACGATCAAAACTGTGATACCATGATATTAAGACGTTCCTACAATAAGGGGCATACCCTGAAGAGGCCGAGAAAAGAGACAGAAAGATGATTAGGAGATTAGTCACTCAATTCTTAGTAAGCGAGTCCACCTTATACTAACGCTCATTTGACGGTACACTCTTAAGGTGTGTAGATGTCAAAGAGGTTGAGAAGTTAATGAAATAAGTACATGAAGGAGTATGTGGCCCTTACATGAATGGATACATGCTGGTGAAGAAAATTATGAAGCTAGGGTATTATTGGTCAACAATGGAAAGTAATTGTATCAAACATGTTAGGCACTATCATTTATGCTAAGTTTATGCAAATAAGATAAATGCACCGCCTTAGGAATTACATGCCCTCTCAGCACCATGGCCTTTCTTAATGTGGGGCATAGATATCATCGGCCCTATCACTCCAAAAGCATCCAATGGGCATCACTTCATATTAGTCACCACCGACTACTTTAGCAAATGGGTAGAGGCTTTATCTTATTCGAATGTTACTAAAGGAGTCATAGTTAAGTTCATCAAGAGAGACATCTTGGCTCGGTACGAGACTCCTGAAATAATCATCACTGATAATGGCACCAATCTCAACAACAAGCTTATAATAGAATTATACCGGTAGTTCCGGATCGTTCACAAGAACTCTACTCCTTATTGACCCTAAATGAATGGAGCCATTGATGCAGGTAACAAAAACCTCAAAAGAATCATTGAAAAAACGACTGTCACATAGAAGGACTGGCATGAGATGTTACCCTTTGCACTCATGGCCTATTAAACTTCCATCAGAATGTTGATTGGGGCAACGGCATACTCTTTAGTATACGGCACTGAAGCAGTGTTACTAGTAGAGGTCGAGATCTTGTCATTCAGGGTACTATCAGAAACTCATTTGGACAAAGCTGATTGGGTAAAGAAATGCATCTAACAGCTAAATCTGATTGATGAAAGGAGATTGACGGTCCTTTGTCATAATCAGTGTTATCGATAAAGAATGGCTCGAGCCTTTAACAAAAGGGTATGACCTCGTAACCTCAAAGAAGGAGATTTGGTGTTAAGAAAAGCTCTCCCCAATGCATAAGACTCTAAAAGGAAATTTGCCCCCAATTACGAGGGTCCTTATGTCATGAAACAAGTATTATCAGGAGGGGCTTTGATTTTTCTCCTAAATGGATGGTCCAGATTTGAGAGACCCCGTAAATAGTGACACTGTAAAATTGTACTATCCATAAGAAGTCAGTGGAAATTTTGCTCTAAATGTGAAAATGCCAGTCATTTTGAACATCATTTTGGTCCAATTTTCATTATCTACAAGCAAATTTGGTATCCTTAGCCATTGTCATCGTTGGAATAATCACCCTCTCTATGAAGAGGTCTAATTCCCTTTACCCCATTTAATCGAACCTATACACTGCAAACACGAGAGGAGTTAAGGAATGAGATCTAGAACATTGGTAATTAACAAAATTCTTTAAAATATTTTATTATGGATTGATCCCCCTCAATGGGGAGTTTTATTGTCTGTTTTTCAGGGTAATGTGAAACTCAAGTAGGTAATCACGGTAGATGGGAATAAGGCTTTTAGGTTCATAAAAGTTTCAAAGAGACAAAAATAGTGGGTGGTTTTCTTGCATCAACTTAATTTCCATGAATTCTCCAAAAAGAACCAGTAAAGTCTCAAATGTTGTATGTCAAGAACATCCGGGTTGATAATAAGGGACTAAAACAAGAGTCAGTAATTTTCTGATGGGGGCTTTTTAAAAAGGTTTGATGGTTTGGGTGCTATCAACAAAGGTTGGGTAAGTATTTCCACACAGTGTTAGCATACTAATCTTTTCTTGTACTTGCATTTAGACTAATTTTTATTTCCAACAATCTTTTTTAATCGACCCATAAGGCATTCACTTTCTATATTTAGTGTTTGGCCAACCTACGAAGATACGATCTTAGCTTGATTCATCCTTCCAACCCATAGGGTCTCTCTGTTCACCAGATTTCTTTCGAGTAAGCCCATATGTCATTTCCCCTCTATTCACCAAGTCCTGTAGATTACTTCTCCTCATAGTTTACTATTGGCATAGCATTACCACCAATTTTAGGGTTACTAGTCTTCGAAAGACGCTTCCGCTTAAGTTAGTGAGCCTTGTGAGGCATAACCAGGTTTTAGATCGATCTCATTTTAAGGTTGCTAGTCCCTAAGAGATGCTTTCACCTAGGTTAGTGAGCCTTGTAAGACATGATTAGGTTTTAGATCGATTCCATTTGAGGGATACTAGTCCCTGAGAGACGTTTTTGCTTACGTTAATGAGCTTTGTAGGGCACAGCCAGGTTTTAGATCAATCTCATTTTAGGATTGCTAGTCTCAAAGAGATGCTCTTACCTAGGTTAGTGAGCCTTGTGAGGCACAACCAAGTTTTAGATCAATCCCATTTTAGGGTTGCTAGTCTTCGAGAGACGCTCTCGCTTAGGTTAGTGAGTCTTATGAGGTACAACCGGGGTTCATTTGTTCATCTAAATCGATTTTAGGAGAGCTATTTAGTCATCTTAGGGGCAAAAATAGTATCTGTTTAGTCTTTGTAGTAAAGTTTTGCTCAAACTTCACCACAAAGAAGAGCAGCTGTAGACACCTAATTTTTGCCTCTTTTACTTATTTTTTATTTATTTCATTTTTATTATTTTGCTTTCTTTTCTCAATAGGCCCTAAATTAGAAAAGATTCAAAAAATAGGGAATTAAAAGAAAACCTAAAAAAATTAGGAAATTTAGAAAAAATAAGGGTCATAGAAAAATATAAAAAATTTTAATAATAAGAAAAAGCACATAAAAATAAGAAATTTCAAAAAGAAACCCTAAAAAAGATAAAAAATTAGAAAATGAAGTTTAAAAATTTAGAAATTTGAAAAATTACAAACAGTAGAAAAATTAAATTTAAATAAAAAATTTTAGAAAATAAATGTTATTAGGATAGATTTTAATTTTGGTTTAGAAGTTAGGCCGTTGAACTTGAGCTTTGATTTAAATCTAGCTTAGACTAATCGAGTCTATATAATTACACATATGGAGAAGGCACAGGTCAACAGCTTAACGGTTAAGTATATGAACTAGTAATAGGTTTGAGTATGAGATCTCGGGTTAGAAACTTAGCAAAGGCAGAGAGGCCTTTTTCTTATTTTTTTGTTTTCTTGTTTTTAATTACATTAAGGATTGCCACGTGTAAGGATTTGATTACTCCACGTGTCCTAACATGTGGCATCCTTGGATTTGATGGCCCTATTGACATAGGCCTATGTGGCGTGCCACGTTAGTTGCTACGTGTCATGAATGACATGTGGCACGTCACAGTTGGCTGGTATGGCTGACTTGGCGCTATGTCAACGCCACTTTTTCCCTCCCCTTCTTCCTTTTTCCCTTCGTTTTTCTCTCTTTCGCTCTCTTTCCCCCTCCTTCCTTCATTTTCTCCAGATTTCCAGTGCTTTCCTCTTCAGACTGCCCACTTCCACACGATTTTTAGACCCTTTCTTGTTGCAATTTCGCTAAATTAATGATGAAATTGCAGACTAGACATGGAATAGTGTTAATAGCAATCAAGAACATGTCTAGATTCATGCATTAACTTAGTCAAACCAAGCTCCAAAAATTGGAGAAACAACTTAAATTTCGGTTTTCCTCATTCAACTCCGATTTGAATTTTCCATGTTTTTAAGCTAATTTCGAGTATATAAAGGGTATCAGGGGTGATCATGGAAGACATACGATCACTCATGAGCAGCTAAATCACTCACAACCACTTTCTCTCTCATTTTCTCTACATACATCGAACACCCCCTTTCTCTCCTAGAACCACCGCCCCAGCCTCTCCAGCAGTCTAAACTAATCTTACCACGACGTTCCTCAACTTTGAAAACCCCTAACCCGAGCAATGACTCGTCCCCAGCAGTCATACCCAACCACTGCACTAACCACCACCACTACTCATCTTTAAATATCCTCAAAACCAATCCCAAACCTTGCAGCATTTTTCCTATACCCCATATTCCTAATCTGAAACTTATGAATCTCCTTTCCTCCACTCGTTTTGGTCGATGGATCAGCTCGAACCGAGCCTCACTGTTGTTGTTGAAGTGGAATTGGAGATAAATCGACCTGAATCTGCCTAACCGACCTGATCCGACCCGAAATCTAGCTTAGGTCCGACTCATGCTCGCTTACTGCATCCGATCCTTTTTCTTATTTATTTATTTATTTATTTTACTTTATTTCTTTTTACTTTATCATTTAGTTGTTTTTTTATATATATAATTGTAAATGTAACACAAAAAAAAAAGAAGAAGAAAAAGATGAAAAAGAAAGAAAAGAAGAAGAAAAAAAGAAAAGATAACTTTATTCTTTTTTGTTACTAGTTTAAATAAACAGAAATAAGCCATAATAAATAATAAATAAATTAAGGGGGACAAATAAATAAAAAAGAAAAATAAATAAAATAAGATTAACCACTTAGAAAAACATATTTTTCAAATAAATAAAAATAAAATGGATCATTTCTAAATTAGGGTACTTTAGATTTTCCAAAATAAACTAATTTAGGACTCTTAGGAAATTTCTTCAAATAAATCAAAATGGGGAGAAACGTAAACGCGGATATTTTTCAAAAATTAAATTTAATCAACCCGCTATGTTTTTGGTAAAAGAACTATGTACGTCTAATCCTGAATAGCGGATACGTAGGCACGTACGAGGTAACGATAAAAATAAAAAAAAAAAAACCTAATTTTTCTTTCTTTTTTTCTTTTTTTGTTTTTTAAGTTTAGATTATTTCATATGCCTAATTGGAATAGTTAAATTAAGTTCCGTCTTATAAAATAAAAAGAGGTGATTCTTAAAGATTAAAGTTAATTTTGGAAAGTCGATGGTACTCGTAAGGGTGTAAAAATCTAATCCCCAGATCTAGATTTTTTGGTTTTCAACAAGGCCATTTTATAACTCGTTTTTTTTCGATAGGTCTGTAGCTAAGTTATAATTAATCTATTCAATTAGTTATAACTTAACTCTTTTTCTCGACTCCGATTAGGTAGTGATTCCAAATCTTTTCAAGTTGAAAAACTGGTTTTCTTTAATCCTTAGTTGAGAGCTAGTATTAAACGGATAAGGGTTTAATACTGATCGGTTTAAAGAAGACCTAATTTTATAAAAAGAACCGAGATTGTAAAAGACCAAGCTCAACACCATGCTATTTTGATTATAAGATATAAGACTTGTTAAACATCCAATTTGCTATAATATAATCAATACTTCATTTAAGTTAATTCATTAGCAAAACATGTATAAGGAATATAAAGAATTGCTATAAACACATATATATATCCATAAATCAATCAACCCTTACATTAGTTTCTGACCTATGTTCTGCACATTATGTTATTTCACATTCCCTTCTACTTTACATTTTGACTTGCATAAACTCCAGTATCTATACCCTTGCTTCTATACTCCATCATTCTGACCTAATCTAATACTTTAAGTCTCAAGTGCAGTTATATATCGGCACTTAGTAACCAAATTGCTCCATTAAACACTCTTTTTAGGAAATAAGCCACATGCATGCTAAATGGAAAATACCAAAAAATTCAACTTTGAAAAATTTCAAAACTCTTTTCATGAAATCAAGCAAACAGTTAGTAATGTTTATACAAAAATTTTGAGATTAAAATAACATCATTTAGACTTTTGAAAATTCATTTTTGGCATGATTTATTGAGGAACACATATTTCAACTTTGAATTTGAAAAATTTGGTTGCATTTTTAGATTCTACATGGAAAATTACTAAGGAAGCTAAAAATCATAATTTTTGAAACTTGTTTGCTATTTTTAGAAAATTAGAAACAAAATTAAGTAAAATCGAAACTCACCCCCACCTAAAGCTCTGACTACTATCTAGGGTTAGGGGTATGTCGACCTAACTTAGCATTGCGTCTCTTGTCTCCATATGGTTTGGTTTCACTTTTAGGTAGTGGCTAACCTAGGAAACTCGAATTCCATGCAATTTTACCCTATTTCTAATTGATTTTTGTAAAACCCCTTTTGATACCTTCTAAGCTCACGTATATTTTTCTCAACCCCTAAATTGTGTAAACTAATCTCTAGAAGTAGGTTTGTGATTTTAGAGCTTCCTTCTTGTGGTGGTGAATTCTCCAAAGTTCAAATATCTCCCTTTTCCCTTATTTTCTTAAATTATTTTATCACTCCACTAGTTATAAAGCAATCCCACCTTATTCCAACATTATGCCATGCCCTACACTTAATTTAAGAAAGTTCTACAGCTGTCCCTTGTAAATTTTAATTTGTTTAGCTTGTTTATAATACAAATCTTAAGTATATTACATATAATATATAAATATTTCTCTTATTTTGGATTTATGCCTATACATGTGATACTTATATTAGCTGTTTTATTCTCAATTTGCTTAAAATTATTATTTTCATAGGTTAGGTAATTTTATTTTTTTTATGGCCTTGCTATATTTGAGTCTCACATTTCGTGTTTACGGCTAAAATATTTACTATAAATAAAAATACGCATTTACAAACTTGAATATTTTGTTGACTTAATTTTTCAAAATAAACCTTACCAAGGTATTTCTTTTAATTTTTGAACCTTATATTAATATACTGTTCAATTCAGAGAACTTTTTTTAGACACCTTAAATTGCACTCGTCCCAAATGACTAGGTTTTCATAGAAAGAGTTCTTACCTAAGTTGTTCAATTTGTCATTATCTGATTTTTCAGTCCTTGCTTCATTAATGAATTTCATATTGATTGATTCTTTTATGGTTCAAGTAGCTTTGTTATATACTCAACATGTTTTGCTTTGTAGGGAGTATCTTAAGAATATTCCTTTGTTTGCTCGTTTTTCGAACTTACCTAAATTTTGTCTTAATATCTTGATGAAACACTTAGAGCTAAAGATGTGAAAATAAGAGACTATCGGTATTCTACCCTTATACATTTCATATGAGGTTTTATTTATCATTGGTCTTTTATAGACTTAATTAATGATATAACATAAAGTAGAAGCCACTTTAACCCAAAAAATATTGTGCTACACCACTTTCATTTAATAGAGTTCTTGTCATTTCTTGTATGGTTTTATTTTTATGTTCAACAACTCTATTCTATCAAAGAGTGTAAGGGGTTGAAAAATTGTGAGTAATGCCTTGGTTTTCACAAAACCTGATGAAATCTTCATTGTTAAACTCTTATCCATGATCAATCCTAAGGCTGATGATGGAATAGCTCATTTCATTTTGAACTTGGTTTGCAAATTTTTCAAAAGCATCAAAGGTATCGCATTTGTTATGTAAGAATAGAGCCCAAGAATATCAAGAATAATCATCAAAAATTACCATCCTGTATTTGTTACCTCCAAAACTTAATGTTTGAGTAGATTTGAACAAATCTATATGAGGTAATTCTAATGATTGTTTAGTTGATATTATTCTTTTAGATTTATTAGTTGTAGATGTTAACCTGTTCTTAAAGCAAGTTATACAATGGATATCTTTCTTTATATTAATCTTAGGTAATCCATTAACTAAGTTATTTTTAGTTAGATTCTCTAGTTGATTAAGATGTACATGACCTAATTTCTTATGCCATAAAAATATGTTATCTAAGATACTTCAGAAACATTTTTTAACATGGACTTTAGCTGATTCTACTAAATATATGTTCTTTTTCATAAATCCTTCAAATAACTTGTTGCCATTCTTATTAGAAGCTTTTACTTTGCTTTGATCAAAAGTCATTATATAACCTTTATCGCTTAATTGACTTACACTTAAAAGATTATATTTTATCCTTTTACTAAAGAGACATTTTCAATGGAATAAGGACTAATTCCATTATTACTAGTGACTACTGTCTTTCCTCTATTGTTGTCACCAAACTTAACATACCTTTCTTCCTTCCATTTAAGATTTGTGAAGAGAACATATGACATAACCACCCACTATCTAGGTACTACGTTTCTTTAAGCTTAGCTCTATGCTCTTGTGATAATAAAAATTGGTCAATTCAACCTCATGGTTCTTAATATGTTTTTTTAAATAACAATATTTTTCAATATATTTTGTTTTATTGCAAAAGAAGCAACCATATGATTTAATGTATCTATTTGTTACTTAAACCCTTTGATCTAGGTTTCTTCTATCATATCTTTTGAAGGATACTTTAATATGTCCTCTAACTAGATTGTTATGCATAGACTATTTTCTTATTTAAATTTGAAGATTCTCCATATTCAAATCTTAAAGCAATCTTAGTTTTATCCATTCATTGTGAGGCAATTAACATTTTTAATTTTTTATCACCTTTTACAGAATTTATTAAATGTTAAATCAATTGAATCAGATAAATCATCAATCCTTGATCTCAATTCGCTTATCTCTTCTCTTAATGTGTTGTTTTCTTCTTCTAGATTATTTTGTCCAATATGAAGATTATCATTATCAATTTCTAATGCTTCTTTGTCAATTTTTAACATGTCAATTTGTTCTAGCAATAGTTCATTGGTTTGAGTAAGTTGATCTCTCTTTTCTTTTAGATCCTTTATTTCTTTGTTAGTTTTGGTTAGTTTAATATTTGTCTTTTCTAGTGGTTTAAGTAATTTTTTAAATACATTTACATATGCTCTTAGGCAAGTTATCTTTAGAATCAAAGGTTACATTAAAAAGTGCCATTAAGTATAGATTTGCTTCTTCTTCATCATTTAACTTATCTTCTGATTTAGTCTTTGATTCATTCAGATCACTTTGTTATGGCTAGTAGTAACTTCTATTTCTTCTTATACTTCCCCAATTTCTTGATCAGAACTACATGTTCATATTTGATACGTCCAAGCTTTTCATAGTCGTAGCATAAAGTCTCTTTCTTTCCTCTTTTATCCTTCTTCATGTCTTTCTCCTTGTAACTTTTTCCTAAATCATTCCTGTTAGAAAATGAATACTTAGAAATTCTTTTCTTACCTATTTTTTGATTATTTTGTTTAGTTTCCTCGAAATTAATGTGACATCATCCTCATCATTGCTTTCACTTTCTAATTTTGAGACAAGATCCAGTTTTTGAGCCTTGAATGCTATCCCTTTTTTCTTTATATCTTCTAATATAACTTCTTATTTGAGAAAATCAACTTCATTGGCCATTAGCTTACTTCCTAGTTGATTAAGTGTCAATTTTTTCTTGTCACATGCTTCTTTTATTGTTGTTTTCTTTGCAATCCAAGCTGTAGATAGTACCCTTAACATCTTGCTTACCAGATTTGAATCTTTTATTTTCTTGCTGAGGGATGAGAGTTCACTTGTAATGGTTGTGAATCCACTAAATGATTCCTTGATCTCTTCACCAAGTAAAATGTGAAATGTCTTATATTGTTGCATGAGAGAGTTTATTCTTGTTTCCTTAATAATGTCCATGCCCTCATATGTGAGCTAATTTGTCTTAAATTTCTTTGGTTTAACCACAAGAAAAGATTAAGTAAAATTCATAATGAGCAATTGTAGATAAAAGAAGGTTCTTAGCCTTGGAATTTTATTCAACTTTTGTAATGTCACTATCAAATGTAATAGTTTCAACAACTTCTGCATCTCCATTTTCAATAATTCACCATGCTTGATAATTGGTGGCCTTCACATATGTTTACATCTTGAATTTCGAATAAGAGAAATTGGTACCATCAAAGAAAGGTACTATTCTAGGTTGCACAGTTGAGCCTCAATTTCCACTTCTTTCAACATGATCTTTGAACTCTAGTGATATTAGAGTGAGATGTTAATACTAAATGTAAGTCCCAATTAAGTAGCCAAGAGGGGAGATGAATTGATTACTTATAAAAATTTTAAGACGAAAAGTGTTTTAGAAAAATAAACCTTTTGATTACTTAAGAGACTGGCTTAAAAGTATGAGAGTAAATAGAATTAATAAAATGCATGAATATAAAATAGTAGGGATAGAAGATCAGGAAAATCAATTATAGTGCTTTACCTTATACCTACTACACTTTTCTAGCTCTACCTTCAAGGACTCGAGATTCCTTACCAGAGTCATTCCACTATTGACTTTTCAACAAACTCTGCTTTAAGAGAATACAGACAAAAATTCCTTAACTCTAACTCACTTAGCTCATCCTAGGCTAATCACTCAAAACTATAGAGTTGTACACAAATCTGCCTCAAACACTTACAACAATCTTTTAGCAAAATTACAAGGAAATAATGAGGAAAATGATACATTTGATCCTTGAAAAATAAGTACAAAAATGTTACAATATGCTGAAAACAAAATAAGCTTTTGATTGATCTTCCAATCTTATTGGCTTTTGAGAATGATAAAAAAAAAAAAAGATCACTATAGCACGCTTTTGTATATTTTTTCTGTCTTCTTTCTCTTGAATCTTTGAGTCTTTATATACTTGCTCTACAATGGCTAGATGGAAGAACCATAGAAGGTCAATTAATATTTTGATTTGACTATGTTATCTTTGCTTCAAAAATTTGAAATAATCTTTGTAAGGGAAGAAATAATTAGCTTGCTTGTTGCCTTTGATCTAATTAGGCTGGGCATCCATATAAAGTTCATAGATGCTTTCCATTATATGAAGTGCTGTAAAGTGGACCTTTTGATGAGAGTACAATTTTTCCTTTTAAATCTGTTGATTGTGCTATAAGGAAAGAAATCTTCCTTTATTTTTCACTTTGAAAAAGAAAATGCCTTTGTAGAAAATCTTCGAGAATCATTTTGATTTCTATCATTTCTTATTTCTTGGTTGAATATTCTTCTAAAGATTACAACCTCTTATATTTAAAAGGTGTAGAAAAACGCTTTGTGTAGCATAGTCAAAATTGACCTTTTGTAAATTGATTTAAATTAATTTTGTCCTAGTGGAATTTATCATACTTTGTGGAATATATTTCCCGAACATATTCAATAGATGGACCTCAGTCTTCTTTTAGATTTTAAAACTACTCTTTATTCCATCCATGTGGTCTGTTTTGGATAAGAAGCATTTATGTTCCAGATCTTGTTTCTAGACTTTCTGATTTATCATCTAATTGACCTCCCGATAGGTCTTAGAACTTGAGTGTTCATTTATCTTATGTTCTTACACACTTGAATACACCCACATATACAAATATATACAAACATACATCTTTATATATGTATCCCTTTTTTTTTTAATTGTCAAAACACGTAAAGGGAACTTAACATTTGGCTCTTATTTGTTCATATTTCAATGGTCTAATGTGTGGTTTGTAAGATGATTTGTTGCGTTTGTGTTCAAATTAGTTATTTGATGCAAGACTTGTAAAAACAAATTATTAGGCTCTTGTTGGTTCTTATGAAATAATTTGATGAAAGCTTATAAATACAAGTTGTTAACTAGTTGAATTTCATAATTTTTGTAACATAAAATATTGAACTAACCATATAGTACAATAAAATTGGTGTAAATATAAATATGTTGATGTATTGTGATGTAATAAGTTATTTATAGGATCTAATGGAATAATGTAAAAAGACTTGATGTTATATGGTAATTTGCATTATATTGGCAACTTGAAAAACTTGTGCCCTATAATAATATGTTGGTGTAATATAATAAATTCACTAGTAATTAAGTAATAATTTATGAAAATATAATAATTTATAAAATAATAATATGATAAAAGTGGTAATCAATAATATTATGCTTTGAGAATTTATAATATATGACAAGTACATAAAGTTCAATATGGTGATTGATATTCTAGTAAATTAACAAATGTTATGAATTGTAACCCTATTGTAGAATGTGATATTATGATCCATTTGTTTACAACATATAACATGTAATATATGGTATTATGATATAGCCTTCTTATTTGTAGTACTTGTGATGGAATAGAATATGTATATGATATGTTATTGTGTATTGATATTAACATGTGATTTTGTTATTGCATGAGATAATTGTATGTTGTATGATTGAATGGTGTTATATAAATATTTTTCTAAAGGTTTTCCTTTCAAAATAAAGAGAGGGTTTTCACAAAAAAATTTTGTCACCTTGCAAAAAATAGTTTGTTTTCAAAGTTAGAGATTCATAGGTTTTTCAAAATTGGACAAATTTTTTTTTTTTTACAAATTAACTAAGATGTAAACATTTAAAGCCAAAGATTTCTTAAATAAAATTTACTAACCCAATAAAAGTTTTATAAATTAACTTTAGAACTAGGTAGATATAATCCTAACTAATAGGTATGTAGGCACTTCGAGTGACCCTAAAAAATATAAAAATAATTTTCCCCTATTGAAGCCCCCTTTTATTTTGAAAAAGGTTCATAAATAAACGCCCATTTATTTATTTTATGGATCTTCTTATAACAACCCTATTAGGTTTTAATAGGTTCGTCCTTGAGTCGATTTTCCCTAGTTTTCTTCGTTTTTGAAATTTCTTTACAAAAACTCGTAGATAAGTAGTTGAAATTAAATCTTCTTTACTGATGGACTTTAATTTCACTCTTTTCTTGATTTGATTAGATGGTGACTCCATTTTTCTTAAGTAAAGTTTTTTCTTAATTTAGATGAGAAACTTATACTAGATAGGCTAGGCTTAGTGTTAGTTAGATTAGGAAAAGAGAAAACTGAATTTTTAGTTTAATAGATTGGCAACTCTACTAGGGAACCCTGTAGTGGGCTAGCTACAAAAGAAGTCCATAAATTAATTTTTTAGGCCTTTAATCTTTTTAGAAATATAATAATAATAATAACAATTGAATGTAAATAATAATTTTAGACATAATTGGGTTTGTTTCTTCTTCTTATACATAGTTGTACTAATATAGGTGCTAGTGATGCAGGAAAAAAAAAGAGAAAATAAATAAAAAGGCCTAATAGGCCTTAGGGTTTTTTGATTGGTCATCATGATTACGTGTTTAGACTTGGTCAAACCTAAACCATTCTAGGACCTTAGGAGGGGAAGACTATTGTGTAAGTCTTGGATATTATGGTGTAACCATCGCTTGAGGTCAAATAGGTTAACCTCACTCAAGTTGTGATGTGGCCCATTAACCACTAAACTTAGGAACCTTTAGAACCCACCTAGTGGCATTCATGGTCATAATCCTACATATGAAAAATAGTGTGATACTTTGTAAATAAATAAAAGTTGTAACTTTATTAATATTCAAATGTTTTGTAAATCATTTTCCTTTTGTGAAAGAAAAATTACATGTTACAAGCCCATCAAGGGACCAACATATTTTGTATTTTATATATAACTTATTATAAGTGCCATACTACTATTCAATTGCCAACTAGTGCATCCATGTGCCGATCATGCATTTTGTGATTTACTTGTACCCATGTTATGCCTATAACAAAAGAACAAAAAGGAAACTATTAAAGTGGCAAATAAAGTTCTTGTCCTTCCATTGTAAAATAATTCAACACCTAAGTTTCCATCTAATAGATTCCTAACTCAATAATTGTAACTTCATAACTTATCACCTTTATAGTTAGACCTTTTTTAGGAATCCTTATAAAATAAATTCTTCTAGAAAAATAAGATTCATAGCTTGTCCTCTCCCTTAAATTCATCTTATTGTAAAATAGTTAATAATCAAAGATACGCTTAGAGCTTGTCAATTAATCAACATTGTAAGAAAATATATTATCACATTTGTAACAAGATTGTAGGTCTTAGTTAAGTAACTAAGAGGGGGGTGAATTTGTTACTTTTAAAATTTCACACAAATATAATTTCTTGAAGAAATCTTAGCCCCCTTGAATACTTAATCTATTGGTTAGAATATAAATGAATAGACAATGTAATTAAAGTACATAAAAATAAAGCGATGAGGGATTAAAAATCCGACAAATGAATTATAGTACTTTAGCCTTGTGCCTACTGCACTATTCCAACTTTACTGTTAGCACCCAGTTTACTTTGTAGAATAGTTCCACTATCTACAATAATACTTTGAGAGCTTACAAACAATATCCTATACTTTGACTCACTTAGCCTTACACCTAGACTAATACTTGGAATTGTAAAGATTTAAAAGTCTTTCTAAATCAAAACTTATATATCAAGAGTACATAAACAATAACGAAAATAACAAAATGATTCCTCAAATAACAATTAAGATAGAGAAAAGTATGTGGGCTTTTGGTCAATCTTTTGCTCTCGGAATAGCACATATGTAGCACTTTAAGATGATAGCAGAAATTCTTTTCGCTTTTTTTTTTCATGCATTTGTTGTGAAGATCTTGCCTCCTTTATAAACTAGAAATTCTAATAGCTAGAGGCTTAATTTATGGAAAGTCTTATAAAAAATTATTCCATGCTTTGGCATTGCAAAAATGCTTTGTATATTTTCTCCTTGTTGACCTTCCATATTTATGAGATCCTTTTCATAATATGTATGCTACAAAGAGATGAGATTTCCTTTCCTTTCTTTGAATCCTTTGATTTAGTTTTATACTCATGGATTTTGATCTTATTTAGTAGAATGTACCAAACATATTTCTTAAATATATTCAGTAAATGAAGTCTTCTTAAGCCTTATAATAATGATTTTAATCCGTGATCGTAATTGTTATATCTTAAGACATATTTCCTGTTTCTAGTTCTTGTACTAGCATATATGCAACACTTTAGGATGATAGCAGAAATTCTTTTCACTTTTATTCATGTATTTGCTATGAAGATCTTGCCTCCTTCATATATTGGAAATTGCAATGGCTAGAGGCTTGATTTAAGGAAAGTCTTATAAAAAATTATTCCATGCTTTGGCTTTACAAAAATACTTTGTATATTATCTCTATATTGACCTTCCATATTTATGAGATCCTTTCCATAATATGTGTACTACAAAGAGATGAGATTTCCTTTCCTTTCTTTAAATCCTTTGATCGTGTATATAAGGCAAACTTTTGATATTATTATTTGAATCTTTTAACCTCAATTGATTCTAAGATAGTTTGATTGAAATCTCCTTAATGTTAATTTACAAAACTTTCCAAACTTAACAAATTTTATAATAAGAGAGGTTTGGCTTTATCCTCGTGGACTTTAATCCTACTTAGTGGAATGTACTGAACATGTTTCCTAAATATATTTAGTAAATGAAGCTAGGTCTTCTTAAATCTTATAACAATGATTTTAATCTATGATTGTTATATCTTAAGACATATTTCCTATTTCCAGTTCCTATAAATTCTGATTCATCCTTTGACTTATCTTTTGTTAGATCTTAGAAGACTCATTCAAATTCCTAAGAAATTGATAAACAAATACAATAGCATCCAAACAAAGTAATCATGCCTACCATATGTAAACCTATTAGTTAACATCTCATTATCATCCCTTTTTGTTATCATCAAAACATAATCCCCCTTTTTGATGATAACAAAACCACAATATATATTTTTCAAAAATAACATCTACAATATTAAACAATCAACAATATATCCCTACAAAATATCTATCTTCTTTTAGCCTTCTCCTCCCTTTTGTTATCAATAAGGAAGGGATAAAAATAATAACTACCCCTGAAATCATGATATTTCTCAACAACATGGATGAGGTCATAAAATAGAACTTGTCATGGTAAATAATATCATATATGAAATAAAGGAGTAGGAACTCCAATAGTCAATAAAGAAATGTAAAATCGTAGTCCAAGTAGAAAGAAAAAACAAGGTTTAAACAAACATAGAAACAATAGGCATAGCAAAAGTTCAAAAAAACATAAGGAGATTTAAGGCTTCTTCTTAGGATAGGACTTCTTAATCTTTCTAGAAGCTAATGGTTGATCAGTCTTTCAAGGAACACATAGAATTTGTCCTGGAGGGGTTTGAAGTAAAGTAAACCCTTCTTCACAAGATGGAATAGTAGCAAGAACAAATGGAATAGGAGTTGGTTTAGGAAATGAATTGGATGCTTATGTAGATGGTAGAGTAACAACTGGAGTTGGAGGTTGTTAAGTTTTTAGAGTAGGATTAGGAATTTAGTCAAGAGTTTTGGTAACCTGAACAATGTTTGATGGAGATGATGGTGATAGTGTTGGTTGAATAAGATGTTGTTCGTCTTAAGGTTAGTCAAGGTTATGTGGCAAAGATGGTGATGAGTTATGATCTAAAGGATCCTTATGACTGGAGGTTGAGGCATCTTGTCAAACTATGTTTTCATTATATTAATGAAATTTGTAAATTTTTGATATCAAGCAAGTGCACCTATTAGTTTTAATATAGCAGATATGAGTTCGAGTCGATCCCTTAGAGACTTCGAGTACTAATATTAACGTTAGCTCTATTATCTAACCGGAAAATTGTGATGAGTTGAATAGATTAAAAATATTAAAATTAACAAACTACCCTAATTATGAGACTTGATTAAGCAATTTAGAAAGCAATAAAACTAAGAACGATTTCAAGAAAGCAAATAATGTATTTAGGAATTATTTCCCCTAGTGTTTAACATGTGACTACTTAAAATATATCCAGTTAAATCTCTATTATTCTTGACCGGAGAGATTCACAATTAAGGTTAATACCTTTCTCAAGCATATTAACCTTAATCCTAAATCATTTATCGGAATCTCTTCACTTAGTAATATAATTTAGAATCGCATTAATGTATAATGAATTTCTATACAAACGAACAACTTTCTGAAAGAAACATGTATTTTATCTCTAAGTACACATGTAATTCTCTCCAATTATGTCAAGATCTCATTACACATGTAATATCATAGATTGATACTCTAAAAATATCAATTAACAATTAAATAACATAATTGAATCAAGAAAAGATAGAAACTTTATTGAAAATTATCAACCAATCTAATAATCACATAAAACCCTAAGTTCCATAATCCTAAATACACGAATCTTAAGCTATCATAAAGAAACTAAAAATGAATTCCAACGAAATCAATAAATAAAACATGAAAACCCCCTTTTGTTGATGATAAATCTCTTCAATCTAGAAGTTGGGTGTTGCTTTCGCCTTTTTCTCCTCCTTCTCTTCAAGTCTCTTCTTTTTTGAATGTCTCATGTTATGTGCGAAACCCTAGTATGTCTTTTTATAGTGTATTGTAAAGTATCTTTTTTCATCACCAGATACAGCTTGGGACACAGTCGTATCCCCAGGTCGTGTAACTTTCTGACCTTGGCAAATTTTCCTAGATGGACATAGCCTGGGGACACAGTTGTGTCCTAGACTATGTAACTTCAAAACTTCAAAACTTCATAACTTATTCAATTGAACTCCAAATTGAGTGAAACTTGATTCCTTTTCTTTGTTTTCAATCCAAGAACACGTTCAAACCTTGAAATCAAAATTTTACTTAATTAAGTATCAATTTCTTTAAGGAAAACCAAAGATGTAAGAGAAATACTATAAAATCACCATGTGAAATATATTTAAAATAAGAGTTATCAATTTCTTTTCCATCAAATCCTTAACCTTTTTCTTAGAAATTCTACTTCCAAAACTAACTTAAAATTCTTCCCTTTATTTAGACAACAGTCAGAACTTTTTGCTTCATCTTTTGAATTAGACATTCTCTTTCTTTTCTTTCCTTCATTGATTGAGAATTTTCCTCCTATATGTAAGTTAAATACTTTGCCTTTCCTTTCCTTTGGCTTGATTGCTTTCTTAACCTTAACTTTTGTTAAAATATCCTTAATACTCTTAGACTCTTCCTCTTCATCATCCTTTGATTCACTTTCTGATTCTTCATCCAAATCCCCCCCCAAATAGAGATTTAGGTAACTTATTCTTCTTGTGCTTCTCATGGACATAAAAGGCTCAACCATCTGTGAAGCAAATTCTATTCCTAATATTAATCCCCATGTAATTAATGTTATATTCTCCAATAACCTTGATCGGCAACTGCCTCATAGCAACATATGGAATTTTAAACTTTTTAAACTTGAACAACTTCATCAAAAGATTTCCCTATAGTTGCTTTGTTCTAGATAAAAATGCATGTTTAATAATCAGATTTGCAAGATCAATTTTCTTACTCTTCAACATTGCAATGATAATTAGAGTATCTTCTCTATAAATCAAAGTTGTACTCCCTTTCTTGAGCAAAATACAACTTATAACCAATTTATGTAATAGCCTTATTAGCTACCTACAATAAAAAAAAAAAAAAAAACTTCTCTAACCTCTCTTTCATTTACTATTGATGATGATGTTGAAAAACTAACTTTTTCCCATGGCCATGAGCCGTTCATCAATATTCACATCAAGTAGATTAAAACATTTAACAATATCACTCTTGGTAATTAAAATTTCTTTTCTTATCACTACAGAACAAAGCCTATCCCTTTTGCACAAATCTAACTTTTCATAGAATTCAAAAATTACTTCTCCATATACTACAGTATCTACTATAGACAACTCTTTGCACTTGATAACACACATAAATTCATCCCATAATCTATTTGTAGTGAAATATTCAAAATAAAAAATATACGGTTCAATATAATCTAACTTCCATTTTAAGGAGATAGATTTCAAAATTACCTTTTTCTTTGAGCCTTTGCACTCAAAATGGACAACTCCAATGTCTTGTTCTTCCAACTTTTCTTTTGGTTCATCATCTAATTCATCCTCTGTTTTCCTTTTCTTTATTTTTTATTTCTTCTCCTTATCTTTGCCTTTCCCTTTTCTAACATCCACAAACCCAGTTAGTTCATTAGTTGATTCCAACACTCTAGCCATTAGTTTCTCAACTGCAGCTTGGTTAAATTTCTTTTTGGGTTTCTTAGATTCTTTTCCCTTCTTGGCCGGTTCTTTCGTTCCTTTGCTTTTGGTCTTGGGTATGGTGTCAAGATATTTTGCTTTCTTTGAATAAGAAGATTCATCAGCTAGTTGATAGGGATTTTCCATAGTGTTGTTTAGGTCTTCTACTGTCTTCTTTTTGAAGAGAATGAGAGGACTTTTTGTTGGCCATGGTAAGATGAGGGTTTTTACGTGTTGAACATGAGTGGGGAGTGAGTTAAATGAGGAATGAGAATCCATATAATTGTCGGATGTGGGAGAGAAGAAGAAGGATGGAAATAAATATGAAATTATGAGATAATTTCCATGCTTAAGAGAGATTGGTTAGGAGAATGGCAAGTTTGAAAAATGCAAGGGAAATAAAAAGAAAAGCACACATGCAAATGAATAAAGAAAGAAAATATCTTAATATTTACATAAAATTACATAAGATTGCACACTTTAATTTCATTCCTAGTAATCTCAAACTTTATTTTATTAGTGGGTTTTGTAAATGTGTCAACCAATTGATTATCTATGGAAACATATCTAATATTTATATCTCCATTATTAATATGGTCTTTGATAAAGTGATGTATGACTTCAATATGTTTAGAGCGAGAGTGATGCACACGATTTTTTGTTAAATTAATTGCACTAGTATTGTCACATTTGATAAGATCATTATGTAATTTTATTCCATAGTCTGATAACTGTTGTTTAATCCATAATATTTGAGCACAACAATTTCTAATTGATACATATGCAGCTTCTGCTATTGATAATGCCATTGAATTTTGTTTCTTGGAAGACCAAGAAACCAACCTGTCATGCCTCAAATAGGAGAAGTCGTAACAGTTTTGCTGTATAAACTAACTTAAGATAGAAGCTGATCTCACAGTTACTATTGTAGATATAGTCTAGATAAGGCGTATACAACTCATAACATAATATTACTTACATAAACATCTCATATCTAGAGTTATAATTTGCAATCAAAGTTTACCGAAAACTACAGGTTTTGAAGTGTATTTATAATAAGGTAGGAAACTAGTAGGTACCCCAGCGTATTCTCATTTAGTTTCCTCAAACTCAAAAGCTTAGATTTAATGGATTTCTCGTTCCTCACTTTCCTAACAAACAGCATACTAACCTGGGGGTGATGATATCTAAACATATTGATCTTCACTTATCACCTACATAAGAGCCTATGGGGGTGTGAGCACAATTAGCTCAAAAAGTGGGATGGAGTCTAAAAATTACTAAATAATCACATGCAAGTTGATTAATTATGATGAAAAGTAATATAATCAATTACTTGAGATATTGCACAATGTTATTTGATCTATTATGAGATTAGAGAAATTACATCTACTTCAACCTGGATTGAGGAGTTTTATCGCAACTCAAATCAGACCAAACCTGGGCTTGTGAAATGGAAAACACTCTCCTCCTATGACCATCTTCAAACCGCGGCCCCCATCTTTGCTGTAACCTCCTCACTTATCACTTAGTTTGACTAAGGATAGGGAAAGAACCATTTCAACCATCTCCATCAAAGGGAGTAAGTATTTGGCCTAACACTCCTAATTGTTTCCCCTAATAGTTGTTATGCATATCTAATTCCATTGTAGTCAAATCATTATTAGTTACAATTAAGAGTGACCAAACAAGTCCACACAATACATAAATGATGCGGCCATGTAGAACAATATGTTAAGGAGTTTAACTCCTATTACAATTGAATACCAATCACACGTATGGCATGTACACAAACAACTAATTACAATTATAAATAGAAGTACTCTTAAGTCTCTAAATACTCTAATACAGTATCTCAACAAGTGATAAAGCTACGATCTTAACTTACTGGTTCAGATGCTCATTACGGGAGATTCAAGTCATCAACGATTTAATCACTAAGAGAACTTATATATATATAAAACCCAAATTTAATTTTTGTAATAGTTACGAAAACATTAGGGTTTTATCTAAAATAGTTATATATATATAAATATATAAAGTATATTATCATTTTCCTTATAAAATAATATATAGTTTTATTATATCAATCAAGTTATGAATTATTAATAACATATGTAATTATACTATTATATATAATATATCATTTCAATCATATTGAAGCGTACTTTTAATCGGTTATATCACGTTTCAATTACAGTAAGGTTATTGTAATATGTAACGTCTTGTAATATTATAGAGACATAAGTTGTATCATCTATGATTATTTAATTTTAGTAAAAATAATGCTATTGGAATTGTACGAACGTAACGATACATATCATGAGTTGTATTTCAAGAGACAACTTTTAATGGGTAGTTCAAATTTCTAAGATAGTTATACGTATCTAAATAAATATTATCGTATTATACATATTTTATATAATTAATCTATATTTTTACATAATTTGTCAATATAATTCTATAATATAGGTATTATGTAAACCTAAGATGCATGTAACATATGTTGGTCGTAACTAGTACACATATAGGTAGTTTTTATTTTATTATTTATCATATTTTAACCTATTATTACTAAAAATGAGTCTCGATTCATAATTTAAACTATTTTATTACGTAAATTCGTAATAAATAGCTTGGGTCACCAAATAATTTCCTAAAAATTTTTATAGACTCCTAAAAATATGAGGAATTCATTCATCACTTAGTTTTGTGTTATCAATTTAACACCTATATACTTGAAATTACAATTTTACCCTTAAATTGAATTTAATTAACCAAATATTATCTTTTTTACACAAAATTATTTCTCACATATCCTAACATCATTATAATTCACCAGAAGTTAGTATGGGTCGGTTTCATCAATTATTTTCATAAAACCTATTTATTTCACATTTTCACCTTAATTATAACTATTTTTAGGGCTAAAAGTTACAATAAATATTAAAAATACTCAAGTAAAAAATCTGGCTACATAGCAATTATCTATATATCATGTATATTCTACCAAAAATTTTGAGCTAGAAACAAAATTATTTGGTGCATTTATTTTGAAAGTCAAAATTCAGGTGAGTAATGACTTTTTTAAAAAAGTGCATTAAATATTCAAAATTTTTCAAAAATAAAAATATCATACGAAAGCATGTATGAAATGACATAACTATAAATTTTTCCAAAATTTTCTAGGTAGGTTTAGTATTTTTTAAAAATAGATGAAGAATAGGGTGGGAATTTAACTTGGTTTTTCTTTAGAGTTTTGCTGGCAAGCAATGGAGGGGGTGGTGTTGGGCGGCCAAGATGCTGGGTAGATTACTTGGGGGTAGTGGGGTTTGATAGTAGAACACTAGGGGTTTGGGGACTAGCCTAGCATGGTTCTGGCCTTGATTTTTGTAATTTTTTTCTATTTTCTGTTAATTTTTTCCAATTTTTCTTTAGAGATTATAAGCTTCTAAAATGTTCGCTTGCTAGTTAGATGTCATATTTATGAAGATCTAGGGCCGGTTGATTTTTCCTCAAGAATTAAGTATTATTATTATATATATATATTTATTTATTAGTTATCACATAATGTAAGTAGGAGGTTGTTTTTATTTAATCTTTTCCCTTTTGATGCAACTAGTTAGGAGTTTGAGGAGATGCCATGACTAATTCCCAATTTTTCCAATTGTTTTTCTTAGGTTTTAAATAGGCTTTAATTCATATTTTAGTTAAATATTAATAGTTTATATATATTATATTGATATTTATTTTATTTACTTGATACATGTACATTTATATACCATATATATTATATCTAGGCTGTATTATACACATATAATTATATTTCTAACATATCTTTTATTTTTATGATATAGCCTCTACTCATTTTTATGAATTTAGCGCATATTATATATAATTATGTAATTTCGGGTTAATTTATGAGTATAATTATTATGTATACCGAGTATACTCATAAAAATACACATATACTCATATAGTATATTACACTA
Source organism: Lumnitzera littorea (assembly GCA_024138015.1). Lineage (NCBI taxonomy): Eukaryota > Viridiplantae > Streptophyta > Magnoliopsida > Myrtales > Combretaceae > Lumnitzera > Lumnitzera littorea. The sequence goes on from JAMXBB010000008.1 coordinate 17,353,285, forward strand.
TATTATTTCATTTTATAGCTTAATTAACCTATTTTTAAGTTCTCGTCACATTCCAAGTTTGATTTTAAGGGTTTCGAGCAATTTTGTATTATATTAAGTAATCATATTTCTAAGGGCAATATTGGGGTTTATGGTTATTATTATCGAAATTTAACTTTACTTGGTTACTTCAACTAACTTTTCTATCTTAATCGCAAAGTTTGAGCTCAATTGGATAATTTTTTCCTAAAGGCCCTAAATATAGGCTCGGTTATTCTAAATGTGATTTTAGAGGCTTACACCAACTTTTCACCTAGAAATTGACATGTTCTAGATACACTCTTTCTATCAATTTTACATTTTGCATAATTTGCATAAGAGTATCCTATTAATTCAAAATTATTATTTTTAGGATACTAAATTCCAAGTTTACTTGTGCAAGATATATACTTAAATATACATTCTATTGCAACTAAGTATAGCTTAGTTGGTTTAGCTTGAAATCCAGCACACAAACAAACACTGAAAATAATATCAAGTTAAGAAGCTATTAAATGCAATAAAGAGCCAATCAACCTTCTCACTTACTTTCTTTCCTGACTTGTCTAGTTCTAACCTTATCGAAGTTGACATAGGAGTTATAGCTCCCTTTGTAGGTTCATATCCAAACTTTTTGAGAATTTGTTTAGTATATTTTTGTTGGTGGATAAAAATCCCATCCTTAGTTTGTTTTATCTAAAGCTCAAGAGAGAAGTTTAATTGTCCCATTAAGGACATTTCAAATTCAACCTACATCAACTTAGAGAAATCCTTGCAATACTATTCATTAGTAGCACCAAAGATAATATCATCTACATATATTTGAACTATAAGCAAATCATCATTATAGTACTTGATAAATGGAGTTGTGTCAACTTATCCTCTTTTGAATCCATTCTTAATGAGAGACGCACTAAGTCTTTCATACCATGTATAAGGAGCTTGTTTTAGTCCATGTATTGTCTCTTTTAACTTAAATATGTAATCTTCTTTAAAAGGATCTTCAAACCCTAGGGGTTGTTTGGCAAAGACTTCTTCTTTTATATAACTATTCAAGAAAGGGCTTGTATGTCCTTCTGAAAAAACTTAAAACCTTTGTAACTTGCAAATGCTAAAAGTAATCTTATAGCTTCTAAACGTGCAATTGGTGCATATGTCTCATCGAAGTCTATTGCCTCTTCTTGTAAGTATCCTTTTGTGACAAGTTTAGCTTTATTTCTACTTATTTCGCCATGTTTGTCCAATTTGTTTTTAAATACCCATTTTGTGCCTATAATTATCTTGTTATGAGGTCTAAGAACAAAATATAATACCTGATTTCTCTAGAACTATGTGAGCTCTTCTTGCATAGCATTTATCTAATTTACATTGGATAAAGCTTCATGTGTTATGCTTAGCTAAATTTTAGACATGAATGCAAAATGTTTTTTTAATATTTGCAATCTTGCTTTAGTTGTAACTCCAAAATGTATGTCTCCAATAACTTGTTTTGGTGGATGATAGGATTTATATCTCCAAGTCCTTTAAGGTTCAGTACTTACCTGGGTAGTTTTTTATGCATTCTTTGATGTACCTTTTGATTTAGCTTCTGATAGATTTTCTAATGGAGCTTCCCTAATAGTTCTTGTTTTGTTAGTTATATTCTTCTCAATTTTATTCTTATAAGAAAAAGAATTCTTACTAGTATTTGCTTTACCAATTAATTTTACATTAATGGATTCCTCAATTGTTCGAGTAGCTTTGCTGTACTCTTGAAATGCTTTGATTTGTAAGGAATATCCTAGGAAGATCTCTTCATTTGCTTATTCCTCGAATTTACCCAGATTCTATCTAACCTTCTTAATGTAGCATTTAAAACCAAAAATATGAAAATATGAAACTGTAGGTTTTCTTCCTTTATACATTTCATATGAGATTTTCTTAATTAGAGGTCTTAAATAGACTATTGATTATATAACAAGATGTTAACATTGCTTCAACCTATAAGTGTTGTGCTATCTTACTTTCATTTAGTAAAGTTTTTATCATTTCTTGTATAGTTCTATTTTTATGTTCTACAACCCTATTTTGTTACGGTGTATATGGAGCCATGAAATTGTGAGTGATTCCTTGGTCTTCATAAAATCTAATGAAATCTTCATTCTTGAACTCTTTATCATGATTTGTTCTAAGAATGATAAGGGTATAGCCTTTTTCATTTTGAATCTGTCTTGCAAACTTCTCAAAGGCATTAAACGCATCACCTTTGTTTCTTAAGAATATAACCTAACAATATTGAGAATAATCATCAACAATCACCTTGCCATATCTATTGCCTCCTAAACTCAATGTTCAATTGGGTCCAAATAGATCCATTATGAAGCAATTCTAGAGGTCTTTTCGTTGTGATTATTCTTTTTGAATTATGATCTATTGATGTTAACTTATTCTTAATACAACTTATGCAACACACATCCTCTTTTATGCTTTTCTTAAGTAGTCCATAAATCAAATTATTTTTTGATAGGTTTTTCCAATGATTGAAATGTACATGACCTAGCTTATTATGCCGTAGAAATGTATGATCTAAAGTACTAAGAAAGCATTTTTTAATCTTTATTTTTAGCTAGTTCAACAAAGTATATGTTCTTTTCCTAAATCCTTCAAATAACTTTAAGCCATTTTAGTCAAAGGCTTCTACTTTATTCTAATTAAATATCATCTTATAACCTTTGTCACATAGTTGATGTATGCTTAAGAGATTATGTTTAAGTCCTTTTACTAGAGAGACATTCTCAGTGGAGTATGGAGGAGTCTCGATGTTACTAGTAGCAATAATCTATCCTTTACTATTATCTCCAAATTTGACAAACCCTCCTTCCTTCCATTTGATGTTTGTAAAGAGTGACGCGTCTCTTGTCATGTGATGAAAACATCTACTATCTAAACACTATGTTCCTTTGAGTTTAACTTTGTGCTCCTATAATCATATAGAAACTAATTAATTCCCCTTGAGAACGCAAACAAGCTTGGGTCTACCGAAATTTATGCTCATTTTTTCTAATGTTTTTGCTTGATAGTTATTGAGCTTGTGATTCTTGAAGTAACAATATTTTTCAATATGTCCTAATTTATTATGAAAGAAACATCCATATGACTTATTATACTTATTTGTTAGCCGTGCCTATTTGTTTGAATTTCTCCCATCATACCTTTTGATGGAACCTTTAATAGGTCTTTTGACTGTTTTGTTTCAAATCATATGATTTTTCTATATTCTCTCATATTTGGATTTATTTATTGAATTGTTTAGTGCTTACTTTACCTTAACAAATACTATTGTTTTGTTTGATTTTGAAGTTTCTCTATATTCAAATCCTAATCTTATCTTGGTTTTATCCATTCATTGTGAGGCAATAAGCATTTGTAACATTTTATCACTTCCACAAAATTTATTAAATGTTGAGTTATTAGAATTAGACAAATCATCAATCCTTGATCTCAAGTTGCTTATCTCTTCTTTTAATTCACCGTTCTCTTTTTATAAGCTCTCATTTTTGGTATGAAGACTTTCACTTTCAATTTCTAACGCTTCTTTATCAGTTTCTAGTACTTATATTTCTTTCTTCAAGTGTTCATTTTCTTGAAATAGTTGATCCCCTTCTTGTTTTAGATCTTCTATCTCTTTATTGGTGTTAGTTAGTTTTAGATTAGCCTTCTCTAAAGCTTTTAGAAGCTTCTTTATTTGTTTGCATACACTTTGTGGCATATCATCTTTGGAATTACAACTTACCTCGGATAGTGCCATCAAACATAAGTTGGCTTCTTCTTCATTATCTAATTTATCTCCTGATTCATTTTCTAATTTGTCTAAGTTGCTTGAAGTCACTAATAAATACTTGTGCTTCTTATTTTTCTCTAGTTTCTTTATTAGCATAGGACATTCTTATTTAATATGTTTAGGCTTTTTGCACTCATAGCACACTACTTCTTTCTTCTCCTTTTTTGTCTTTCTTCATATCTCTCTCTTTGTAACTCTTACTTGCATTAATTTTGTTAGAAATAGTGTCTTTCTTCATATCTCTCTTTTTTCTTACCCTATTCTTTGATCATCTTGTTTAATCTTCTTGCAATGAGGGTGGCATCATTTTCATCTTCAATTTCACTTTCTAATTTTGAATCAATATTGATCTTCTGAGCTTTAAAAGCTATCCTCTTTTTCTTTGTATCTATTGATACAACTTTTGATTTAAGAAAATCTACTTTATATGCCATCAACTTGTTCCTTAACAGGTTAGGTGTCAACTTTTTAATATCACATGCTTATTCGATAGCAGTTTTCTTTGCATTTCATGCCTTAGGAAGTACTCTTAACATCTTTCATACAATATCTGAATAATCAATTTTCTTTCTAAGAGATGAAAGTTCATTTGTGATGGTAGTAAACCTACTAAATGACTCTTTTATTTCTTCTTCAAGCAGTATGTGAAATGTTTTGTATTGCTACATCAAAGAATTGATCCTCATTTCTTTGATAGTGTTCGTACCTTCATATGTCTATGCTATTGTATCTCATATTTCCTTAGTTGATCTGCAAGATGAAATCAAATAAAATTTAGATTGAGCTATTATAGATAATAGAAAATTTTTGGCTCTAGAATTCAACTTTGCTTTGGTGATGTCGCTTTCAATAGTGAAGCTCTTAGGAAGTGTTGCATCTCCATTTTCAATAATTCGCCATGCTTGATAATCATATGCCTTGACATATGTCTCCATCCTAAATTTCCACTAAGAAATGTTAGTACCATAAAAAAAAAAAAATGGAGCTTTTGAAGGTTTTATGGCTAAACCACTTCTTCCGTTACCTTTAGCCATGACCTTTGAACTTTAATGATACTAGAGTTAGGCTTTAATAACAAAAGTAGGTCTTAGTTAAGTAACCGAGAGAGAGGGGGCAGGGTGGGAGGAGGGGGAACTAATTACTTTTAAAATTTTATACAAATATAATGTCTTGAAAAAAGCTTAGCCCCCTTGATTACTTAATCTATTGGCTAGAAGGTAAATGGATGGATAATGTAAATAAAGTGCACAAAAATAAAGAGATGAGGGATAAAAAATCAAGCAAACGAATTATAGCACTTTAGCCTTGTACCTATAGTATTCTTCCAACTTTACTGCTGATGACTTAGTTTACTTTTCAGAGTTGTTCCGCTATCCACAATATCCAACACTTTAAGAGATTACAAACAATATCTTTTGCTCTGACTCACTTAGCCTTACACCTAGGCTAAACACTTAGAATTGCAGAGATTTAAAAGTCTCTCTAAATGAAAACTTATATATCAAGAGAACATAAACATTGAGGAAAATAAAAAAAATAATTCCTCAATTAAGAACTAAGATAAAGAATAGTACGTGAGCTTTTGATTGATCTTTTGCTCTCAAAATAGCATATATGTAGCACTTCATGTTGATAGCAGAAATTGTTTTTGCTTTTTTTTTTCCGTATATTTGTTGTGAAGATCTTGCCTCCTTTATAAACTAGAAATTCTAACAGCTAGAGGCTTGATTTAGGGAAAGTCTTATAAAAATTATTCCATGCTTTGGCATTGTAAAAGTACTTTGTATATTATCTCCTTGTTGACCTTCTATATTTGTGAGATCCTTTCCTTGATATGTGTGCTACAAAGAGATGAGATTTCCTTTCCTTTCTTTAAATCCTTTTATTGTGTATATAAGGCAAACTTTTACTGTTATTATTTGAATCTTTTGACCCCAAGTGATTTTGAGAGATAGTTTGATTGAAATATCCTTAATTTCAATTTACAAAACTTTTCAAACTCGACAGATTCTATAGTAAGAGAGGTTTGGTTTTATCCCTATAGATTTCAATCCTACTTAGTGGAACGTACTGAACATATTTCCCAAATATATTTAGTAAATGAAGCTAAGTCTTCTTAAGTCTTATAACAATGATTTTAATCCGTAACCGTAATTGTTATATCTTAAGACATATTTCCTATTTCTAATTCCTATACATTCTGATTTGTCCTCTAATTTATCTTCTGTTAGATCTTAGAAGATTCATTCTAATGCTTGAGAAACTAATAAACAAATACAATGTTATCCAAACAAAGTAATCATACATACCATATGTAAACTTATTAGGTAGCATCTCATTATCATCTCTTTTGTTATCATCAAAACATAATGAAGGGTTAGACAATGATCCAATCCTATTTGATAAAGCCCTTGTAAAACATTAAAACAAATTTAATTTTATGAATAAACTATAAAATAATGTTTCCCCATTGAATATATGTAGCATTCCTTGCAAATATTTGCAATACTTAAATAAAATCTCTTTTCTACTATAGTCACGCTTGTAATGAATTCAACCATTTCTATTAGTTAGGTAATTTTTCCTTTCTCTCAAAAAATAAAGATAAAAAAAATAAAAACTAAAAAAATAAATAAAAAAATGAATGAAGAAACAAAAAAAAAGGCCTCTAAGTTGTAAATAATTATTTTCCTCTATGTTAATATTAGTTATTTTTCTCATTGTCATTGTACACTTAGCTACATACTTTGAATTATTGTCATTGATATGTTTCCTTATAAGTTACCAACCATGTAAAGAGCATTCATCACCTTTGTTGTTAGAGCTCCCCTCCATTAGATCACTCTTTAAATACTTTATATGTAAAATAAAAGAGTTCTATAATTAAAAAGTATATAAAAACAAAAAGCTAAAAAAAAAAGGAAAAAATTGGAAAGAAGAGCCTTTATCATTTCCTTAAGTTGTGAATAATTATTTCTCTTAAGATAGTGCCTTTGCTTGTACAGAAAATAAAAAAAAAAGGAGATAAAAAAAAAATCTTATAAGAGGGATCTCCCTTTTGTCAATGATTCTTGCAAGGTCACCATCTTTCTATGCTTAATGTTGTCAACCATCTCATAGGGTGCCATCCTTACATTAAGATTAGCCCCTTTTGTAGTAAAGTTCTTCACTATGAAAAGTTCCATAGAATAAACAAAAATCAGAAAAATTTTCAAAAAGTAAAGTAAAAGAAGAGCTAAAAAAAAAAGAGAAAACAAAAATAAAAATTAGATTTTGTTAATAAGTGCAGGATTCTTGCAAAGCCTTAGAAAAGGCTTTTATGCAGTTTGGCCCAACTTGCATTCTGGTATTTAATCATCTCAAGATGTTTAAAGCCATTAGTGTCGAAAAGATTACTTCCCTAGAACAAACCATATACTAAGCCAAGAGCAAGTCCAGACTTTTAATACAGGCAAGGCATAATAGCTTAATTGACCTAGCATTCAACTTTAGGATAGGCTAGAGGAAAAACGGCTTAAAGGACCATTTATAAGAAACTCGTGGAAGGAACTTGACAAAGACATGGAGGAAAGGCTCATACAGAAACTCAAGGAAAAATTCAAAGCACTTGAGGAAATTAATGAGTTGAGAAAGATAGGCATTATACATTTGCCACATTATTTCAAAGGAGATTTTCCTAAAAGAAATTAAGATGCCTAGTTTTGAGTAGTATAATGGAACTAGGTGCCTATTGCTGCACATGAGACTTAATTCGAAAGATGGCCTAATTTGTTAAAAATAACTAGCTTATGATCAATACTTTTCAAAATAGTTTTACTAGTTTGACATTGATGTGGTATACCTAATTGGATCTAGTTGAGTTTAATACCTAAGAGGAGATAGCCTGAGCCTTTTATAAACAGTACACGTTTAATGAAGAGATGGCTCCCTCCTTGATAGATCTATATCGAATGTCCATTAAGCCAACTAAGACCTTTAGGGAATATGCACAATGGTGGAGAAATATGGTAGCTTAACTCATAATGCAATTACCTTAGAAAGATTTGGTTGACATGTTCATCAACATCTTGAGTGAGCCCTACTATGACATCTTTTAAGCCAAGTGACCTCTTCTTGTGGTTAAGGCCACAAACCAAGTTTAAGAGGCCATTAGAATAGGAAGGCTAATAGTAACAGGAGCAACATTGTCAATCCTAGAAGCAATCATAAATGTGGTGAACCCTAAGCACTTAATTGCAATGTCCATGCCTTAAAGCCAACTCACATGACAAGCAAGGTCTAAAGATACTTAGAAGGAAGTTCACCCATACCTCAATCTTAATGTCACAAGTCTTCTAACAATTAAGGAAACAAAATTTACTTAATCCTAAAGCTCCCCTAAGAAATTACAGGCCTCGAGAATATGACCCCTATTGCAAGATGTGACTACTAGATGGGCTATGGAGGTTATACTACAAATTATTATTAGAGATTTTAGAACAAAGTTTGTGACTTGATTGATGTCGAGCTCACTCAGGTAGAGACTAATGATACCTGATCATAAAGGGGCATTTATTAATATGACAAATAGGATTGATCACTAGTGGAGGGCATAAGAAGAAAAGCTAGAATTCAATTGGGGGCACATAGGCCCATCATAGAGGCATAATTAATAGGGGGCATTTTTCTAAGGTAAAAGGAATTAGCCCAACATAAGTAGGGAAAAGAATGTGTCTTAATTAGCCAAATCTAGGGCAAGTAGGGGTTCAATGCCAACTAAGCATAAACAATTGAAATTTTCTACTAAAGCAAAGATATCCCACTAATTGAAAAGTTTATGAAGAAAAGAGACAAATTGAATCCTAAACACTAACTCTAAATACGCTTGAGAGCTAAGCAATAACAATGTGAGGAATTAACACTTGTTCCTTAAAGGAGGTCTATCTTAAACTTGATATGCAGGTTGAAATGACAGTAGGCATTCTGGTCATTACTCTAAATAAAAAATACTTATTGTAAATCCATTTGAGCCTTTTAAGGAAGTACTTCTCAAAGTTAACCTAGTCAACAACTACCTCACAATGGGGCAACTAGAAGATTAGGTCATTAATTAGGAGAAAATGATAAATTAATTTGTGCTTACTTTAATTGCACCAAATCATGAGTAATCATTACTATTGATAATCCATTCCCTTTAAAAGGAAAAAAAAGCTTCATGTCAAGAAGTTATCCAAGAAAAGAAAAGAAGCAAAAACCTTCATTCCATCAAAAGCCTAGAAAAAGCAACCTACAAAAGGGGGAAGAAGAATGGCAATCAACGATGAATGAGCCAAAGAGGATATCAATAAAAAGAAGAAAGAAGAAAAAAAGAGAGAAAAAAAAAAGAAAATAGGAAAAAAGAAGAAAAAGGAGAAAAAGAAAAAGAAAAAGAAAAATGGGACATCGATGATGTATTCCCCTATGTAAAAAAAGAAACAACAACAACAATAAGAAAGAAAGAGAGATAAGCCTGTAGAAGGAGCATTAGAAAGTAAAGGAATCTCAAGGCATCTTTTAATACCTAAAGAAACTTAAGCACATCAAGAATAAAGACCGAAGCTCAAAAAAAAACTTATAGCTTAAAGTCTACGGGTCGTCCATTCTCAAACTATGGGCCCTCTCGCAACATTACCCTTAAGCAGTTTTTATGATTAAAGGGATTAGATTACCTTGGGTTAAAGATTACTCATGAAACTAGGTAAGCCCACTTTGGTTCCTATTAAGAGTTCTTAACTTGTAACCTAGTTTGAGCAAGTAATTCTTCTAAAGTATGCCTACATCAATCCATTTTGAAACCACTAACTAAAAGCCTATATTAAATTACAAGTCCTAAAACACCTAATTGATTGACTAAGGCATATCACTTATAAGGTGGATTATAATTTTTTGGAATCTAGAGTCAAGAGTAAGATCTGAAATGAGAGAGTAAGGAAGCCTTCTTAGACTAGATAATTCAATGAGTGGGATACCTAATCCAAGACATGAAGCTTTGAAGAGATGAATCCGACAGGCAATATTCCTTTAGGAGCAAACATAGGTCATTTTCCCATGTTGAAGATCAAGGCCCATAGTATCAAAAGCGTAACAAGAGTGACACATAGAAGAACGTCATCAAAAGAAGTTATGAAATTCAAAGACACAATGACAAGTAATCCAAAAGGTTAATTTGGCCCAACTACCTTTGTATAAGCCTAAGCATCAAGAAATTCATGTAAGAGAGAAAATGACTATTAGGCAAGCCCGCTCTCTATCATCAATCCCTCAATGATTGTAAACCTTCTAACTTGTTAATGATTAAAAAAAAAAAGGTTTTTTAAGTTTTTTGCAACAGCGGCCACAACCTTAATTTTTAGAAAAAAAAAATCATTTCTTAAATACTTTTCTTTTCAAAAAAGAAAGAAGGAAAAGAAATTCAAAATAATTTTGAGTACAGAGAGCTTTATATTATTATCTCTCTCAAACCCAAGTCTTTAAGGTTTTCTCATAGGCCTAACTTAGGTATCTACCCACTTTCAAAATAGTATTTCGTAACAGGATAAGTGTTTGTCAAGTACTCTTTTTTGTTTAAGATGATAACTCTTAAGAAGTCCTGATCAAGCTAAATAAGTTCAACCTTATTCTAGATATCTAAAAAAATTTAAAGACCGCCAGCTTAGTAGAGTATTGTCTACCCTATGAAAATTTTAGGACTACTAGCTCAACTGAGCATTGTCTACCCTTTTGAAGATTTCAAAACCACCAGCTTAATAGAGTGTTGTGCACCTCTGAAAATTCAAGACTACTGGTTTGGTAGAGCATTGTCTACCCCTTTGAAAAATTTCAAGATTGCTAACTCAATGGAGTGTTGTCTATCCTTTGAAAAATTTTAGGACTACTAGTTAGGAAGAGCACTATTTGCCCTTCTCAAAAATTTCGAATCACCAGCTAATCATGACATTATCCATCATTTTCAAAAAAGTTTCGGATTGTTGGCTCATTAGGGCATTATCCATCCTTTTAATAAAAACTTAGATAACCTACTCATATGGAGTTATTTAGTTGAAAAGAAATCCTGGATGGCTTGCTCATAGGGTTATCCTCTTCTAAATGGCTTACTCATTAGAGCGCCATCTTCCTCAAGTAGCCTGCTCTTAGAGTGCTACTCCTCCCATTTGAAATATTTGAATAACCTGATCATGATATCTTATGACCATTGATGCAAAGCCAATAGGGTATTCACAAAAGATGTAAATTTGATCCCTTTAAAAGACTAAGGTTGTTAGAAAGTGGACACTTCGCTTAAGCTCAAACTCGTTAGTAGGCTGGCACGCTCTCAAAGCCCAGACTTGTTAGTAGGCTAGTACCCTCTTAAAAGCCTAATATCGTTAGTAGTTGGTACCCTTAGAATCAAGCCTAGTCTATCGAGGGTAAAAAGGTAGTCTTTTTTATTTTTATAGCAAAGTCTTCACAAAACTTCCAAACTTCACTAGAATGTGGGGTAGTTGTAGTTACTCCATTTTTGCTTGTCCAAATTTTGTCTTTGGTTTAAGACCCTGATTTTTAGAAAAAGGTCTAATATATGAAAAAATTTTCAAAAAAATGAAAAGTTCAAGAAAAGTCCAAAATAACCAAGAAAAATGGAAAATACAAAAAAAAATTGAAAAAATTAAAAAAAAACAAAAATAAAATTTGAATAAGAAGGAATAAACCAAAAAATAAAAAATAAAAATTCATAAATCTTGGTGTGGTGGTCCATTTGAGTCGATTTGGGGTAAAAATAATTTTTTGAGTCAAAATAAGCATATGTGATTTAACTAAATAATGAATTCCAAACAAAAATGGGCATTTACTAAATATCAAAATTTTTTAATTTGAGTTTGGCTTACTTATTTTGAAATATTTTGAAAGTATACATTTTTTGGAGATCATAGTCTCAAACCATACATCAATTGAAGTAAATATAAGCATTTTATGGCAACTTAAAGTTATTAATATAAGTCAAACAAGGGTAGAAAATGGATCCTAATTAGTCAAATTAGATAAATTTTGAAAATATTTTTAACATAAATTTGCTTGATGAAAGGAGTGTAGGTCTTTTATAAAAAGTCTTGTAGTTAATTAGGTCTCTTTTTAAGGTGTTTTTGAGAAAGAAAAAAAGGGAAAAGATGTAAAGAAAAAGGAAAAATGAAAGAATAAAAAAATAAAATAAAGGAAAAGAAGAAAAAAGAGCTGACATGTGTTACTTGAAGGAGATGATGCGTGTCAACAAGAAGAGTTTTTATGTGGCATCCATATACAAGGGCTACAAGCCACCAACAAGGGCTCACCACATGGTGTTGATGTGGTGCTACTCAAAATGAGACACATGTCAATAGCCTACGAGGGGTAGTAGGGATGGTGGTAGGGGTAAGGTGGGTTTCAACTTTTTACCCTTTTTCCTTCTCCCTTCTCTACTTAGAACAACCCAAAATGTACAACAACAATGGCAGCTTTGCCAATTTATACCCACATTTTTCTACCCTATTTCATCTACTTTTTAGCTACTAAAAATCATGAAAAATAAATGGAATTGAAAGGGAAACAAGTGTATACTATTTTGGTTCAGAAATTTCAAGAAATAATAAAGGAAAGTGCCATAACAAAAAGTAATAAAAGGTATTCTATTAATAAAGAAGATTTGTACACCTCTAGAAAATTGGAAAATTAAGCTTTTGAAGTAGGCCCATCTTGTGATTAATGTCTAGAATTAGTAACAAAACATGGAGAGTTGATTTGGACATTTATTTCCTAAAAGTCCGATTAAGAGCATGCTAAGTTCAAGTGAAAAATGGAAGAAAATAAAACTAAGATGAAACTTTGAGATACAGAAAAGGATTGTATCTTTACACCAAAAGGGATGTTTCTTGACTATCAAGCATGACTCTATACTATATATAAGACTCTTTACTTCTCATTTAGAGACATAATTGCAAGAATTATCAATTATACTGAGAGAATTTCTTATACTCTCACTTTAGGAGTTAGTTTAAGGGTTTGCTAGAAAATTTAGGTTTCTTTGGAGAAATTAAAGGTGTGGAGCATTGAATTTTTTAAAATTAGTGGAGAGGTTTTGAATTTTGGGATGTCATTACTTAGCTAAAAACTGCCCAAAAACCATGCGATTCGATCACTAGTTCATTGTTGCACAAGGTAGGTTCTCTAATTTTTAAATGTGCTTATGTATTATAAACCAGACAAATTTCCTAAAACAAAGGTTGGAAGTTAATAAATTCTTTTGAAAGATTCTCTTAGTGTTGGTAAGATAACTAATCCTGAACTTGAGAGGCTACACTTTAAAATGCTAATGTAAACCCTTAAAACCCTAGATGACAGTCTTAACCCTAGTTTGACCCCAACACTCAAAAGCCCTAAAATCCTATAAATAAATGCTAATAACTAATATTAATTCCTAAGGTCAACCTATTCTAATGAAACTAACCCTAAACCCCAATGGACAAGAGACTGGTAGTTGAAGTCCAAGAGAGCTCCCCAAAATTGATAAAGTGTAAGCTAAACCAAAAATGAGTATTGGCATAGATAACCCTAACAATGAATTCAAAACCTTAAAACGAATATTGTAGCCCTTAAATGAACCTTTGTACATTAAAATCCTAATTAAAACCCTAATACGTGCAAGCCTTTAAATTGTAAAATCCCTAATATACAGTTGAAAACCCTAATCCAACTAATATACTCTAATTAAATAGTAAAACTAATAATTAATTGGAGACTAATGGCTTAATTGCCCTAAAACCCTAATATACCCTCTAAAACGTACTCAAATAGTAATAATTGTCTCAATTCTTTAAAATAATTAGACAAGATGACCCAATAGGCTTAACTAACTTAATTTGACATATTAAGCCCTAAAGTGCACCTAATTTATGTCAAGAGTACAAGTAATTAAGATTAAGAAACTTAATTACACCTTAATTCGCTAATCGGGGTTTTACATCATAATTAACTATAAGTCAAGAGCGATTAATCATATAAAACCAATGGAAGTATATGAAAATATATCCTTAGACAATATGATCCCCGTAAACTTTTGGATTCGAACTCGGAGTTTGATACAAGAGTTAATAAGTAATCCCTAAAACTGCTCAATATATAATAATAAAATCCATAAATGAAAATATTAAACCTTAAATCATAAGTTGCAAAAACCTAAAAAGAGTAAAACCTTAAAATCTTAATTGTAAGTGTAAAATCTTAATACATTGGAAACCTCAAAATGATTGAAAAATATTAATAAACTGAGTAAAGTCTTAATTGGAAGTCCAAAACCTTAATTTAACTAATAAAACCTAAGTACATCCCTAAACTATTTGCTAATTGCAAGTAATTTCTCCAATAGCTTAAAAACCCTAAATTACTAGCCTTGTACACAGTTCGAAAACCTTAATCAATCCTGAATAACAAAGGACTATAACAAACAAAGTAATATAGGTAAATGAACTTAATTAAAGTGATAAAATATAGCAAGACCTTAATTACATCCTAATTAGGCCTAAATGGCTTAATTAAGTATAATTGCTATTAATTAGCTTAATTACCCTTTAATCTATCTACCAACTCTCATTACATCTTAATTAGTAGCAAGTCAAACTCAAATAAAAATAAAAGAAAAAGGATTAATTGATAATTAAAGGACACTTATCCTTAAGGAGATAAAATCCCTCCTTATTTGGCGAAAAGTAACAAGGTACAATAGTACCAAGAGAGGGCCATGTACTTTTATCCTAAAGTAGCCACCTCTTGTCCCCCTTAATTCACCTTCAATATTTGCCATTTCATCTCTTTAAAACCCTCATCTGACACCATTTTTCATGCATAGAAAACACTCTTAAGAAACCCAAACAAAAACTAAAGAAAAAAGGGAAGAAAACAAAAGGAGCTATTGGACCCCCCTTACGCACCTCAGCGCCTTTTGGCCTTATCGCCAATACACTCTACCAAATGACAAGCCACCACCACCAAAAGATCACATATACACCCTGGTTTCTTGTCAACAAACATTTTCTTTCAAAGGAATAAGTTTAGACTTCATTTTTTAGTGGAAAAGTTAGAACTCGTATAGGCCAAACTAAGGTAAAACTCACCTAACTTGAATTTTTTGTTCACATAAGTTATATCTATGATATCTTAAGAGTTTGAGATTAGAAATACTATAAATATATTATAATTATGTACATATCATTTTAGAGTCTTATAATTACACATTCATTCATATACTTAGCTAGTTTGCTATTTGTACTTTAGAGGTGTAGGAGATAGTTTTATGTCGATAACTTGAAATGATGTTGATTAAACTCTATGAAACCTTAAGTACCATCCATGCCACCCCCTACCTTGATATGTATCAATCTTGTTTTCACCATGTTAGGTGATATTATTAGCTTAAAATAAGTAGAAATGTGATTAAAATAAGGAAACACACTAGAATAAGTGTTGGATAGAAGAAGTTGAAGGAAATCGTAGAAGAACCCAACTTGGCGACCACTTTCATGAAAGTTCCAAATATGTAAATGATGATTTACTACCTTAATAACATGATTATTTAGTGTTAAGTGTGATTTAGGATATAATTAACCAAGTTAAGTAGGGTAATGATGAGTTAATAGCCTAAACTAGTTAAGTTAGTGATTAATGCCTTAGGTATAGTGCTAGAAACCCCATTAATGAGATGAATCAGATCTAGAACACTTAGTAAAATGGGTTATTTAGTGGACTTATTAGGATATTTGGCCCATTAGAATAAGTTAGAATCAAGTTCAGGGTCCTATAATGCAAATTAAGCCTAAACTAGCTTAGTTAATTATTAATGCCTTAGAAATATGATTAGAAGCCCAATAAATGAAAGAACTAGATATGAATTCTAATAGAAAATAGACTTATCTCAAGGCTTTTAGTGAGCTTAAGCACAAAATAATATGTAAAGTTAGGCTTAAGGTCTTATAATGCAAGATAAGCCCAAAAGCTCTTAAAAGAGCAAGGAATAGAGCCCAATAACTTAGTGACCAAATCTAATCTCTAAATTAAAAGGCTCATAAAATAAAACACAAAAGGTCTATTAAGTTTAAAAGAACATTAAAGCCATCCCCTATAGGTCCCTTAACAAGCTAAGGCCTTAAATTAGTAAAAATGGTCCATTTAGGCCCACAAGAGCAATGCTATGGCTTAAGGTGAAAATGAAAAGTGTTGGGTGGAGAAGTCCACTTAAAATACTTAAAAGGAAGCCTAAAATATTAAGTATGAGGTCTAAGATGAAAAGCTAAGCCTAAAGCCCAAAACTAGGTCTAAACCCTAAAGTGACCAAACTTACCCTTTATCCCTACAAACTTGTAAGGCCCAAACCAAAACCTTGCTAATCTAAAAGCCTAAAAATAACCTCACCAAATGAAAGAATACTTGAAAATAATGAAAATCGACTATAAGAACATGAAATTACAACTTAAAACGAGAAAGTTATGACTAAGATACGAAACAAGTGGAAATAGGAAAATTATAGCGAGGCTAATGAGTAGATTACATTTAAAATGAGTTTTATTTACTTTAATTACCTTACTCAGGCATTTTGGGATACCAAGTTCAAGACTGTTGAAGATTATTGGGAATACTTAACTTTAAGGATGAGTGAGTATACTGTCTCCTATTTTACTTTGTTTTGTGCTTGTATTTAGTGCATTATCTAATTATATATGATAATTGAACTTGATGCATGTTAGGGTATATGGGAACTTATATGTGCTAGTTTTGGTTGAACTATGTTTGCAAAATATCTTAAAATATTTCAAATACCCTTGTTTACCAGGTTAGGACATAAGGCATTAGAGTATCAATAATATACTTACTTGACCACCCCACAAATACGGTTAAACTAAACATACATTACATCTTACAACATGAGTTAAAGGGCATTGGCACCATGTAGTAGAGTCGGAGATCATGCTTGGATGGATCCATATTGATATTATGTATTGTAATTGTTTATTCTACAACATATTTCGTGTGACATATTCTTGCCTTGACCTTTGGAAAATACTCAATTCCATAAAGTGTCACCTTCAGCTTGAGGCTGAGCTATGCCGACTTCTGAGGGTGGTTATATTGTTAAGAGATTTCATATTGGATGTGGATACCTGGATCCTAACGTGCTTAAATGCTTCCCAACATGGGCAACAGTGGGCATTAAAACCGTATTGTGTACAGTTACTGGTCGACTGTATATACTGTTTAAATTGCATATATTTGTACATGCATTCATATATTTAATAAATAACTTGCTTGTTATTATCTGATGGTAAGGTAGGAAGGTTACTCACTAAGGTGAATGTAACTTACCCCCCCAATAGTTTCTTTTATAGGTCTTATAAATCTAGGGCTAAGCTAAGATTTGAGTATAGAGTACTCTATCGGGTTGAGCAAATAGGATATAAGTTTAGGAAAGCAAGTTGTATAGTCGAATTAAACTTTTAAGGTATTTAGTAGCATTATGATTGTCGAGACATAAATACCTTTTCTTATTATTTGGTAGGCGATTCCCACTTTCTACGGTTTTAATGACTATAGTTAAGTAAGTGCACGTAAATTAAATAAGCACCCTTAAAAACTTACTAGTTAGAGTTTTGCAACTTCTGACTTACAAGGTGGTCTTTATATCATGAGTATAGACATGATATGAAAATTTTAGGCAAAACTATCAAACCCTTTTTTGGGGCATTACATGCATTCTTGATAAAATTGCTTGTTTAATGATTGATTTGATGCTTAATATGTAAAAATAATTTGTATAATCTTGTTTGTTTATGTTTAATTGATAATTTGATGCATGATCTGTAAAATAATTTGTTTAATTTTGTTTGTTCTTATTATACATTTTGGTTTGATGCGTAGTTTGTAAATTGTTTAGCTCCTAATTGTTCATTTTAATTTCAATGATTTAATGTATGGTTTATAAAATGATTTGTTCGGTTCGTGTTAAAACTAATTATTTGATACAAGACTTGTAAAAATAAATTATTAAGCTCTTGTTTGTTCTTATTAAAAATTTTGATGAAAGCTTGTACATATAAGTTGTTAAATAACTGAATTTCAAAATTTTTGTAACATGAAATATTGAACTAACCATATAGTATAATAAAATTGGTGTAAATATAAACATGTTGATGTATTGTGATATAATAAATTACTTATATGTAAGCACCATAATTCGGTTGGTCCGTAATTGGTACATAAAATTTAGGGTAATTAGAATGCTATCTGTTCAAGTCTAGATTTTATGAAGAAGCTAAGAATATTAGTAGAAGTAACCTCGTAACTTTGGATGTGAGAAAATAAAATAAAAATAATAAGAATTAAATATTATACTAATAGGATAAATATATATTATTCGTTATTTATCAAAAACATGCGAAACATATTCTAATAATTAATAAATCACTATAGATAAATTATGTATATATTAAAAGCCATAAAATAATGTAAATAATATTTAGGATTATTTATTGGATTTAAAGATGATTTTACACGTAGGAAAATATACCTAAAATTACTTAAAATACATAATTTATACTAAAATATACAAAAATAAATAAATAAAATTAATAAAAAACTAAAAGAAAATTATGTGTCACCTGGGAATTTTAGAGTTGTAGTGTAGCAAAGGGGGGATGCCTAATTAGGTATACTTAGGAGAAATTTGGGACATATATTAGATAAAATCCCCATAATACATTATACTTAGCACATACAAAATTGCACCATCGACCCTTAAGCCCACTATAAATTCAACTAATCCCTTCATAATATAATTTGGTAACTCTAGAACTCAGGAAAATTATAAAGGGCAATTAGAGAAGTGAGATTAAATTTATGAAAAAAAATTTACAAAAAATAAGGGTAAGAATGGCTAAATTAGAGTGTAGTTATCAACTGAAGACCTAGGAAAGAACTACAACCACTACCCAACAATGACCCTCACGCCTAAGTTGGTTAACAACCATAGGTAGCTAAAGGTAGTTGGAAGGTCATTTTTTAGTAAGTGCTACAACCAACTCCAATTTTCTTGAAATTGCCAATAATATTAAATTAAGTATAAAAATTGTGAGAAAATGTATTATGGGTTATTTTTATATGTAGTTTTTGGGCAAAATATTGTTTTGTTGAAATTAAGTCCCAAAATATATTGCTTTTAAGAAATGGCTAAACTGAGCCGATTTTGCTTTCGTTTTCAAAAACTTATCAACGTTGTTTCGACTCCAAAATTATTCTGTAAAGTATTTATAGAACGAATAAGATTGCTATGAAGAGTTTTTCATAAAAACTATTTTATAAACTTTTATCTAATTTTTAGGCCCTAAAATCCTATTAAGTAGCTATTTTTTGAAATGCAATTAATGATTTTCCAAGAATTTGACCCATATTCTGATTTGGTAGGTTTTTTAGTATATTGTAATATTGAATGATGTTGAGAGATTAAATTTGTAGTGTTAGAAGTGTTAGAATTTAATGTTGTAGACTTGGTATTGAAATATAAGTAATATGTGAAGTGTTTAAATAATGAAGTAAGGTAAAGTTTGATTTAAACTAAATTGGTGTTGGGCTAAATGAAGTGGTTTGATTCTAGTCAAGAATAAAATCATAGGAGTTTATGCTACAATATGGAGTAAGTTTTGATTAGAGGCTAATTTAAAAGCTAGATTAGAGATTAGGTGTATAAAGCAAACTAAGAAGTTGATAAGGAACTAAATTAGGGATTATATATACATGGAATGGAGTTAGGTAAACTTCAAAGAATAGCTTAGAGGATATTATTGAGACTTATGAATTAAATTGTAATCATAAGTTAAATGCGTGACTAATAACAAGAGACCTAAAACTTAGATAACTAGTTATAATAGAACCTTAAACTTAAGTCAATTAAATGAGTTTTAAAATAATGACTTATATGCATTAAATGTGTAAACACTAAAACAACATTTATATTATAGGGACAAATGGTAGAGATATATCTTAAGTCGTACCTTAGTGAGCAAGCGGGAAGTTTAGGTATGTTTGGGATGAATATATAACTGTATTTCAAAGTACTGTTTTATAGTACTTAGAGGCTTAAGGTTATACTTAAATGTGCTAGTAGGTGACTTACTTATGCACATGCTTATGTGTCTCTAAGCGTGGTTGTATGCTATTGGTTTGCTGTACTAGAGTTCAATTGTTTGTTTTGCGTATAATTAATTGATCAACTTAAACTAGAATTAACTATATTGGACTTAAAACCTCAATTGGACAACCATTACAACCAATTAGGGGATGATTAGGATTCTTCGACCAAATACCAACCCTTTTAAAAGGGATAGTTAAAATGGTTCCTTCTTTCTCCTTAGTTGAATTAAGTGACAAGAGAGGAGGTCATGGTATGAGTAAAGGTAGTGGTTAGAAGGTAGTCATTGGAGGATGGATGGTTTAATTACATAAGCTTGAGTTTGGTTATAAGCTGTTACATACGTACTGAAACTCCTCAAACCTATATTGGAGTGGCAAAATTTCTCTAATCTCATAATGGACTAGACAACATTGTACGATGGTATTTGTTTATTGTATTGCATTTAAATAACTGTTTGATAGCCCTGTTTATACTTATCATATCATCCTATGTTTTTGTCCCTACTTATTGAGCGATTGGTTGCTCACATCTCTATAGATTTTTTTGCTAGTGTTTATTAGGATGCTGTGTTATAACTACTCTGAGGTTAGTTACTGTTGGATTCTGGATAGTAAGAATATAAAACATGAGAACTGCTAGACTTTTTTAAGCTTGTACTTTTATCTTTTGATCTTTTGAAAGCAAATTATGTAAATATTTACCTAGCTTAAGTTACTATGTTACATAAGTAATAATTGGAATATTTGAGTTTTAATATTTGTTCATAAATGCCATAAGATAAAATAATAATATTTGCATGTGAACTGTTTACTTAAAAGTTATTTAATCATAGATGCCTTGTCTTAATCAAGTTTACAATAGTACCTGTGAAGTCAACTTTTATCTTACATTAGGAATGTTACGACTTTGCTACTTCGAGGCATGGCAATTTTTTATTGGTATCAAATTATAGTTTTAGTGAACTAACTTTGAAGCATCTTAATTAAAAGAAAGTAGATATCATATGAACACAGTGATAGTAGGTAGTAAAAGACTATATTAGAAATGATAACGTAAACGTGCTTATAACACTAAGTTATGTTAAATGTTAATTGATCTTAAATCCATCTATAGGGTCATAAGTGTAAACTGATAGCAGTTTAAGTGGAATAGAGAAGAATCTCCTATCCAGTACAAGTTTAAGATGCAGAGGCTGTTGTTAGAGATGGTTGATTGGAATATGTTTAGAAATATATATGAAATTATTGATAAGTTTATTAATGGGATGTGTTATAGTTGGCAAGACTCACGGGTGTTAGTAAGATACTTTCTAGCGATGTTAGAAGAAGGGAGACCTTATCTTACTAGTATTACTCATATTTCGGTTGGTGTACCCTACATCCTTAGACACTACCTTAAAGGAGTTATTGAATGGTTCCCATGCTTTCTTATCCTAACTAGAGTAAGTATGGGAATACCCTTAGAACAACATGAACCTCACCTTCAACCTATAGTACTCGAAACACCACAAGAAGATCAATAACTTGTAGAACCCTAGGATGATGCTCAATCGGGTATGCAAAATAACCATGAGTTAGTTGAAGGTGAAATAAAGAATAATGTAAAGGAAAATCTAGAAGAAGAAGAACTTGAGAGAAAGAGCAAAAAGTAGACATTAAGGGAGATCCTAATGAGGATATGCATGTTGTAGTGATGCAATCCTTAGCTACTGCTAAGATGAATGAACTAATAGGAAATAGCATAGATGAGCAGTAAGAAGCTAATTTAGAGAATGAATCAAAACCTATATCAAAGGCTCAACTATAGCCTAATTCATAGGTTAACCTTATACATAATGAGAATATGGCTCATGAAGTAATAGATAATAATCATGTTAAGGAGTTTACTGATGACAAAGTATACAAAGTAATTGTTATTCTTGATAATCCTGAATTAGTACCCTTAAGTTCTGAATCTTTTGGTGGAAAGGAGGATAATATAGTAGGTAGGCATATGAAGTGGATCCCTTTTAAGCAGGTGGCTACTATTGGTAGTTTAAATGATTAATAGTTTTAGATGGTTGACTTTGTTTTGTTAGGTCTTCAAAGATGATCTTATAATACTTTTGATTGAAATTGATGTAAATTCTAATCTTTTAATGTTTTTTGTAGCTTTTGACCATGTATAAGTGTTGTGAATAATCTATGTAGTCAAATCAAATGTATCACGGTGACCAATCATGTAAATCTTTTGTATGTACAGTTGTAAATATCAAGCCTATACAATCTAATGTAAATTGTGATCAGGTCAAGTTATTAATCTTATGTATGATGGATGGATTATCATTATTGTTATTTTGTATAAGTGCAAGCTACAAGAATCTAGCAATTCTTCACTTGATTACAAAAACAAGGTTAAGATATCAAATGTACTTATAATTGAAAATGTATGCAGGTTTTATAAGTTATAAATATTAAGTAAGTAATGGCTAAAACTCAAAATGGAAGGTTTTAGGAGAAGCAGGACCCTCCACCATGAGTTCCTTCACCACTAATGGAGCAACCAAGATAGGATATACCTTCACGCCCACAAGAAGCTATCTCTATTGGACAGTTACTTACCAGTATACATACTATGATAAGATAACAGGGAGCGTTGATCCAATACTTAGTTACAAGAGATAATACAAGTAATGGGAGGCCTTAGGAGACAGGATAAAAGGTAGATAGGCCTCAAGATGCTAGTAAGCTTTCTAAATTTGTTAAGGCAACATGGTAATTCGAGGGTGAAATGGATTTGCTCTAGCTGATGTTTAGCTAGCTTAAATTGAAAGGGGTTTAAAGCTTTTAGAATTCTAGAGTCTCAAAAGCTAGTATATGGTACATGAATGCTAAAGTTAGTAGCACGAGTTTGGTGGGACTCGAGGGCTAGATGTTTGTGAGATAATATCACCTGGTAGATGTTTAAGGGGTAACTTAGGAAAAAGTATTTTCCTCACAGTATCCAAGCTAAGATGGTGCAAGATTTGTTTGAGCTAAAGAAAGGAAGCATTAATGTACCCTAATATGAAAATGAGTTTAACTGATTGTTGTAATAAGTACTAGCTTCTTATTGAGACAATCCTTGGTTAAATAAAAATTTGTTTCTTATAGGATTCATTCCTACAATGCGTTGTAAGTTGGAGGACTATGGTTTCACTATATATAATGAAGTGGTGGATAAGGCATGACAATTGGAAAAAAACCGTTTGAGGATGCAAACTTAATGGAGCTAAAAGATAAGTAAGGGATTTTGATTAGGCTCTTCATTTAAGAGATCTTATCCAAGAGCTATTGGTAGTTCCCAACAGAAATAGAAGTAACTAGTAGCTTGACTAGTAGCCCTACACAATCTATGCTTGGTCTGAGTTTCTATGATAGGGATATGAATGTTAAATGTTGTAAATATGGTGCAAATCATTTCCTTAGACACCATGCTCAGCTTAAAGGGAAGTGCTTTATATTTAAGGATAAGAATCATGTGCTTCGCAGATGCCTACGAATGAAATTAGTTAAGTGTAATAAGTGTGGGAAGATTGGGCACTTCTTTAGACCTTATCCATAGTTTGGATACGGGGCTGGAAATGTTGGATGATCTAACAATACAACTACACTTGCCCGTGTCTTTACTATAGAAGATATAAAGGATAATGAAGAAGACTTTGTTGATTGGATGGAGTATTATCATGACAATTTTGAAGAAATCATGGGAGTTGAAGATGAAAATAATGAGGGGCTTATAATAGGTACATATTTGGATTACTTAACTTGGTGATAATTAAAGTATAAGTTAATCAAGTTATTTAGATTCTAGTTTCTATGAATAAAAAGTTGATTAGTAATCATAGTATTAGCATATATTTTAGGAGATATACATATAAATGGATAACTAACATTTGCATTATTTAATATTAGTGTATCTCATTCTTTTGCAAGTCAGAAGTTTATGGATGAGAAGGGCATTAATGTAATTGAAATTAGCACTACCTATAGAGTTAAAACTCCTACTAGAGAGAAAGTAATGACTCGAAATTTGTAAATAATGGTCAAATTGAGATTCAGGGGAAAGAGTATCCTATTAGTCTTGTAGTATTACCTTTGCAAGGTTATGGTGCGATCACGGGAATAGATTGGTTGTTTAAGTATAAAGCAAATATGGAGTGTAGAAGTAAGACTATTACCTTTAATAATGGAGAAGTGGTGTTCTAAGGAAAGGCTAGTGAAGGTAAATTAAGGTAAGTCATTATTGAGTTATGTGATGAAATGGAGGGAGTAAAAGTAGAAAAGAATAATTGGAAGTTTTGTTAGGTGATTGCAATTGAAGGAAAGAAGGAGGCACCAAAGGTGTAGGATATATTGGTGGTATGTGAGTTTCTGGAGGCTTTGCCTAGTCTAGCTTCGCATTGAGAATTAGACTTTATTATTGAGTTAATTCTTAGAACTGAGCCTATTTCTAAAGCTTCGTATTGGATGTCACCCATGGAACTTTAGGAGTTAAAGAAACAACTTCAAGAGCTATTAGATAAAGGATTTATTCGTCAAAGTGTTCCACAATGAGTAGCACTTGTACTATTTATAAAAACTATGAGATTGTGTATAAATTATAGAGATATCAATAAAGTAACAATTAAGAATAAGTATCCTTTTCCATGTATTGATGATTTGTTTGATCAATTGCAAGCAACAATTATGGTTTCCCAAATTGACTTAAGGTTAGGATATCATCATACAAGTCTCAAAAGAGGGTTGGGTGTTGTGAATTAGTTACTTTAAGTTTTTAAACTTTTTCTCAAAACAAAATTAAAGATATTCCCTTTAATTACTTAAGTAAAATTTAGCACAAAACGATACATAAATAACAATAAAACATAAAGTAAAAGAGAGTATGGATGAGAAGATTGGGCTTAGGAATTATAGTGCTTCGACCTTATACCTATTGCACTCTTCTAGTAGCACTACTAAGGACCTGATATTCCACACCAGTGTCATTCTACCACCCTCTTTTCACTATCTCAATCAAGAGAGAAAAAAATACAAGTCTTTTGCTCAGTCTTAGTAGGCTTTCCTTACCTATACACAAATCTATAGAACTTTGAATCTTTCCTTTAATGTAAGACCTATTACACGAATAATAGTATTTACAATAACAATGAGGATATAATACAATGATCCTCTCAATGAAAGTACAAGATAATATCAAAATATAAAAGTAAAGTAGATATTGTTGTCTTTGATTTAGATTTTGAATATGACTTTGAATTTTCTTTCATATTAAGTTTGTAGTAAACAAATGCAACTCAGTTGTATGTAAAAAATTGAACTCCTTTTCTTTTTATATCTTCAGGTGCAACATCTCTTTATTAGAATCTTCGATAAATATTTGACTAATCTTGATAACTTTTGAAATATCTTAATTTAGCCGTTGATAGTTGTAATCCCTCGAATTGTAGAAGCTGAATCACTATTGTTGATCAACTCAATTTGAACATTATATTACTATACTTATCTTGAATGAAATTTGCTTCTTCTTTTTTTTTTTTTCTGTTGTATATATGCTCTAGTTTCTATTGGTATTCATCAATATATCCTTCAAAAAATTAAATTCCATTTGAAAATAAATATCTCCTAAAAATTAGGACTAAATCTTGAAACTTGATGACCTTGATACCTGAATTTGAATCTTTGAATATCTTGTTAATGAATAACTGTACAAACAAGCCTTTATCCAATTTGATTTTCTTTAACAGAAATCCTTCAAAACTATTGCTTTGTTGGATTAATTCAAAATCTAAAAACTGTTGCAATAGATAAGATTCATCCTCATCCAGTACTGATAAGGATCAATGGTAGTGGATCTCGAAAACCTAGAATGGTTACTCAGGATTCAAAATAAGTACGAAGAACAGGAAGTAAAACAGGGGTTTGATGATGAATGTGAATGGATATAATTCACCAGGACATAAACATTGTTAGGGGTTTGAGCTCGAAATAGAGTTTGATATAACTCACGAACACTAAATGTCGCTTAAGATTCAAATGAAAGTTTAATGTGACTCATTAACTAGCTTAAACGAAAAGGTTCGCCACAATCTTGAGGATAAGAATGATAAGAATATGAGAATGATTAAAGAGTGTGATCTACACTTGATAATCTAATAATGCTAGCTCAAGAATAGCCTTGTTCAAAAAGGGAACGCAAGAATATACTTTATTGTCTATTTTCATATGTGTGTGTCTCTTTGATGTTTATAGATGTTGCTATTTATATCAAGTCTATAAACCTTAGTGGCAAAAATGTAAATAATGTACAAGGCCTTAAACCTTAAAGAATTAGCCTATAAATAAAATAAAGGAAAACATATATAAGAATACAAAATTGTGCGTTTTACAAGGGGAGTCAACATATAATCACCCGACATGTCTTGAAAGGAGTAGTATCCGAACCGGATGGGGTCGACAATTGGATGTACGGGTTTGGGAAAGAGCCTTCGAAGTCTTGTAGTGTTTAGCTAAGACACTAAAAAGGTCGGCCCATAATTGTTGAGTCCTAGAATCAGTTAGCACAGGTCTTTCAATGTTGTATCGAGTTATTCTTTGGTCTCGAGTACTCGACCTTGTGGTATCTTGACTCCTCGGTTGACGATAGACTTGATATTGAGTGTTTATCTTCCTTCCTCTCGTCCTTCTAACTGCAACTCGACCTTGGTAAGCATTAATAGGCCTTGGCTTCAAATAGGTCTACCTCAGCTTAAATGTACTTCAAGGTTGATTCCCATCATGTACTTACTTCACATATCCAACTTAATATAAGCTTGAGATTATCCAGCTTTGTTTTTTCCTCCCGATTTTATATAACTTAAACTTCTTTATATTGATCGATATTAAACCCTACCCATTTAATACTGACCCATGATTGGAGTTTAAATAAAACCAATTTTTATTTTGAAAATTTGTTTGGAGTCACTACACGATCAGAGTCGAGAAAAAGAGTTAAATTTTAGCCAATTAGGTGGATTGGTTACAATTTAACTACTAGTATTCTCAATTAAACCAATTTTGTAAATGGTTTTAAAAACCAGAGAAATGGGTTAGGGGGTTAGGATTTTTAGACCTTTACGAGTACCATTAACTTTCAATTTTAATCTTAATCTTGAAAATTACCTTTCAAAAGACTATTCTATAACGCGAAACACAATTATTGGTTAACGAATTAAATTAAGTAATTTAAACTAAAAATGGCAAAAAAAAATGTTTTTTTTTCATTTTTTACCATCACCCCGTAGGTCCGTAGGTACCTACGTACCTCCTATTTGAGATCAAACGTACGTAGTTCTTTTTCGAAAACTTTAGCGGGTTAATTTATTTTAATCTAAAAAAATGGCCAAGTTTATGTTTTTAAATTGATTTGAGTTTACTTGAGGAAATTTTCTAAAAAAGGGTTCTAATTAAGGCTTTTAGAAATTCTAAAAAGCAAGGGTCCTAATTTTGGAAAAGGATGATTTATATTTTGTTTATTTGGAAAATTAAATTTTCTAAGTGACAAAATCCTTTTTATCATTTGATCTGTTTAATTTATTTTTTATTTTCATCTTTATTTTATTTTTTATTATTCATCATTATTTGTCCTTTTATTTATTCTTATTTATGCCTTAACCGAAAATGGGCAAATAAAAAAAAAACTAAGCTATTCTACTTCTTTTTTTTTTTTTGTTTCTTTTTCTTTTTCTTCTTTTTTCTCCTTTTGTTTTTGTTTACATTTACATTCATGACAAAATAAATAAATGAATAAATAAAAAGAAGAAAATAATCAAAAAGAAAAAACAAGGAGTCGAACTAATGGATAAGGATGTGCGGGTCAGGTAAGACTAGGTTAGTTAGGTTGAAGCTCGGGTTAAATCTCAGAGATGGGTTTGGTTTCAACGTTTCCAACAGCAAAGGCGGAAAAAGGTGATTTTAGATGATCCAAGCACCAAACGAAGTGGGAAAGGGGATTTTTATGAGTATTTGATTAGGATTAGGGGGGGTAGACTCAACGTCGTGGTGTTAAGGTGGTGTTTGGGTATGGTGGTTAGCAGCGATTGATGTGTTGCTCAGGTGGTGTTTAATGGGTTCAAATGGATGGCTGGGGTTGGGGTTTTAAACCACCATGAAGTTAGTTATGGTGGTAGCTTTAGGCAATGAAGCTTAGAGAGAGAGAGAATTCTAGAGAGCATATAATCGTGGTTATGAAGAGAGAGAGAGGGATTGAGGAAGTGAGAGAGAGCATTTATGAGTGATCATGTGTGCCTCTATTGCTTGTTTGAGCTCCTTTTATAGCTTGGGAGCTTGAATTGAAGAAGGAAAATTATCTAACATCCATAAATTTGAAATTGAATGGGGAGGACAACTCGTGCTTGATTTCTAATTTAGGCGCGATTGGTAGTTAAATATTGGTCAACATTGCATCTACGATGCTTATGTTTTCCAAAAAGACTAGCATAGAGCTTCATGACACATTCTAGAAGCTTGAATCAAGGAATTCAATTTTGGAAAAAATGATTTTTTTTTTTTGGGTTTCAAGCGCTAAATTCAATAAGCAAATGAATGTATTAGGACTTGATGTTGGGTCAAATGTGTAGTATCCTATGTATTCTTCATGATTTCATCATTGATTTGATGAAATTATGAAGAAAAACGACCAAAAAGTGGCACCCTAAGCTATTCTTGCAAGGGAAAACAAAGGAAACTATAGGAGAGAGGGGAGAAAGAAAAGGGAAATGTTGATGTAGCACCATGTCATCTAACTATGTTGTACTACATGTCCTTACGTGACAAGTAGCAGCTGATGTGGTATGGGGTAGCTGACGTGGCATGCTACGTTGAGTTATTATGATTACTAGCTAGATAAGATTTCTTTTCTAGGACATATTATATCTAGTGAAGGAATTTCTATAGATCTTGAAAAGTTTAAGGTAGTGATGGATTGGAAACAATTGAAAACTACTTTGGAAGTGCGAAGTTTTCTAAGTATGGTTGTATATTATATGCAGTTTATGAAGGAATTTTTTAAGATTGCAAGACTATTAACTCATTTGACTCATAATGACATCAAAGTTGAGTAGAGTGAATGCGAACTGAGTTTTCAAGAATTAAGGAAATGACTTGTTACGATACCAGTACTAACACTATTAGGTCCAAATAAGCCGTACAATATATATATAGTGATGCTTTATGAAATGTTTTGGGTTGTGTATTGATGCAAGATGGAAAAATTACTGCTTATGCATCAAACTAATTAAGGCCACATCAAAGGAATTATCCAACTTGTAATTTAGAACTTGCAACTATGGTGTTTTCTTTAAAATTTTGGAGAAATTACTCATATGGGGTAGCGATGTGAGATATATACTGATCACAAGAGTTTAAAATATTTTTTTGCTCGAAAAGAGTTAATCTTAAGAAAGAGGAGGTGATTAGAATTAATCAATGATTATGATCTAAGTATAAACTATTATCTTAAAAAAGCCAATCTTGTATCTAATGCATTGAGTCGTAAGCATCATGAGCAAGTTGCATTATTGCTAACTACATAGCAAGAGTTAGTACGGGAATTAGAGAAGATGGAGATTAGGTTTGATTGATGCAAACCTAATAGTTAATTGATGAATTTGGTCATGCAACCTACCTTATTAGAAAGAATTAAGTAGCAACAAGACTAAGATAAAAATGTGATATTAAGATTTAAAAGTTGATGAATTAACCAAAGGAAGTGTCTATGATTACAAAGTTGATGAAAGTGTGATATTAAGATTTAAAAGGAAGAATTTGTGCACCATAAAGCCCTAACTTGAGAAGAGAAATTCTAGATGAAGCACATATTACAAGTTATATAGTAAATCTAAGGGAAACAAAATGTATCATGATGTAAGATCCATGTTCTGGTAGACTAGGATTGTAATACCCTAGGATTTTTTAGCTAGTATAATAACCTTAAGATCCGAGACCCTAGATTTAGGGCATCAAACTAAGTTATCCATTTTATTTTAGACTTCCCAATAAAATTAGAAAAGTTCAACGAAGTAATTCAAGTTAATTTTTCAAAATAAGCTATATGAAAATATTAATTTGAGAAGAACGTTAATTTATTGATAAAGCTGATAATCATAAAATTCGAGTTTTTAGATATAGAAAGATATTATAGATAAGTTAATTAACTTTCAAAAATAATAAATGAAGTTAAATTATACATAATATATATGTATTTACATGTAACATACCTTATACATATTAAATATATACATCTAATAATAATAAATTATCAAAATTAGGTAAAATAATGGAAAATTAATAAAAAAAAAATTGAATGGATGAGTCATCAAATGATGTGTCAAGCTAGGATTAATTAGAAATGATGAGTCAACACTTGGTTAAAGAGAGGATGACATATGTCACCTAGGAAAATAGAAAATTAACACGTGTCATACAAATGTCCAAATTTTATTTAATTAAGAAAACTTCAAAAACTATAAATAGGACCCAAACCCTCAATTTCAATATTGTGGAACTTTGAAAATAAAAGAAAACAATATAGAAAAATTAGAAAAAAAAATAAAATAAAAATAGAACAAAATATAAGGTCGGAATGGGTCTAGGGTGTTTTGTGTGCCAAACCACAATCTAACTTAAAGTGGCTTAAAGGTCCAATAGAGGGTGGTTAGAGTAGGTATTTTGACAAGGTGCAGCGGTCAGGTGGTGGCCAGCTCACGTAAACCAATTTTTTGCTCATAATTTATTTAATTTGCTAAAAATATGAAATGTTGCCAATTAATTATGAAATTTGGTTTTGTGGAGTTATTTTAGGTGTATATTAATTATTAATTTTATTTTAATTAAATAATTAGTGAAAGTATAGGTTCCTTAAGAAAATGCCTTGTTTAGGAAAAAATTGAATGAATTTTTAGAAATATTAGATGATGTTGTTTCAAGCTCAATTTTTGTATATAATACTCCTAAGATATATATTTAATTGTGGTAACAATAATTTTTTAAATTAAGCATGTTTACTATTGTTTATAATTATTTTGAATAAAACTACCAATTTTGCCGAATTATTGAAATAATTAGTTTTTGTTGAAATTAATGAATGAGCCATACATGTTTAGACTTTTGGACATTTATGATGATATTTGGAATATTTAATTTTTATCTTACATATAAATTTGTTTATTTTTCCTAATTTTTCGTAATTTCGAACTAAAACTACTATTTTCATAAAAATAGATAATAGCCAATTTGGTGTAATTCATGGTCAATAATTAAATTATATATTTTTGTGAGTTTATAGGATATTTCATGAAATTAATCAAGCTCATATACTATTTATTACATATTTTCCTAATATAAGCTTATACATTGGCTTAATATGTAATATAGTAATTAGTACTAGTAAAATACTTATCAAATTCACGTAAAATGAACACATTGGGGTATATTAAGAGTTATTGGATAAGCTTGGAAAGTGTGATTTTTAGGGTTTTTAGTTTAGTATTAAAGCTTAATCAAGTTAATTATAGAGTTACAATATTGCACGATCGAATTAGTAATACAAAAGGGTATTTTTGGGTTTTTAACAATATTGATTAATCTTATTTCTTAATATATATTAATATTACTCAAAATAACGATTGTGACGATATAAAGTTTACTGAAATCGGATAAGAAATGAATAAGATACGATCAAATGAAGTTTAAAAATGTGAAAATGAAAACTTATAACAATTTGGGTTCAACCTATACTTGATTTGAAGTCTGTGTTAGGTTTTCATAAGTGTGATCAGTAAGGAAGGACCATATGGTGGAGTTTAGGATTTTATGCTATTACTAATCCTAGGTAAGTGAATTTAACCTATGTTTAGAGTAGATATATTGCTATTCACAACACTATGTGCTATTTGATACTGTGTTGATTAAATATGGGTATAACTTGGGTGAATTGATATACTACTATAGTGGATGCTAATGTGGTGATTTTGAATAATAGTAACTGTATTCCGGTTAAATTATTATACTTCTATGTTGGGTGATGATTTGTGCTTACAATTAATTGTGCTGACTAGGTAAGTTAAGTGATTACTAACTCAATCTTCTAGGTGTTCACTTAAGTGAACCCTAAGTAAGATACTAGAATTTCACTAGGGAGAGTTCAAAACCTAGAATCAGGTCACTAGGTTAAATAAAACTAGAAGATTGATTGTGTTGATTGATATTCTTAAGTTGCTATTGCATATTACGGCATGGCATGGCATAAAAAGGGACTTACGGATCATAACTTTCAGAATGAACCTTCCAAGTGATCATGGAAAAAGCATAGCTTTATGAACTCAATTTTTGGAAGCATATGGATTGCATTGCTCGAACATTGTGACTATTTTGATAGTTATATTTGGTAAACTACAGTGTATGGTCTAATTTAGCAGTGTTGCTACTTTGATTTGGTAAACTACAGTATGTAGTCTAATTTTGTAAAGCAAAGTTGGGGGTCTTACTCCCAGGTAGCTCCTTATTGCCCTTTTCTTGAAATGATAGATTATAGTGTATAGTCCAATTTGGTGGGGGTCCTACTCCCAAGCAGCTCCTTATTACCTTAGGTTCCTGGATGTTGTATCTAGATGCTTGGTTATATTGAATAATTGGATGAAAAAGTGGAGGACATAAGATATCAATACCGATGCATGCAATGTACATGAGCATAGCATGTTATATTGCTAGCAGTAAATGCCTGGTTAGGTGAATGCATATGTGAACTTAAATCTATGAGTCATGATTGAAATGTTTCAGTTGTGATATGCAATATTGTCTATCATATTATCTATATGGTATTGTTTGTTATCCACTCTCTCCTAGCTTTAGTAGCTGAGGGGATACAATATTTTATTCTTAGGTTAATTGCATCATGAAGAGCCTAACACTAAGGGGGGATATATATACTGAGAGAGTAAGTTAGAGTCAACAACTTTTATATGGAGCTTATACTAAGTCAGGAATCCTATTACTGTGAAGATGATATAGGAAAAAGCTAGTTCATGTTTTGATGTAAATATTATGTTGTATACATAAGTTGTAATAGAATATCCAGTTGAACTCCGATGTGGTAACCACTTTATCATGTAAGCAATGTTGTCTTTTGATGAATGGGCTGGTTGAGTTAAGTTTTCAAAAAGTATTCTTATATGATGGTGTATTTCGTGCTAAGCCAAGATGTGACATCTTTTAGGTGATATCAAAACATTAATTAGGGACCATAACCTTTAGGTACGTGTAAGATGTGTAGGGTAGTTTAGTAATGAAGAGTCATAGTTTAGTAAAACAACTGTAGTAGTTATCCATAGAAGTTTATGTCATGTTTATCTAGAAAGATGATTTGTAGGGAATGTAGAATGTCACTAATGAGCTATATATTTAAGGAGTAAAAAGATGATATATCACCACAGCCCCAACGTAAACTTGAGCAACCACGACATATGGAGGAATTAGCACAACAATTTACGGTTACATTGGCAAGAGTTGGTGGAGATGGAAATAAGTTAGCTTAGGTATAGCAGTTAGTGAAACCATTCGATGAAAAGAACACTGATCCTTTGATGGCAGAAGAATGGATTGACTCATTGGAGAAAGCCTTTGAAGTACATGAAATTGAGGAAAATAAAAAAGTTGAGATAGTTGCTACTTTGTTAGATGAAGGTGCAAGTGATTGGTGGGAGGCAAAGAGAAGAAATTTACTAAGACCAATTGGTTGGGCTATATTTAGAGATACATTTCTGGAACAATATTTTCTTAAGGGTGTAAGAGAACAAATGTGTGAAGAATACTATAAGCTAATACAGTGGGGCAAGATGATTGAAGAATATGAGAGGGATTTCAATAAGTTATTGAAGTTTATTCCTGAAGCTATGCAGAATAATGAGATTTCTAAAGTTAAGTGGTTCAAGGCAAGGCTTAATCTTTATTACCAAGTAGAGCTGAAGAAGAGTAGGGTGAAAAGATATATTGATGTTGTTAATGAAACATGTCTGATCGAACAAGTTCGTAATCTTCAACAGGACATAGATGAGATTGAAAATAAGAAAAGAAAGTTGGATGTTGGTTTTAGTAGTAAAAACAATATAGCTAAAGGAAAGAAGTTGATTCAATCTACAAAAAGAAATAGAAGGCCTTTATCAAAAATACAACGTTGTTGGAAGTGTAAGAATAAGCATCGAGATTGGGAATGCCCAGAATTAAGAAGGAAGTATTATAGGTATGGTGAAACTGGACATCTAGCCAAGCAATGTTGTAACCTTAATCCAAGAGGTATATATTGTTACCGATGCCACCAATGAGGGCATACTGTTCGACATTGTATAGGACAGCAATATGAGAGACCAGTTCAGTAGCAAAACCAAACTAATGAATCAAGATTGGGTAATAAGAACAAACAACTTAGAAGGGATGAACCTAGGCTTAGAGAGCAAGGTAAGGTATACACTTGTACTGTCCAACAAGACGAAGTTAGAGATAACCAAGACGCGGTAAGGTATACGCTTGCGCTGTCTAATGAGACAAAGTTAGGGATAACCAAGAAACAGAAGGTATGACTTCTACACTTAGTAACCTAGATTGTTTGAGTACTCAGTAGTTAACAGTTGATAAATAAGAAATACTTAAAAGTAGTAACATAGTAATCATAAGGATGTTTTAGGACCGGTATGTATAGGAGATGATTATGCTTTTGCATATACTCTGTTTAATATTAGGGCAATTCACTTGTATATGTCAAAAGAGTACATTGATAGAAATAAACTGTTTATAGAAACTTTAGAGTTAATAGCTACAACCCCTGTTGAAGGAAAATAAGTGGTGCAACATAAAGTGAATGATGGGGAGTGTGGATGTAAATTCTCATGAAATGATTATAGAACCGGTTATCTTAAATATAAAAGGATTGCGTGTAATACTGGACTTAAGCATGGAGTAAATGTTGATTGTGAGGGAAAGATTGTAGTATTTAAGTAGCCTCTTGAGAAGGGAATCACAAAAGATTTATAGAAACCTAAATGTTGAGAGAAGTTGTGGAAAAAAAAAAAAAACTTATGAGAAGGAGTAATGCAAATTCTAAAGATGATATGTATGTTGTAGTGAAGCAAGCAAAAGTTGTTATTGGAATGAATGGAATAGTAAGAAATGTCAAACGTAGAAGATCATCAGCAAGCTTTGAGAATGAATCAAAATTTTATTTAAAGTATAATCGAAGACTTATTCAGGGATTGATCTTATGTCGAATGAAATTGTGATCCATAAGGTAATAGCTAGTGATAAGATTGAGGAGTCAAAAAGATGATAAAGTATGTAAAGTCAATAAGATATATAATTACAAAATGTTGAGTATATACCTTTTATATACCCTTGGCACATGTGATAAGCAAGAACAATATTGTAAATCTATGACTTTCATGACTCTTTTGTCAAGTCTCATGTTTGTTATGACTCTCATGTCTTTCATGACAAAATTTCCTATCCTTGTGAATCCTATTATGTCAATTGTTAACCAAAAAAGTGTCTAGTATCTTTGTACATCTTGTTTGTCAAGAGTTATGTCAATTCATGTTGAATCCAATCAAGTTCACTTGGTCTAAGTTATTCTTTATCTCCTTGATGTGTAAGTTGGTAGAAAGTTTAGATTTACCTAACTTATTCTTGCGGATATATGTGTTAACTATAGAAAGTTCCCAAGATCTTAATTATGACCATTAAGTGACAACTATAGTATAAAACCTATAGATGTAAAGAAATTGAATTCATTATGTTCATCTTAAGTAGAAATTAAGACTTGGACAATGCATGAGTGATAGTGATGAAGTGAAAGGACATGTTAGCTAGTTATGGGATGAATAAGGAAATAATGGAAGGGATGATTATGAATTTTATAGGACTAACTAATATAAGAGTCTAAACTAATTAATGGGATGAAACAAAATTGAGTGGAGATACTAGTTTGAATAGTGACTAAGGAATCGTACAGGAACACGCTAGTTCGATACGAGCAGTGATGGGGGTAAAAATTATATATAATAATATGATGATCGTAGTACCTAAGATAAGAACCTAACAAAATAGTAGTAATGGATTAGATACTATTGGAAAGATGACTTGAATGAAAAGGGGGAGTGAAATAGGACCAACTATATTAGGCTTACGTAGCAAAAGTTAATAACACAAGATGAAGGAAGTAATGAGACAAGTAAGTCAAACAAAAAGTTCATGAGTTTATAAACTTGAGGTTAAGATACAAGAGTTAGTATTGAAAGATTTCACTTTTAATAATAGTTGATGATTGTGATGTGATGTAGAAATTATAGTTGTATAACAGAAGCGCGGTATTGGTTCGTGAGCATGAATGTCCTTAATTATAGAAGTTTCGAGAACGAAACTTTTTGTAAGGGAGGTAGAATGCGATACCTCGGGTTTTTCTAGCTAGTTCAATAACCTTAGAATTTGAGCCTCTAAATTTATGGCATTAAACTAAGTTATCCATTTTATTTCAAACTTTATAGTAAAGTTAGAAAAGTAAAATAAAATAATTCAAGTAAAGTCAATTTCTCAAAATAAGCTATATGAAAATATTAATTTAAAAAAAATGTTAATTTATCAATAAAGCTGATAATCGTAAAACTTGAGTTTTTAGATATAGTGAGATATTAGAAATAATTTAATTAACTTTCAAAAATAATAAATGAAGTTGAATTATACACAATATACATATATTTACATGTGATATACCTTATACATATAATAATAATAAATTGTCAAAATTAAGTAAAATAATGGAAAATTAATAAAAAAATTTTGAATAAATGAGTCACCAAATGATGTGTTAAGCTAAGATTAATTGGAATGATGAGTCAACACTTGGTTAAGGAAAGGATGATACATGTTACCTAGGAAAATGGAAAATCGAGATGTATCATACACATGTCCAAATTTTATTTAACTAAGAAAACTTCAAAAACTATAAATAGGACCCAAACCCTCAGTTTCAATGTTTTGGAACTTTGAAAATAAAAGAAAAAAGTTTAGAAAAATTAGAAAAAAATAAAATAAAAATAGAACAAAATATAGGGTCGGAATGGGTAGGATAGTTCGTATACCAAACCATAACCTAACTTGAAGTGGCTTAAAGATCCAATAGAGGATGGTCAGAGGAGGTGTTCTAATAAGATACAGTAGCTAGGTGGTGGCTGATTTAGGTAAACAAATTTTCCAACTGTAATTTATTTAATTTACTAAAAATATCAAATGTTGTCAATTAATTATGAAATTTTGTCTTCTAAGGTTATTTTAGGTTTAGATTAATGTAGTAATTTTATTTTAATTAAATCATTAATGGAAATATGAGTTCCTTAAGAAAGTGCTCAATTTGGACAAAAATTGAATGAATTTTCAGAAATATTAGATGATATTGTTTACTATTTTTTATAATTATTTTGAATAAATTTGCTAGTTTTTCTGAATTATTAAAAAAATTAGTTTTTGTTAAAATTAATGAACGGACCTTACATGTTTAGACTTCTAAATGTTTATGATGATATTTGGAATATTTTATTTTTATCTCACACATGAATTTGTTTATTTTCCCTAATTTTTCATAATTTCAAGCTAAAATCGTTGTTTTCATAAAAATAGATAATAGTCAATTTGGCGAAATTCATGGTTAATAATTAAACTATATATTTTTGTGAGTCTATAGGATTTTTTGTGAAATTAATCAGGCTTGTATACTATTTATTATGTATTTTCCCAATAGAAGCATATATATTGGCTTAATATGTAGTATAGTAATTAGTATTAGTAAAAGTAAAATACTTTTCAAATTTACATAAAATGAACACATTGGGGTATATTAAGGGTTATTAGATAAGTTTGGAAAGTGTAATTTTTTGGGTTTTAATTTAGTATTAAAGCTTAATCGGGTTAATTACAGAGTTACGATATCACATGATTGAATCGGTAATATGAAAGGATATTTTTGCATTTTTTACAATATTGATCAATCTTGTTTATTAATATATATTAATAGTACTCAAAATAATGATTGTGAAATATAAAGTTTACTGAAATCGGATAAGAAATGAGTAAGATACGATCAAATGAAGTTTAAAAACAAGGAAATGAAAGCATATAACAGTTTGGGTTCAACCTATACTTGATTTGAATAATGTGTTATATTTTCATAGGTATGATAAGTAAGGAATGACCATATGGTAGAGTTTGGGATTTTACGCTATTACTAAGCCTAGGTAAGTGGATTTAACCCATACTTGGAGTAGATATATTGCTACTTATAACATTACATATTATTTAATGCTGTATTGATTGAATTGATATGCTACAATAGTGAATGTTGATATGGTGATTTTGAATGATAGTAATTGTATTCTGGTTAAACTGTTGTACTGCTATGTTGTGTGATGATTTGTGCTTACAATTGATTGTACTAACTTGGGAAGTTGAGTTTTGAGTGATTGTTAACTCAATCTTTTAGGTGTTCACCTAAGTAAACCTTAAATAAGATACTAGAATTCTACCAAAGGGAGTTCGAAAACTAGAATCAGATCACTAGGTTGAATAAAAGTGGAAGATTGATTGTGTTGATTGATAATCTTGAGTTGTTATTGCATATCATAGCATGGTATGGCACAAAAAGAGACCTATGGAACAGAACTTTCAGAATGAGGCTTCTAAGTGATCATGGAAAAAGCATGGCTTTATGAACTTAGTTTTTGGAAGTATATAGATTGCATTGCCCAAATATTGTGACTATTTTCATAGTTAGATTTGGTAGATTATAGTGTATAGTCTAATTTGGCAGTGTTGCCACTTTGATTTAGTGAACTATAGTATGTAGTCTAATTTTGTAAAGCAAAGTTGGGGGTCCTACTCCTAGGCAGCTTGTTGTTGCCTTCTTTGAAAATGGTAGCTTATAGTATATAGTGTAATTTGGTAAGGGTCCTACTCTCAAGCAGCTCCTTGTTACCTTAGGTTCCTAAATGTTGTATTTAGATACCCAGTTATGTCAACTAACTGGATGAAAAAG
The DNA here is from genome assembly GCA_024138015.1 of Lumnitzera littorea. Taxonomy (NCBI): domain Eukaryota; kingdom Viridiplantae; phylum Streptophyta; class Magnoliopsida; order Myrtales; family Combretaceae; genus Lumnitzera; species Lumnitzera littorea. The sequence continues at coordinate 17,392,449 of JAMXBB010000008.1, forward strand.
TAGAGGGCATAAGATATCGATACCGATGCATGCTACATGCATGAGCATCGAATGTTGCTTTAGCAGTAAATGCCCAATTGTGTGAATGCATATGTGAAATTGAAACTACAAGTTGTGATTAAAATTTTTTAGTTGTGATATACAATATTGTTTATCATGTTGTCTATATGGTATTTTTTATTATTTACTCTTACTCAGCTTCGGTAGCTGAAAGGATAAAATGTTTTATCCTCAAGTTAATTGCATTGTGAAGGGCCTAACAGTAAGGGGGGATATATACACTAAGAGCATAAGTTGGAGTCGGCGACTTTTGTATGGATAATTATGTTAAAGGAAAAAGCTGGTTCATGTTTTGATGTAAATATTATGTTTTACACATAAGTTATAACAAAATATCCAACTAAACTCCGATGTAGTAACCCCTTTATCATGTAAGCAATGTTGTCTTTTGATAAATGAGCTAGTTGAGTTAAGTTTTCAATAGATATTCTTGTGTGATGATGTATTCTGTGCTAAGCTGGGATGTGACAAAGATGAAGAGAGATGTTACATGATGTGTGGCAGAATGTCCTATGTATCATCAAGTTAAAGCAGTGCACTAAAGGCCTGGAGGTTAGCTACATCCTTTGAAGATACCAAAGTGGAAATGGGATCATATTACAATGGATTGCTTAGTGGCACTTCCCAGGACTAAAGTAGGATATGACTCAATTTGGGTAATTGTTGATAAATTAACAAAATGTACGCAAATGGCAAGATTATATATTCGGTAGATAGTAAGTTCTCATGGAATACTTAAAAGTATTGTCTCTAATCGGGAGAGTCGATTTGTGTCCAAATTTTGGGAAAGTCTATATCAAGCTTTGGACGCAAAGTTACAATTTGGTAAAGCTTATCATCCATAAACAAATGGTCAATTTGACTAGACAATTTGAACTCTAGAGTACATGTTGCAATTGGCGTTTAGTGCTGATTAGGATAAGTACTTACTGTTGATGGAATTGGCTTGTAATAATAATTGTCAGTCAACTATTCAAATGGTACCTTATTAGGCCTTATATGGAAGAAAGTGTAGGTTATCACTATATTGGGATAATGAAGAGGATACAATGATTGAACTTGATATGATCAATCTAATGAATGAAAAGGTTAAGATTATATGACAACAGATGAAAGAGGTTTAAGATCATTATAAGAGTTGAGTAGATTTGAAAAGAAGACCATTAGAATTTGAAGTTGGAGACCATGTTTATGCTAAGATTAATCCATTCAAGAGACTTGGGCGATTTGGCTTAAAAGGAAAGTTGAGTCTTCAATATATTGGTCTATTTGAGCTATTGAAAAAAAGTGTGTAATGTATCCTACTAAGTAGCTTTACTCTTAAGCTTGTCGAGTTATCATGACATATTCCGTGTCTCCATATTATGAAAGTTTGTCAAGAACCCAAATGTAGTAGTAAATATAAAGCCAATAGAGTTGTGAAGGAGTTTCAAAGTTGAGAAGCAACCTGTAAAGATACTGGGTAATTGGGTTTAGAAGCTAAGGAATCGTGATGTGGAATATCTAAAAGTATAAGAAGGAAAAGGTCTAGAAGTAAAAGCAACCTAATAGCTTAAGACAACAATGATGAAGCACTTTCCATGGCTCTTCTAATTACAGGTTAGTAAGAAGTATAGTTATAATAAAGTTTATAGAGTAGTGAATTAGTAAATAGAAGTTTTAAGGACAAAACTTTTTTGAAGGGGGAAGAAAATGTAAGCCTCATAACTTGGTCTAGAATTAATAGGTAGAATTTAGGGCAATTGCAAAAGGTATACGATTAAGTCCGAATTTAACAATGAAATTAAGAATATTAGCAAAAGTTACCTTACAAGTTTGGATTTAAAAAATAATAACTAAATATTTTATTATTAGGATACAAGTATATTATTCATTATTTTTCGAAAATGCACGAAATAAGTTTCGATAATTAATGAATTACTAGAGATAAATTATATATACCTTAAAAATCATAAAGTGACATGACTAAAATTTGAGAGTATTTATTTGTATTAAATATGATTTTACATCTAGGAAATTATACTTGAAACTACTTAAATACCAAATTTATATTAAATGAATTAAAGAAAATTAGTAAAAAATTAAAAGAAAATTATGTATCACCTAGAAATTTTTGAGTTATGGCATAGAAAAAAGGAGATGCCTGATTAATTATGCTTAGTAGAAATTTAGGATAGATATTAGATAAAAATCCCTTACTATACTATACTTAGCATGCACAAAATTGCACCATTAACCCTTAAGCCCACTATAAATTTAACTAACCCTTTTATAATATACTTTGGCAACTCTAAAACTCAAGAAAATTATAAAGGGCAGCTGGAGAGGTGATGATAAATTTAGAAAAATAATTTCCATAAAAAAAGGGGTAATTAAGGCTAAGTCAAATTGCAAGTACCAATTGAAGACCTAAAAAGGAACTACAACCACCACCACCACCACCACCTAATAGTGAACCCCATGCCTAATGATGGGAATCAGCCTTCAACTATATCCAAGCCAAGTTAGATCTCTTCGAAGCTGAAGCCTATCAAAGCTTGTCGAGGTTGAGCTGCAACCAGAAGGACGAGAGGAAGGAAGATAAACACTCAGTATCAAGTCTGTTGTTAGCAAAGGTGTCGAGATACCATAAGGTCGAGTACTTGAGACCAAAGAACCATTTGACACAGCATTGAGAGACTTGTGCCGACTTATCCTAGGACTTAACAATTATGGGCCGACCTTTCTAGTGTCTCAAAACTTTGGGGACTCCTTCCCTAACCCATACATCCAATTGCCAACTCTGTCCGGTTAGGATACTATTCCTTTCAAGACATACCAAGTAATTACATGCCGACTCCCCTTATAAAACGCATAGTTTTTTATTCTTATACATGTTTTACTTTGTTTTATTTATGGGCCCAATTCTTTAAGGTTTAAGGTTTTGTACATTATTTATAATTTTGCCACTAAGGTTTAGGATTTGCTATAAATAGAAACATCTTTAAACATTAAAAGAGAGGTCAATATATGAAATTAAACAAAAATATATTCCTGTGTTTTGGAATTCTCGAGCAACATTTAGTATTCGTGAGTTGTATCGAATCCAATTTTGAGCTCAAACTCTTGATAGTGTTTGTCCTAGTGAGTTATAGTCACTCACATTCACCATAAAAAACCTTCCTATTCTTAGTACCCATTTCTTTTGGAATTCTCTAATACCATGTCGAGTTCCCGACCTATTGCCATCACATGCCTTATCATCTTGGTATCAAAGCTTTGGGAAGACATGTGTGTTAGTGTTCTTTAATGTTTGATTTGTAGTTTGTATAATACCCCTTACATGCCTAGAGGGAGGAACTCTAATCATCGAGGCACCTTTTAGTGTAATGGCTCGGAGTATGTCGAAACTCTAGAGTTAAGCATGCTCATGTTAGAGCAATCTTAGAATGAGTGACCTCTTAGGAAGCAGCTATATTAAAGGATAAAACCGTACGACATTTCATGCCAAACTAGACAATACCTCGGTGGAAGGAGTTTTGGTTGGGTCATTACAGAATGGTATCAGAGCAGTCCACTAGCCGAAAGGGTGAAGCCCTACCTGGTGGTTGTCTTGAACCTATGTAACAAAACTAATGAAGGCGTCAGTTTTGTAAGGGAGGTAGATTGTAATACCCCTTACATGCCTAGAGGGAGAAACTCTAATCATCGAAGCGCCTTTTGGTGTAGTGGCTTAGAGTACGTCGAAACTCCGGAGTTAAGCATGCTCATGATGGAGCAATCTTAAGATGGGTGACCTCCTGGGAAGTAGCTGCACTAGGGGACAAAATCATACAGCGTTTCATGCTAAAACAGACAATACCTCGATGGAAGGAGTTCTGACCAGGTCTTTACAGTTTGTACATCTCTGTTAATCATTGTTCCGTAGTGTACTATACTATTCATGGTAGTCATGTTTGCCAGTAGTAAGTAGTTGCAGAAGCCGAGTAGTGGTTGTTTCTAGATCATTGTAATTGTGTTTTGTTATTTGCTTGATTTTTTTTTTTCTAAAAAATTACTTTACGGACAAGAATGTCAAAAGATAGTATCAACAACACTCATGACAGTCCTCGTGGAAGTTTGAGACAATGTGTTGATAACTTGGAATGTCAGATCCAGAACCTCATTGATTCTATTCAGGAGCTTACTAGTTTAGTCAGAGCTCGCAAACATAGTAACCGAGAAGAAAGAATGGAGCGCATACCTACAAGTGGAAGTGGTTCCAATGAGCTTGATAATTGTAGACATACAATTTTTACCCCATCTATTTTATTTTATTTTATTTTATTTTTTATTTTATTTCTTCAATAGGTCTTAAATTAGTAAAAACACAAAAAATAGGGAATTAAAGAAAACTAAAAAAAATAAAGAAATTTAGAAAATAAAAAGAATTTTAGGAAAATAAAAAAATAGGAAAAAAGCATAAAAAATTAGAAAAATTAGAAAAAAATAGGAAATCTAAAAAGAACAAAAGAATAAGAAATTTAGAAAATATAAAAAATAGGGAATTTAGAAAATTATAAAATTTTAGGTTGTTCAAATAGAATATAATTTTAATTTAAATAATTTTGAATAAAAGGCCATTGAGCCTAAGCTTAGATTTAAATCTAGCCTAAGCTAACTTGGTTTATATGTGCTAATTACACATATGAATAAGGAAAAACCAATAGCCCAATTGGATAAGCACTTGGACTTGATATTGTATATGACTTAAAGATCTTGGGTTCAATCCATGAAAGGTGTAAAATGTATCTTCTATTTTCTTTTCTCACTTTATCTCCATGTCATTACACATCACGGGGCACATCATCACTACATCATTTACTAACTCACTTCTAAGTGTAGTAAACACACTCTTGCATGTATTGGACACACTCCGACACGTTCCTACATGTGCAGCTATGTATTTGACACTACATATTGTTTAGGTTCATCCAATCTAAAATTGGAAGAAAATCATATTGTATTTAATTTTTTCAATTCTTAACTCAACCATGATACCTATAAATAGAGGTCTACTCCTCATTTTCAAAACATAACAAAGTTTTGAAATACTTTAGAAAAACAAAAATCGAAGCTTTCTCTCTCTAGCACGATTCCTTTCTCTCTCTCTTTAAGATAGCATCCTCTACAATGTTTTCTAATGAAAACCACCACCATCGAATTTTCTAAGCTGACCCCGAGCTGACTGATTCGATACAATTCGAAGTGAGTTGACAAACTAATCTAAGCTGCCTTTGAGTCAATCCAAGAAGCTAATCTAAGCCAACTTGGTTTATTTGTTTGTTTTTTTTTTTATTTTGTTTATTTATAAATGTTATAAATGAGAAAAAGAAAAAAGAACAAAAAAAAAAAAGAAAGAGAAGAAAAAGAGAAAAAAAAAGAAGTAGTTTATTTATTTATTTAGTTTAATAGAAATAGATAGAATAAGTAATAAAATAAATAAATAGGTTAATGAACAAAAATCATTTTGACACTTAGAAAAATTGAGTTTTCTAAAAATAAATGAAAATAAATAGACCCTTTTCCAAATCAAGACTATTTTAGAGTTTCCAAAAATAAAACAATGATTAGGACCCTTTGAGAGAATTTGCTTGAGTAAATTGAATTAGATAAAAACATAAATTCGACCTTTTTTCAAAAATTAAAATCAAATCATCCACTAAAGTTTTTATAAAAGAACTATGTATATTTGATTTCGAATAATGGATATGTTTTCACCTACGGGGTAACGATAAAAATGAAAAAAACCTAATTTCCTTTTTTTCTATAGTTTAGATTATTTTGTTTAGCCAATTAGAGCAACTAATAACTAAATTCTGTCTTTCAAAATTAAAAGGTGATTTTTAAGTTTAATTCTAATTTTAGAAAGTCAATAGTACCCATAAGGGTTTAACATCCCTAAACCCCATATTCAGATTCTTTGGTTTCAAATGCCATTTTATAAATTGTTTTTTTTTTTAATCGATAGACCAATAGTTAAGTTATAATCAATTCACCTAATTGGTTATAACTTAACTTTTTTTCCCAATTTCGGTCTGGTGGCAACTCTAAAACCTTTTCAAAATTGAGAAAAACAGCTTTCTTTAAACCCTAGTCAAGGTTTAGTATTAATAAGGTTTAGTACTAATCGGTTTAAAGAAAACTTAATTTTACAAAAGAACCGAGAGGGCGAAAATCTAAGCTCGACAGCCTGGCAACTTTGTTAGGGACCATCAAGAGGGTTAACCATTCAACTTTCCAAAATTAAAATTATTCCCTCAAAATCACCTTAATGTAATTTATTTATTTTCTTTATTATTTGTATCATAACTGTACTAACATTTTTTGCAAGTTTAGTTTTAGGTATTTAACTAACTGTTTTGAGGGGGGGAATTTATTTCCCGTACCATGAATACATGATAGATAAAGTCAAACTTGGGCCTTCTTAAGACCCCAGGACAAGGAGTCATTATGTAAGTTCTAGGCGTAGTAGGGCAACTATTGTTTAGGGCCGATTAGGCTACCCTACTTAAATTTCGATATGACCAAGGGAACCATTTTGTAAGAAACGCATGAGGTCACAGAGTTTAAGGACCTTTAAAACCCACTCTTCTTACATACATTCTTCAAGGTTTTAGGGCAACATTGTTATAAAAGAGAAAAAGAAAAGACAAACCTAAAGCTTCTTTCCCTGTATTGTTCTAGAATTCACTCTCAACTTCTATTTATCTATCTATACTATTATCTTGCATATGACACGCATTGGCATATGGAGGGTCATTTGTTGCATCAAAGACGCAGGATAGATGTAGTTAAACTCAAGTCATCTTAAGACCTTAGAAGAGAGGTCATTGTATAGGTTTTGGGTGCTGTGGTATAACCACCACTCGAGGTTAATTAGGTCGCCTCACTTAAGCTCACTGTGACCAATGAAAGTGTTTCTTAACAAATGAGGTCATAAAGCTTAAGGACCTTTTTAGAACCTACCCTAAGTGCATTCATGAACCCTTTTTCCAAAGTTAGCAAATTGACACGATGTGGCAAAACTAAGAAATCTATGAAGTTTCCTAATCTTTCCCTTGTAAATATTCATTAATTTCTATTTGAGAGTCGTGTTCTTAAGTTCCTAAGTCCTTTTCTAACCTTTTCCATTACATCCTTAAGATCCTTTTTCATGAGACTGTAAATACTTAAGCCTTTGATCCCTTAGGGTTGTTTTCTTCTACTCCTTTCTCTCTTCTTGTAAATAAGTCTTATCCTTATATTTCATTTTTCCTTTTTTTCTTTCCTATAAAGAAGAGTATTCTTTCAAAAAGGGAAATTAAAATAAAGAACTTACTACCAGGTGAGGATTCTTATTTAGAGGAATGGCCAACAGCGAAAACAACAATAAACTTGATGGCACCGACCCTACAAAACTAAGGTTCTGGTTCATTAGAACAAGTTGTGAAAAAAATCATAGATTAGTTAAGTTTCTTGGTTGACAATGTTGTTTTACTTAGATCCACATCAAATGAAAAGCACTCCAGGGCCTACTGTGGAAACAATATTGAGACTCTACCTATGGAAGCAGAAGAGAACTATCTAAAGGTTAATATAACTTTTAAGTCTGTTGAATCAGAAGGGGTCTATCCAAAAGTTGACTTAGTTTTTTAGCCTAACACATATTTATTCCCAATCAATGAAAGGCTGGTTAATTCTAGGGCCAACTAAGACAACTTAAAAGAACTAGAAAAGAAGCTTACCCAACAAATCACTGAGAAAATGAGGGTAATAAGAGGCTATATGGATTTAAGCAGGCTAAGATCATTAACTTTTCTACATTTGATATTAAGGCCTATCTAAAAAAAATTCGAAACACCAAAGTTCAAAAAGTACAATGAGACCGGATGCCCAAAGCTACACACCTGATTATATGTTCGCAAGATGGGCAGATATGTTCAAAATAATCAACTCATGAAACAAACTTTCCAAGATAGTCTAATAGGGCCTACATTAACCTGGTATGCCTAGCTCGAGCTCAACCAGATCAATACTTAGGAGAAATTGGCTCGGCCACTTTATGAGCAATACAAGTTCAACATTGAGACAACTCCTTCAATTTAGGACTTAAGCACAATGAGAAAAAAGAAAAATAAGTCATTTAAGGAATACAATCAAAGATAGAGGGACATAGTAGCCAGAATCATTCCTTATCTCCCTTAAAAAGAATTAATATCTGTCTTTATTAACTCATTGGAGGAACCATTTATGGACACTTATTGGGTAATACAATGGCCAACTTTGCAAACATTGTACTTACTGGGAGTCGAATTGAAAAAGCCATAAGGATAGGGAGGCTGACTGGAAAAATACCAACACCACCAAATTCGAGGGCACATGTAAATACTACAACATCAAGACTTGCACCAAGCAAAAAAGGCCCAAAAATACCTAGATGAAAGTTCACTCAAATCCCAGCCTCGTTGTCTCAACTCTTTGACCAGCTAAGAAATGAGGGCTTATTGCAACAAAAAGACTCAATGCCAGGATACAAGCCGAAGAATTACGACCCAAATGCACAATGTGAATATCATGTGGGCTAATAGGGGCATTCTACCAACAACTTCTAGGAATTGAAAAATGGAGTTCAAGACCTAATTGATGCAAAGGCAATCTAATTTGACTCAATTCAAAGATAGGGTTAGATTTCAAGATGTTTGTAAAAGACAAGTGATTCAAATAAAGTATTTTGTTTGCATTTCTCTTATTTCAAGATATCTCATTAATTAAAAGGGTTTAGAATGAAGAAAGGCAAGGCAAATCCCAAACACCAACCCTAAGATGCTTTAAGAGTTGAGTGGTATTATTGTGAGAAAATTGGACTCATTCCTTAAAAGAAGTCTTTCATCTTACATTTACTACCCAAATCAAAATGAAGTTAGGCAATCTTTTCAAATATCTCAAACATAAAATCCTTTATCAACCCCGTTGGACCTTTTATTAAGGTATTCTCAAAAAAATTAAAACCCTATCAAGAACCACCACACAGTGGGGCAAAAAGGAGGTTAAGAGAATTTATTAGAAGAAAAAGTTAAAACTAATTTGTGCTTGCATTAGTCATATTAATTCAAAAGTAAAAGTTACCATTGATAACTAATTTCCTCTAAGATGAAGAAAGGCATCCGTTATAAAACACTAAAATCACATACGCTTTGAGCCGCAAGCCAAAAGAAAGAATAATCCTTTTTAAAAAGAGAAAAGAAGAAAGAAAAAAGATAAGCATGAAAAGAGAGGAAAAATGAGTAAGTGTAAAATGAAACATGAAAAGATAAATCTACACAAACAAGATGATCAAGTCCAAAGAGGAGATGTGGGCACAAAAACCCATTCCTAAATTAAGACCCACATTTTAAATAAAGGTCCTTAAAGGCCATTCTAATTAAAGGAGATAACTTATCTTTGGTAAAAGTTACATTTGAAACTGTAGCAAGCATAATTTTAGTTTTACCTATAAGGTTCTTCACTTGTAAACCTAAGTTAAAAAGTAATTCTTTCACAAAAAGCCATTTCAATAATATCCATTTTTGAAACCAAGGACCAAAAGCCTTTATTACATTATAGTCCAAAAAACACCTAGTAGATTGATTAAAATGGTATTACTTACAAGGTAGACCATAATTTTTGTGAAGTCAAAAGAAAGGAGTTTAAGCCAAGAGTGAGAGGAAGTCATTTTAGACTAAACCTAACTTTAATGAGATAGCCTTTGATAAGAAGAAATTTGAAGAAGTCATGGACAGTTATATGCCCTTAAAGGAAAGAAAGGGTTCTGTTAAACAAAGGTGGCTCGAAAGATCAAGTTTATGTATCATTGAAAGGCCTACACACTACTGGAAGAATCTAAGCCTATTAGTAAGTAAAAAAAAAAAAAATTGATTCCCTCTCATTTTGGTCCTTTCTTTTTGTCCTTATCCCCTTAGTCCAGGTTTTCAACAAGATAAGAATCTTCATTTGAAAGTCATCTTCTCTAAAGATAACACTAACAGTAAGCTTCTGTCATTTCCCCAACAACAATTGTTTTCAAACGAGTTTTCTTCCTATTCAAGGATCTGCTCTCGCATAAAAATTGCTCCCAAGTTGGCTTTAGAGGCCAAAATCATCCTCTCTAACATGATCAGCCTCATGGCTAGTTTTACCTACCTCTCTTCCTAATGAATACTCAATCTTTCATGATTGCCAATCAACAAATCTATCTTTGTCATAAACTCCTTTAACTTCAAAACCATTGGAATGTATACTCCTGAGTGCTATCCTAACCCTGAAACCATTAGATCACATGCTCTTAGAGTGCTATCTTGACCTTGAAACCATCGAATTGTATGCTCTCAGAATGCTATCCTAACCTTAAACCATTAGATCGTATGCTCCTAGAGCACTATCTTGACCTTGAAACCCTCAGATTGTATGCTCTTAAAGCGCTATCCTAACCTTGAAACTCTCGGATCGTATGCTCTCATAGCGTTATCCTGACCTTGAACCATCGGATCATATGCTCCCATAGCGCTACCCTAACCTTGAAACCAATGGATTGTATGCTCTTAAAGTGCTCTCTTGACCTTGAAACCCTCGGATTGTATGCTCTCAAAGTGCTATCCTAACCTTGAACCATCGAATCGTATGCTCCCATAGTACTATCTTAACCTTGAAACCATAGGATCGTATGCTCTTAGAGTGCTATCCTGACCTTGAAACCCTCAGATCGTATGCTGTCAAAATGTTATCTTAACCTTGAACCATCAAATCGTATGCTCCTAGAGCATTATCTTGACCTTGAAACCATCAAATCGTATGCTCTTAAAGTGCTATCTTGACCTTGAAATCATTAGATCGTATGCTCTTAGAGCGTTATCCTGACCTTGAAACAATCGAATCATATACTCTTAGAATGCTATCTTGACCTTGAAACTTTCGGATTGTATGCTCTCAAAGCGCTATCCTAACCTTGAACCATCGAATCGTATTCTCTTAGAGCGCTATCCTGATCTTGAAACCTTCGGATTGTATGCTCTCAAAGCGCTATCCTAACCTTAAAACCTTCGGATCGTATGTTCTCATAGCGCTATTCTGACCTTCAAACCATTAGATCGTATGCTCCTAGAGCGCTATCCTCACCTAAGGAGAAACCTAAGGACCATATGCTCTTAGAGTGCCATCTCGATTTTTTGTCACTCTTTATAAACCCACCTAGGTTAATAAGCTTAAAAAGGCACAACTAGGTTTCATTTCTTCACCAAATCCCTAGTAGATCGAGTATAGGATAGCTATTTAGTTGTTTAAAGTCATCTTAGATGAAAAAATAGTATCTCTTTGTCTTTGTGGCAAAGTTTTGTTCAAATTTCGCCACAAAGAGAGGCAACTATAGATATCTAATTTTTGTCCCCTCTATTTTATTTTATTTACTTTTTATATTTTATTTTATTTTATTTATTTCTTTAATAGGTTCTAAATTAGTAAAAACACAAAAATAGGAAATTAAAGAAAACTAAAAAAAATAAAGAAATTTAGGAAAATGCAAAAATAGGGAAAAAAAAGCACAAAAAATAAGAAAATGAGAAAAATATCAAAATTTAGGAAATCTAAAAAAAATAAGAAATTTAGAAAACAAAAGAAAATAGAAAAAATAGGAAATTTAGAAAATAATGAAACTTTATATTATTTAAATAGAATATAATTTTAATTAAATTATTTTGAATAAAATCCCGTTGGGCCTAGGTTTAAATTTAAATCTAACACATGCTCACCTAGTTCATCTATATAATTACCACATATGAGTAAAGAAAAACCAATAATCCTGTTGGATAAGTACTTGGACTTGATATTGCATGTGACTTAGAGATTCTAGGTTCAATCCATAGAAGGTGTAAAATATATCTTTTATTTTCTTTTCCCACGTCATGGGCCATATCATTGCCATGTCATTTACTAACTCACTTCTAAGTATAGTAGACACACTCCTATATGCGTTAGACATACTCCGACATACTCTTGCACGCATTGGACACACTCCAACACACTCCTACATGCGCAACTATGTATTTAGCACCACATATTGTCCAGGTTCGTCCAATCCAAAATTAGAAGAAAATCATATTGCATTTAATTTTTTCTATCCTTAACTTGACCATGATACCTATAAATAGGGGTTTACTCTTCATTTTCAAAACGCAACAAAGCTTCAAAACACTTTAAAAAAACAAAAATCAAAGCTTTCTCTCTCTAGCACGGGTCTTCTCTCTCTCTAAGATAGTATCCCCTATGGTGTTTTTTGACAAAAACCACTACCATTGAATTTTCCGAGCCGACTAAGCCGAAGTGAGCAAACCGATTCGATACAAGTTGAAGTAAGCCAACAGTCGATCCGAGCTGCTTCTAAGCTGATTCAAGAAGCCAATCTGAGCTGACTCGATTTGTTTGTTTGTTTGTTATTTTTTTTATTTGTAAATGTTATAAATGAGAAAAAGTAAAAAGAAAAAAGAATGAAAAACAAAAACAAAAAGAGAAAAAGAGAAGAAAAAAATAAGTAGTCTATTTATTTATTTAGTTTCATAGAAATAAATAGAATATGTAATAAAATAAATAAGATAATATAATAAAAATAAAAATAAATAAATAGGTTAGTGAACAAAAATCGTTTTGATACTTAGAAAAATTGAGTTTTCTAAAAATAAATGAAAACAAATGGACTCTTTTTCAAATTAGGACTATTTTAAATTTCCAAAAATAAAACAACGATTAGGACCTTTTAAAAGAATTTCCTTGAATAAATTGAATTAGGTAAAAACATAAATTCAACCTCTTTTCAAAAATTAAAATCAAATCATCCACTAAAGTTTTTATAAAAGAACTATATACGTTTGATCCCGAATAACGGGTACGTAGGTACCTACGAGGCAACGATAAAAATGAAAAAACTTAATTTCCCTTTTTTATGTGCTTTATATTATTTTGTTTAGCTAATTAGAGTAACCAATAATCAAGTTCTATCTCTCAAAATTAAAAGGTGATTTTTAAATTTAATTCTAATTTTAGAAAGTCAATGGTACCTGTAAGGGTTTAAAATTCCTAACCCCCGGATCCAAATTCTCTAGTTTCAAAAGCCATTTGATAAATTAGTTTTTTTGTTAATCGATAGATTAGTAGCTAAGTTATAATCAATCCACCTAATTGGTTATAACTTAACTCTTTTTCCTAACTTTGGTTCGGTGGCGACTCTAAAACCTTTTCCAAATTGAGAAAAACAGTTTTCTTTAAACCCTAGTCAAGGATCAGTATTAAACAGATAAGGTTTAATACTAATCGGTGTAAAGAAAGCTTAATTTTACAAAAGAAATAAGAAGGCGAAAATCTCAGCTCGACAATAATGACGAATGATAGCTGAGAAGAAGAGAAAACCAACCTAAGCCAAAGAGAAGCAATGATAGGAGTATTGACTCCGAGGTAAACTAAGAAGCTCGATGAAGAGAGCCGAAGCTAAGATGAAATGTGGCCAAGCAATGCTCTAACAGAAGTGGCCGAATCGAGGTGAATCGACCAACTCGGAATGTAAGGGATGAACCCTAAGCCCTTGGCCGAGGACTTAACAATGTGAAGCTAAAACTGCTAACCTTCAATAGAAGTAGCCAACCTGAAGAATTCCTTGACTGGGTTCCCTAGGTTAAGAAGTTGTTCAAGTACTACGAGTATGATGAATGAACAAAGGTTAAGCTGGCTCCATTATCCCTTATTGAGCATGCAAGCCTTTGGTAGGATAAGTTGGTTACCAAGCGAGATGCTGAAGGAGAGGAGCCAATCAGAACTTACAAGCTTATGAAACTTCTGATGAATCAGTGCTTTGTACCAACTTACTTAAAGTAGGAGATGCTTTATGCTTTTTAACACCTTAGATAGGGCTAAAACACTGTCGAAGAGTACTTACAAGAGTTCGAAATCCTAATGACGAGATGCAAGATTGCCGAGTTACAAGACCGTACCATTGTAACGTTCGTAAGTAGACTCCAAGATGATATAGTCAACATAGTTGAATTGCAGCCGTTCAACTCTCTAGACAAGCTAATTAATTTGGCATTAAAAGTAGAGAGACAAAAGAGAAGAAGACATCAGAGGCTGACTAGTTGACCTCAACAAGGCAACCTTGAGCTTAAGAGGAATGCCGAGAGAACATAAGAAAAGTAGATGGAGAAAGGAGAGCTTAGCCAACCTGTCTATGTTGAGAAAAAGATTGCCGAGAAAGAAAAGGCACCCAGTAATAAGGCTCAAGAAGTGAAGTGGTTCAAATGCTTAGGCTATGGACACATTGCTTCTTAATGTCTAAATAAGAAGGTCATGGTCTTGAAAGGTAAAGGACCCAATGCCTAAGTAAAAAGTCAGAGTGACAGGAGTTCGAAAGACCAGTTGATAGAAGATGTCTATCTCGAAGACTTGGATAAACTCTCAGCTACAGCCACACGAATTGACTTAAAGGTAGATCTTGGATAAAAGGAAAATTTATTTCAAATGCAATGCCTAGTGAATAGGAAGACTTATTCCTTGGTTATCGATGGGGGTAATTGCACCAACATCATTTCTACTAAGTTAATAGAAAAGATGAAATTACCGACCTATCCGTACCCCTGACCTTATGAGTTAAAATGGTTTAATGATAAAGGTATGGCCTATGTGCATAAAAGAGCAAGGATTGCATTCAAGGTAAGGCGCTATGAGGATGAGATCAACTGCGACGTAGTGCCTACAAATGCTACGAATCTACTTCTTGGCCAACCATAGGAATTTGATCGGAAAGTGATCCATGACAGATTCCTTAACACTTACACTATTGGAAAGATGGGAAGAGCTATCTCTTAACTTCAATGAGCATTAAGGAAATCCAAAGACACTCGATACCCATGGTAAGGCGAAAAGGGAGAAGGAGCTTATTCAGCATCCTGGCCTATGCTCAACACTTAACATCGAGGATGACTTCCTTTTAGTCCTGTGGTAATGATGTGAATCAGCCTCTGACTATATCTAAGTCAAGGTAGACTTGTCTGAAGTTGAGGCCTATCAAAGCTTGTCGAGGCCAAACTACAGCCAAAAGGACAAGAGGAAGGAAGATAAACTCTTAGCATCAAGTCTATTGTCAACCAAGGTGCCGAGATACAATAAAGCCGAGTACTCGAAACTAAAGAACCACTTAACACAGCATCAAGAGACTCATGCCAACTGATTTTAGGACTTAACAATTATGGGTCGACCTTTTTAGTGTCTCGACCAAACATTGCAAAACTTTGGGGACTCCTTCCTGAACCCGTATATCTAACTACCGACCTGGTCCGGTTTAAATACTACTCCTTTTAGGACATGCCAAGTGGCTACATGCCAACTCCCTTTGTAAAACGTACAGTTTTATATTCTTGTACATGTTTATCTTTATTTTATTTATAGGCTTAATTCTTTAAGGTTTATGGCTTTGTACATTATTTACAGTTTTTCCACTGAGGTTTAGGACTTGCTATAAATAACAACATTTGTAAACATCAAAAGAGAGGTTAATGTACAAAATCAGATAGAAAAGTATATTCTTGTGTTTTGGAATCTTTTCCTTTTTGAGCCAAGGTTACTCTTGAGCTAGCATTGCTGGATTATTGGGTATAGATCAAACTGTTTAATTGTTCCTGTGTTCTTATCGATCTTGTCCTTAAGATTTTAGTAAACTGCTTCATTTGAGTGAGTTAGTAAGTCGCATCGAACTCTCATTTGAATTCTCGAGCAACATTTAATATTCATGAGTTGTATCAAACCTTATTTCAAGCTTAAACCCCTGATAATGTTTGTGTCTTAATAAGTCATATCCATTCACATTTACCATAAAAAACCTTCCTGTTTTCCGTACCCATTTCTTTTGGAATTCTCGAATACCTATTTTGGATTACCATCCACTGCTATCACATACCTTATCATCTAGCCTGGCTGACAACCATAACGTAACTATAGGTGGTTGTAAGGTCTTTTTCTAATAAGTGCTCCAATCAACTCTGATTTTCATAAAATTGCTAAAAATATCAAATTAGGTCTAAAAATTATGAAAATTTACTTTTGGGTTTTTTTTTTTATGTAGTTTTTGGGAAGAACATTGTTTTCTTGAAATTAAGCCACAAAATATATCACCCTTAAGAAACAACTAAAATCAAGCCAATTTCATTTTCATTTTCAAAAACCTTACTGATGTTGTTTTAACTCCATAATTTTTCTATAAAGTATCCATAATATGTATAAAGTTTCTATGAAGAGTTTTCATGAAAACTATTCTACAAGTTTTTATCTAATTTTTAGGCCCCAAAAATCCTATTAAATAACTATTTTTCAAAATGCACTTAATGATTTTCTAAGAATTTGACTAAGATTTTGTTTTGCTAGGCTTTATAGTATATTGTAATATTGAATGATAATGAGGGATTAAATTTATAGTGTTAGAAGTGTTAAAATTGAATGTTGTAGACTTTGTATTGAAATATAAGTAATATTTGAAGTATTTAAATAATGAAGTAAGGTGAAGTTTGATTTAAATTGAATTGGTATTGGGCTATATGAAGTTGTTTTATTCTAGTCATGAATACAAATCGTATGAGTTTATGCTAAAATGTAGAGTATGTTTTGATTAGAGGCTAACTCATAAGCTAGATTAGAGACTAGGCATATAGAGCAAACTAGGCAATTGATCAAGAACTAAATCAAGGACTATGTATATACAAAATGGTGTTAGGTGAACTTTAGAGAATAGGTTAGTGGGTATTTGTAAGAGTTATGAATTAAGTTGTAATCAATGATTGAATTAGAGATTAAATCAAAGACTATTTAAATGCAAGGCTAATAACAAGAGACTTAAAACCTAGATAACTATATATAAAAAAACCTTAAACTTAAGTTAACTAAATGAGTTACAGAATAATGACTTATATACAGTTAATATGTAAACATTAAAATGACATTTATATTATAAGGACTAACTATGAAGATATATCCCAAGTTGCACCTGAGTGAGCAAGCGAGAAGTTTCGGTAGGTTTGGGTTCAATACGTAACTATATTTCGGAGTATTGTTTTATAATACTTAGAGACTTAAGGTTATACTTGGTTATACTTGTAAGTAGCTTGCTTATGCGCATGCCTATGTGTATTTGAGCTTAACCGTACACTATTGGTTACTATATTGGAATTTAATTATTTTTATGCTACGTGAAATTGATTGATTATCTTAAACTAGACTTAACTATATTGACTTAAAACCTTAACTAGACATGTATTGCAATCCATTAGGACATGATTAGGATTCTCCAACCAAATACAAACCCTTCAAAAAGTCATTTCTTCATTCTTAGTTGAACTAAGTGACAAAAGAGGAAATTGCGATAAGGGTGAAAATAGTGGTTCGAAGGTAATCGTAGGAAAAGTGATGTCTCCATTACACAACTCGGGTTTGGTCGTAAGTTATTACATATGCATTGAAACCCCTTAAACCTAAACTAAAGTGGGTGAAATTTCTTTAGTCTTACTATGAATTGAGCAATGTCATGAGATCAATACATAACTATGTGATAGCCCCGTTTATGCTTACCATATAGTCTTATGTCTTCTTCCCTACTTACTATGCAATTTGTTGCTTACATCTCTATAGATCTTTTTGTAGGTGATGACTAGGATGATGTGTTATAACTACATTGAGATTAGTTACTACTGGATTTTAGGGAATAAGGATATAAAATTGTTGTTGGACTTTTTCAAACTTCTACTTTTCTCTTTTGATCTTTTCAAAAACAAACTATTCAAATATTTAGTTTGCTTTAAGTTACTAAGTTATGCAAATGATACTTGGAATATTTGAGTTTTCAATTTATGTTCATAAATGTCTAAAGGTAAAATAATAATACTTACATGTGAACTATTTTTTTCAAAACAGGTTAATTATGGGTACCTTATGTAAATGGATTCTATGTTCGCGACTATGTGGTCAGCTTCTATTTTAGGTTGGCTTACACGATAGGATTATTATGACTCTGCCGCTTCGGGACATAATATTACGGGATCCAATGGAATAATGTAAAAAGCCTTGATGATGTTTGGTAATTTGCATGAATTTGGTGACTTCGAAAACTTAGATACTTATAATAATATGTTAGTGTAATATAATAAATTGGCAAGGAATTATATGAAAAATTGTAAAATAATAAAATGATGAAAGTGGCAATAGGAAATATTATGCTTTGAGAATTTGTAATATATAACATATAATACCATGCCTTCCAAGCATTTGCTTATACTTTTTTTCCCTCAATTGATGGTAATAGCAATATGTAATACTATTGCTTGTCATTGTCGTGGCAAAAGAATAGAAACCAGGTAAGGGAAATGGTTGGTATCGATATTGAGATGACGAAACCTAAGCTATTCGATATCTTAAAGACTTACACATAGGATAGTCACTTTTCTTTCACCAGCTAGAAGCAATATGAAATCATAAGGTAATCTTGTACCTTCTTCTCTCTTTTGGAAATGAGCATAGGAAAGTATATATACAATATAGTGTCCTTATCCCTCAAAACTACCCCATCATAATGACAAAGAAATGTGAAAAGATCAAGTTGGGGATTCGATCAGAACAATCAATGTACTGTTAAAAAAGAAACAAAAAAGGAAATTAAATGAAAATCAAGAAACAATTCGATAGCGAGTACATGAGACTTTGTTGGATGGGGAAGCAGAAGTTAATGGTCACCAAAGTCCTCGACAATCCAAAATGTAAATGCATTTAAGAAGATTCTTGAAAAGACATTATATGTGTGTGTGTAGAGTCTTTGTTGAATTTACAAGTCTTGTGGTACTATATTCTATACGGTACGCACAAGAATGTAAATGCAATTTAAACTAATTCACTTTTCAAGTTGAGCATATTGTCTTGTTAGCGGAAGTAGCCGTAGGAATTATAACCCATGTGGATGTGAAACTTTGCATCCTACTAACTTTCTAATGAATCTCTATATGCTCTAGAATTTTAGTTCACTTATCGTAATCCCATGAAGTGTTTGAGTTAAATGTAGGAGGATGGGATTTAAGTTCCTATTACTACTTTTCATCTTGTCAAAAATGCGCTCATGTCACGGAATGAATAATTAATAAAAAAAAAAAAGAAAAGAAAAGAAACAAAGGTAATAAAAGAGCTAAGAGATAGATTCGTCAAAGATGAATTAAATAACAATATAGGCTAGATATCATGTAATGTAATGATAAATTTATAGGTAAAGGTGAGCCTATCATAATATTATCACCTAAATTAATGGTTATTAGAAATATCTTACCTTAACTTCTTTGGCTTCAGTTGCTTGCTAGATTTGATATTGTATGGGAGTTGGTATTTCTTAAGCTACTACAAGCTTATAATGACTTTGAGTTATGGAATCAAAAGGTATAGCCTTTATATGTAAATTTAGATGCACAAAATGATGAGTATAATTTTTTATTTGTTCGTTATGTTATTTTTCTAGATATTTTTAAGTTATTTTGATCTAATTCCATTGAATTTGCTATCAATTTAAGTGATTTCTCAATTTTAGGACACAATTCACAAAATTTTCCAAAGAGTTATAAGCTCTAAATCGAAAGATTTTTCTTGTTTTTATTTAAAAATTACCTTTTTTAATAAAGACAAGTATAACTTAACTAATATGTCAGCTTTCTCACCCTTAAAGCAATGAGATGGAAAGATGAGAATTCAAATGATTTTTAAAAAGAATTGCATCTCTTTTGAAGATAATTTAAGGATAGCAAGTGTTGAGGAAATTTGTTCAAGAATTAAGCAAGAGAAATGAACATGGCCTCTCTTTACGGTCATCTTCCTTGACTATAAAGCTCACGTCCTTAATTTCCAATTGAAGTTTGAAGAAATTTTGAACAATTATAAGACCATGGTTTATTAGCATGGCCGTCTTATCCAATCATAATCCCCTTGTCATCAATTTCAAGACAATTTCTTTAAGAATTATTGCTTGAGGAAGACTACAGTCCACTACCATGGCTATGTACCTTCCCACAGACCTACAATTAATTATGAAAAACTTGTCATTTGGAGATCATTTTGTCCAAACATTATAAATAGATTACTGATACATGTACAAGAGGGGAGACATAGAGCATACATCAATTATTCTTATTTTAATTAAATTCTCTTGTTCTTGTTAATTCAATTATGCATTTTGTTTAGATTAAGTTGTTATTTTTAGAATCTCAACTTAATTATCCAATTTTATGTATTAAAGTCACATAGCCAATACATAAATAGATCTACCATAATTGAAGAAATATTTTATAAACTAAAAGATAAGTGATAGATTTTTTTTGGAATTAAAAGTTATTTCTTATTTGTTTTTGTGGAATTACTATGTTTAATGTTATTTTGAGTTCTATTTTAGAAGTTATTCAATTAGAACGTAATTAGGATTAGATTTAATAGAGAAGTGATTCCTATAAAATTAATGATTAAATTCCTCCAATTAAGAAGAATAAGAAATTCATTAGAAACCTTAGGTTATTACATGTTAATCTATTGATGATCAAAGTCTATATATCTCCATTTATGGTTAATTAGTTTTGTTCAATGGTTACATTCATAGTTAATTTCTTAATAGTCTCTATTTTCTATTTGTCAATAATATTGCAATCTATTTTAATAAGAGTAATTGAGTACGGTTAGGTATGTGTTTAGTTCTCATAGGATCCATAATCCTGAACTCTAAAAGTCTTCTATTCTATTATTTGACAGGTTTACTTACCTATTAAGCACAATATATGCCTCACTAAGTTTTTTGTATGCCATTGTCGAGGATTGTTGGTTAGGAAAGTTCATTCCTTTATTACTCTATTATTTTACTTTGTTGTTGTTTTTCTATTTATTTCCATTAAGTTAATTAAAATCTGATCTAAATTTAGAATGATGGCCAATAACTATTGTTGACTGTCAGATTTTGTCCCGATAAATGAACACCTACAAAATAAGAAAATGGCTACCGGGGGGTATCAGAAGGTACTTTGGTGTGATCACTCCAATACTTAAATCAACTCTTTTGTCACGAAAGTAAAGTTGTCAAGTGATTATAGAAGTGAGAGAATAGAAGAGTGTACCCTTACCTAAGGGTCTTACCTAGTATTTATAGCAAGTCAATGGAAATTATACCCAAACTGGATTATTGGACCAAACTTAAGTATTATGCCAGCTAATATAAGCTTACCGAATAGTTATCAAAAAATGCCTATTAGCACTTACCCCCTACTTTTTTTGGTGACAAGATCAACCAAGAGAGTATCTAAGGAGGTTGATTTTGTATAATCTCTACAAAGGTTTGTAATCTAAGCTTGAAGAGGCTAGAGTACTTGAAGAAGCAAAGGTTGCGAATGATTGGAGCACTTATAGATGTCGATATGCCCGAAAAGGTAAAGGCCTAAAGAGGCGAGCGACTAAAGAGGCTAAGAAAGCATGCAAGTTATCTAAGCTAGGTATAACCTGTGCTAAATAGAGCCATAAGATAAGCTAGTTGGCTTTTAGTTCGTTAATGTATAGGACTATAGGTTTGTTTGCTCATCATCCACGTAACTTCTCAAACTTAGAGTATTTTACCCGTCACCACTTAATGGCTTAAGGTTTTCTAGTAGCTTGTTGTCTATTTATTAAACAAAGCGATTGAATTTATACTAACTCATCGACTTAGAGCTATTAAGAATTGCCTGTTAACGAACTATACTTGTATAGGCTTAAAATGGGGGAATTTGTCTAGCTCCAATTCATCTTTGAATTCTTATTTAAGTGTCATCTAGATGGATAATACATTGTTCATGAATCAAAATATAAACATTAACAATTGATCGACACAAGAAACAACGTAAAGCGTGTAGCTTAAAAATAAATGATTAAATGAATCATAAATAACAATAGAGGATTTTTACTCATCTTTTTCTAATGAGGATTGAAACAGGGGTGGGACTCGAGTAGGAAATTGTCCTTCACTCAAGCTACTATTGTTTGTGTCATCACATCATTAATTGTGCTGCATGAAAGACAAGTGGGTTTAAAGCTCCTCTTAATTTGTTGGATACCAACTGCACCACGTGAGCTTGTTATAGATAGCTTGACCACGTTTTCATGTGCCCCTTTAGTATAAAAATAGGCCTCCACAGGTATAACTTTGAACTTTTAACCTTCGGCTTCAGGCCATCCACTTTTCACTGAGTAGCTCTTCAATATAAGGACATGTGCTGACGGTGCCTTGTGCATATGCCAACTCCATGCATGTGCTCACAGCTGCTAGACATTTTACTGTCATACACTGGCCCATAATTCAGATGGAGCTTGGAGTTCTAGGATGCTGTGGCTCGGCTATTCTATGGTTGGTTGGCAGACATGGCTCGGCATAGAGTTAGGCTATTGCTTAGCATGGAGCTTAGCTTGGTCATTAGAGTTTGAAATCCTAACCAAAATTCAAATGGAGCTTAGTTTTAAGCATTTGCGGTTCGGTACTTGGAAAAGAAATCCAAATATGCAGCTTGGCATCTACAAAGTTTGATTTGGCAGCTCGTTGAAAAGGGGTCGACATCAAGATTGCCACTTGACCCAATGGAAGCTCGGAAGTTGGATATCCCATCCTATGTTGACTGACTAAAACTTAATGAATCTCAGTGTATTTGTCATGTCACATGTGCTTTAGAACTTGGGTCAAGAGCTCGAAAAAATGAGCTTGGTCTAATTTGTCGCCAAGTTCTCTGGTGTGACATGAGTTGAGTTACTGGGCATGATGGATGAAAGCTCGGGCTTTGATCCATCCAAAGTGTTCGTTGTGTCATGAAGAGCTTGAACGTATGGCTAAGATCTATTCAAGTACGGTTCATTGTATTACACAAGAATGCAGCAAGGAGCCTTGATTTGGTCAAACTCAGATCAAAAGCTATGCCGAGTTTTCTTGTCATGATTGGATTTCACTTGTGTGTAGCTATCACGTGGGGAATCGATTCTCTTTGGCAACCGCTGTTCACTCGCAGTTATCACGTGGGGAGGCCGCTCAATTTTCGAAGAAGTTCAAGCAACGATCTACTCTCTTGTATAGAATGCCATTTGCTGGTGTTAGCGAGTGAAGATTGACAAGATAAATCAATGTTGCAGCTGCTATCACTCTTGGCTTAGCCCTCCTTGGTCAGCACATTTAAAGTGTGGATCCTTCTATTTAGTTGCTTGCACTCGAATTCACTTAGGTAACAGCAGTTTGGATTGATAACTTAGATAAATTGTCGTGAACTGGTATAGCCGATCTTCTTTTACTCAGCCATGGGGCTTGGCAACTTGGTACGGCTTGGACATGCTAAGCTAAAACTTCTTGGCAATTCGATATTGGGTAGCTCGGCTTACAAGACATTCACGTCGGTAGAAAACTGCTCAGCATGATGAATGAGGATTTAGCAAGCCTGCATGGCTGCTGGGAACTCAATCGGTGCGAGCTCAGAGAGTGCAGATGATCGATAGAATAGCTGAATTCGATCACGAGCTAATCTGGTCAGTCTTGCTTAGACATGTGGGGTTCGAATAGCTCTAGCTTGTTGGTGTAGCTTTCTACCATATGAAACTCGAAATTCCCAAAAGACAACTCATACTTGCTGTCTTTGCTAGATGCTTGGGTTCGTGTTTAAGAGAACAACTTGGATGATCCGAGTGTACGTTCAAGCTTAGATCAAGAACTCACCTTTTGGCAGGGACACGCTACTTAGATTTTAGTTCGTGTAGCTCGATATTACATTCTTTTGTCTCGATATGGTATGAGTCGTTTATGGTGTTGAACTCAGCCTCAAAGGACTAAGTTCGGCTCGACCATGCACACGTGTACTCTGAGCTGATCTATTTGGTCGAAGCTCTAGGCTGTTGTGCTTGGTTCAAGTTTGGATCGTCAACTCGCATCAGCTGTAGCATTGCTTCCCAATTCAAGCTGCTTGCGTGTACTCAAACACTTTGGATTATACGACCTCAACAATCCATAGGAAATGGACAACACACTGATGTCAATAGCTCAGCAACTATAGTCGGCCTCTAGAGCTCAAATCGATTTTGTTCGTGCTTATTAAAGAGCTACTCGACCAATCCATATTCAGCTCAGAATTTGTAAATGTTGAAATGCAGTCAAGCTTTTGCACTTGAGGAGGTCCTTCAAGGGTTTACTCGACTTTGACATAGCTTGGTGCACGATGATCTATCATCGACAAGAAGTTCGGAATATGAGTAACTTGGTCTCGATCTGATTTTGGTTCTAATGGTTCCACGTTCGCCATCCCGGAGTATAAGCCGACATTATACCAAAGTGCTCGACGTAGAGTCAAGTATCAGGAACTTAGCCTCGGCCGAATATACTCGGCTTCGTTTGTTTATAAACTCAATACTCGGCATGGAGCCAATTAATTCGGCATGATGGACGAAAGGTCGGGTTATTACTACCAGCTTCCATAGAACGGACCACTCGATACTGGAACCGTGATATGAGCTGCTTGGAGCTTAGGTTTGTGACTTGGCTTACTCAAACTTGCTGCATCGTTGGAGAAAGCTCGGAAACTTTTAATGAATAGCATAGCCATGAAGGAGCACCTCAACCATTTTGGTGCATGGTAAGAATTGCTCGGTGAGCCTGAGAGTGCTTAGCCTGGTTGTGCTTGTTTAAGATTGTGGATGACTGTACTTGTTGTAGGGAAAAACTTGAATCAACTTTGCCTTGCGACTTAAATTAGTGGAACTCAGTACACAAACTGCATGATCGGACTTTAGTCAAACTCGAACACGGCATTCGTAGACAGCTTGGGATTGTTGAATTACTCAGCCATGTATGTTGTCATGCAAAATCGGCCGAATTTCAGCTCAGCGAATTGAGAAAGTGCTTAGAAATTGTACCTGGATACAAGATGAATATAAGCTATCTAATATAAGCTCACAAAATAATTATCAAAAAAATGCCTATCAACAACTATGAAGCACTGAAGACTATGTTTGACTATATTAAACCTCAACTAGTGGACTCAACTCTAGTATTACGAGCTACCTATCACTACAAACGAATTTATGATTTCACCAACCGTCATCTAGATGGTTCGGTGGCAATTAAGATTTGAAGGCTCTCTAGGGAAGGATCCATATACACATATTGCAAACTTATTGGAGATATGTACTACTTTTAAAATCAATGGTGTTAGGGATGATGCAATAAAGTTGAGATTATTTCATTTTTCTTTGTAGGGGAAAGCAAAGCAATGGTTAGCTTCACTACAAAAAGATTCGATTACATTACGGAATTTATTGATAAAAAAATTTTTAGAAAGGCATTTTCCTCCAACTAGGATAGCTAAGCTTCGTAGTGATATCTCATCAATTTGATAATCTAATGATCGGACGGTTTACAATGCTTGGGAGCATTTTAAGGAGTTTCTCAAAAAGTGCCCTAATCAACTGTCTACCACTTTGGATACAAGATGTAGACTTTTTGTAATGGATTAAATTTTGTCACTAAGCAGTTTGTTAATGCATTTACAGGTGGGACATTAATTCAAAGATGCCAAATGAAACTTATGCCTTATTCGAAAGCTTAGCTATGAATAGCTTTCATTAGGAAGGCGCTAAACCCAATATGAAGAGATTTGGAGTAACAGATGTAGAATCTACCATACCTTAGCTATCATGGTGGATGCACTAAATAAAAGGTTAGACTCTTATCCCATGTTAGCATAACCTCTTGTGACACTTAGCATAGTTAACTTAGGAGGATATATGGTACCTTATTATCATAGGCCATTTAATTGCACAAATTAATGGGCCTTTTAACATTCACCTTATCATGACCGTAAAGAACAAGGTAAGAGTGTTTTTCTTATGAAGGTGATTGTTTCTATGCAACTTAACCAAGAAATGTTAATATTCCTTACAAA
This sequence comes from Lumnitzera littorea, assembly GCA_024138015.1. Taxonomy (NCBI): domain Eukaryota; kingdom Viridiplantae; phylum Streptophyta; class Magnoliopsida; order Myrtales; family Combretaceae; genus Lumnitzera; species Lumnitzera littorea. The sequence continues at coordinate 17,418,515 of JAMXBB010000008.1, forward strand.
ATCTAAGCTCACCCTCCAAGAGAGGAAAATTCAACAACGGAAGAAATGTTAACCAAGTACATATAGAATAGCGATGCAAGGTTATTAAGCGTTGAAAAATAGATAGAACAACTTGCTAATATCTCAATTGAGAAGCAATATGCGTTCTTGCCACAAGCTTAAGCTGAAAACCCCATGAATTTAGCTAATTATAAGTAGAATTGAGCTATAGTATTATAGATAACTTCATAAGTAAATAAAATCGAGTAAGATAAAAATTTTATTAAATTGTGAAATGAAATATAATATCGGTAATAAAAACCTTAGAAATTTGATTAAAACATAAATCACATATAAAAAAACCTTAAATTTTATGTACGTATAAATACTAGTAATTGAACTTAAACTTGACGAAAACTCTAAAACTATAACTTTAAGCTTATAAAATGAATAAATATTATTTAATAGTAATAAAACTTTAATCGATTGTAATTATTGACTAATACGTATAATCGCGTATAAATTTTAACGAACACATTGAAATAACTTATGAATATTATAAATGTAACAGGTAACAATTAAATTAATAAATTTTTATAAAATCACAATATTACTTTATAGATACTAAATTTATAATTTTTGTATTTAGAAGAATTAAATATTTTTATTTTTATTTTCCTTTTTCCTCTTTTTCCTTTTCTTTTCCTTCCTTATTCTTTCCCTAGTTTCTTTTCTTTGCCACATTAGGGAGTCTAAATTCTTTAAGCAGCCTATGTGCTTTTTGTTCAACTTTCAAGTGTTTAGTTATAAGAAGAGAAAAACAAAAGGAATGATTACATTGTCTCATCCCATTAATTATAATATAATCTCCTCTTTGGTTTTGTGTTCTTTTCTTTCATGATGAAATTTTTTTTTTTTTAACCTCCTAGACAATTTCATGCACACACACACACTTTTCTAAAGTACAAGCAAAGGCTCCTAAATTATTTTCTAGTATTCAACCGTAAGCTTCGAAATAAATATATAAATACTGTCGAGTTTGGTTTTTCACCTCCTAGTTTATTTTTGTTTTTAAATTAAGTCTTCTTTAAACCGATCATTACTAAACCCTATCCATTTAATGCTGACTTTCGACTAAATTTTAAAGAAAATCGTTTTATTTAAAAACGTATTGGAGTCGCCACTCAATTGGAGTCGAGAAAAATAGTTAAGCTATAACCAATTAGGTTGATTGGTTATAACTTAACCACTGATCTACAATAAAACTGATTTTTTAAAAACAGCTTTTGAAAACCGGAGATTTGAATCAGAGATTAGAAATTTTAAACTATCACAAGTACCATTAACTTTTCAAATTTAACCTTAATCTTAAAAATAACCATTTTAATTTCACAAGAAAAAAAAAACTCAATTTAATTACTCTAATCGAACAACTTAAGTAATCTAGGGAAAAGGAAAATTAGGTTTTTTATTTTTATCATCATCCTGTAGGTACCTACGTGTCTGCTATTAGGAATCAGATATACATAGTTCTTTTTGTAAAACTTTAGCGGGTTAAATTGATTTTAATCTTGAAAACATGCTGGATTTACATTATTAGTTCAATTTGGTTTATTTAAGAAATTTCTACTAAAAGAGGTCTTAAATTGGAAGCTTTATTTTTGAAAAATCTAAAAGTAGTCCTAATTTATAAAGTGTTCGTTTATTATGATTTTGAAAACTTGATTTTTCAAAGTGTTAAAAACAATTTTTATTCTTTAACTTATGTACTTATTTATTTTTACCTTTATTTTATTATTTATTTTTACTTTTTTTATTTTTATCTATTAAACTAAATAAATAAATAAACTAGTTTTTTTTTCCTTCTTATCCTTTCTTCTTTTTTTCTTCTTTTGCATTTACAATTATAAATAAAAGAAAAAGAAAAAAAAATAAAAATCAAACAATAACAACAACTAAAAAAATAAAAATAAAAAAATAAAAAAAATAAAAATAAAAGCTTCAAATGTAGTGGGCGTATGAGTTGAACCTTTAGCAGACTTCGAGTTAACGAGTTTAACTAGTGTTGGGCTTAGGATCTAAGTCAGACGATAGAGAAAGTGCTAGTTGCCTGGAGGGGGGTCACAAGCGTGATCGAAGGATTGACGGTTGCTTCAGTTGATCATGGGTGTGATGGGGGTGTGAATGGCTGCTGTCCCCAACCACTCATGGCCATGATAAGGGAGTATGGTGGTTAAGGTTCCATGGAGGTAGTTCGGTGACAATGCTAGAGGTTACGGCGAGGCGTGGGGGTGGTTGGTTTCAAATGCCTAAGCTATTAGGAGTGTTCCTAAGGTAACAGGCCATGGTGTTAAGCTAGAGAGAGAGAGAGAGAGAGAGAGAGAGAGCTTATGAGTGTTCGTTGTTGGTTATGGATGGTTGTATATGTTTGTAGACATCCCTAAGCCCCTATTTATATATGAATTTACCCTAAAAACTAAGGAAACATGAAATCGGATTTGAATGCAAATTCCAGATTTTCAATTTTTTCTACTTTTTGGAACTCAATTTAAATGCTCCATTGATTGAATTTAGATGCATTATTGGGATCAATTCACGGTAGGCTATATGGAGGATGAAATCTCACCATTAATTGGTGTGTTTCAACAAGGAAAATATGCGAAATCAAGAGCGAAAGTGAGGGGGTTGGGTCTATTCTTAGCTAGAGAAAGTGGAGGAAATCAAGGGAAAGGGAGGAAAAATCGAGAGAAAGAGAAGGAAAGTGCTAACATGACACCGACGTAGCACTACGTCAGTAGACCCAACCAATCCCAACTTGCCACGTATTATCACGTGATACGTAGCTGCTGACTTAGCATGCCACGTAACTTGACATGTATTGCCACATCAGTACATCTTCCAATTCGGTAATGCCACATGTCAAGGCACGTGACATAATCAAATCTTAACACGTAGTAGTCCCTAATGATGAAAAAAGAAAAAAAGAAACTTTGTATGCTTCCACTAAGATTCAAACCTAAGACCTCTAAGTTTAAACCCATGCCAAGTCTAAATGTTTATCCATTAAGCCGTTTGCTTATGTCTTATTTGTATATACATTGAAATTATACATATAGACCAAGTCAGCCTAGGCTAAATTCAAATTTAAGCCTAAGCCCAATGGCCTAACTTTTAAACTTATTTAAAAAAAAAAAAATCTATCCTAATAAAATGTTATTTCCTAAAATCTTTTATTCCTTCCAATTTTTCTATTTTTTGTATCTTCTAAATATTTTCAATTTTTTATTTTCTAAATTTCTCCTTTTTTGTGCTTTTTTCCTACTTTCCTATTTTTTTGTACTTTTCTAAAATTCTTACTTTTTTCTAAATTTCTTTATTTTTTAGGTTTTCTTTAATTTCCTATTTTTTGTGTTTTTCCTAATTTAGGCCCTATTGAGGAAATAAAATAAAATAAAGGGAGCAAAAATTGAGTGCCTACAATTGCCCCTCTTTGTGATAAAGTTTGAACAAAACTTTACCACAAAAATAAAGAGATACTATTTTTGCCCCTAAAATGACTATAAAACAACCGACTAGCTATTCTAGACTCGATCTACTGGGGATTTTGTGAAGAAACGAAACCTGGTCGTCCCTTTCTAAGTTTACTAACTTAGGTGAAAGTGTCTCTAAGGGACAAGCAATGCTACTTTGGAATTGATTTAGGGAACCTAATTATGCCTCATTAGGCTCACTAACCTAGGCGGAAACGTCTTTTAAGAACTAGTAACCTTAATCTAAGATTGATCTAAGACTTAGCTGTGCCTCATTAGGCTCACTAACCTAGGTAGGAGCGTCTCTTAGAGACTAGCAACCCTAATCTGGGATCGATCCAAGGGACCTGATTATGTCTCACTAGGCTCACTAACTTAGATAAGAATGTCTCTCGAGAACTAATAACCCTAAATTGAAATCGATCTAAAACCTGGTCATAATTCACTAGGGTCACAAACTTAGGTGAGAGCGTCTCTCAGGGGCTAGCAACCCTAATTTAGGATTGATCTAAAACCTGGTTGTACCTCACTAGGCTCACTAACTTAGGTAGGAGTATCTCTCGAGGACTAGTAACCCTAATCTAGGATCGAACTAAAGGACCTAGTTGTGCCTCACTAGGCTCACTCAGCAACCCTAAAATGGGATCGATCTAAAAGACCTGGTCATGCCTCACTAAGCTTACTAACTTAGGCAGAGCATCTCTCGGGGACTAGCAACCCTAATTTTGGATCGATCTAAAACCTAGTCATACCTCACTAGGCACACTAACCTAAGTGGGAGCATCTCTCAAAGACTAGCAACCCTAATCTAGGATCGATTTAAAGGACCTAGTCGTGCCTTACTAAGCTCATTAACCTAGGCAAAAGTGTCTCTCAAGGATTAGTAACCCTAAGCTAGGAACCGACGAGGAGAAGTGCCCTACAGAACTTGGTGAACAGAGTGGAAATACCTTATGGGCTTGCTTGAGAAAATGCTATGAAGGAGAGTGATCCTATGGGCTTGCTAAGAAGAATATGATGAAGGGAGAAAACTTAGAAAAAAGATTGGGTTAAGATTGTGTCTTCAAAGGCTGGCTAAACACTAAATGCAGAAAGTAAATGCCTTATAGGTTGGTTTAAAAAGACTTTTGGGAGTAAAAACCAGTCTAAATACAAGTACAAGATTCAAAAATTGGTGTGCTAACATTGTGTGGAAATACTTACCTGGTCTTTGTCGACAGTAGCCAAACTGTCAAACCTTTTTGAAAAGCCCCATCAGAAATAACTAGCTCATGTAATCCCTTGTTATCATTAGATGTTTTTAATGCAGAACATTTGAGACTTTGTTGGCTCTTTTAGAGAAATCATGGAAATTAACTTGATACAGAAAGCCACCTACTATTTTTGTCTCTTTAGAACTTTTATGAACCAAAAGCCATATTCTCGACTAACAAACATCTACCGTGAGATGATTGCTTACTCGGATTTCGCATTCCCTTGAAAAATAGACAATAAAACTCCCCATTAAGGGGGATCAATCCGTAATAAAGTATTTTAAAGAGTTTTATTAATTACCAATGTTCTAGATCTCACTCCTTAATTTCTCTCATGTTTTCAGTATATGGGTTTGATTAAATGGAGTAAAGGGAGTTGGACTTTTCAATGGAGAGGGTGATTATTCCAACGATGACAATGGCTAAGGATACCAACTTTACTTACAGATAATGAAAATTAGACCACAATGACATTCAAAATGATTAGCATTTTCGTGCTTCAAGCAAAATTTCCTCTAACTTCTCATCGATAGTACAATTTTACAGCTTTGGCATTTACAGGGTCTCTCAAATTTGGACCATCCATTTGAGACATAACCAAAGCCCCTCATGATAATACTTACTTCACGACATAAGGGCCTCCGTAATTGGGAGCAAACTTCCCTTTAAAGTCTTGTGCATTAGGGAGAGTCTTTCTTAACACCATATTTCCCTCTTTAAAGCTCTAGGGTCATACCCTTTTGTTGAAGGCTCGAGCCATTCTTTGTTAATAACACTCATTATGACATAAGGCTGTCATTCTCCTCTCATCAATTAGATTCAGCTGCTCGATGCGTTTCTTTACCCAATCAACTTCGTCCAACTAAGTTTCTAATAGTACCTTGAGCGACGGGATCTCAACCTCTACTAGTAACACTACTTCAGTATCATATACTAAAGGGTATAATGTTTCCACAATTGACGTTCTATTGGAAGTCTAATATGCAAATGGTAACATCTTATGCTAGTCCTTATATGTGATAGCCATTTTTTCAATTATTCTTTTGAGTTTTTTGTTGGCTACTTCAACGGCTTCATTCATTTGAGGTTGATAAGGAGTAGAGTTCCTATAAATGATTCGGAACTGTTAGTACAATTCTAACATGAGCTTGTTGTTGAGATTAATGCCATTGTCAGTGATGATTATTTCTACAGACCCGTATCGGGCCAAGATATCTCTCTTGATAAACTTAACCACAACCCCTTTAGTAACACTCAAGTAAGACTAGGCCTCAACCTATTTACTAAAGTAGTCGATGGCAAATAGTATGAAGCGATGCTTATTGGATGCTTTTGGAGTAATTGGGCCGATGATATTTATGCCCCCACATTGAGAAAGGCCATTGTATTGAGAGGGCGTGTAGTTCTTAAGGCATGGCATTTATCTTATTTACATAAACTTAGCATAAGTGATAATGCCTAATGTGTTTGATGCAATCATTTTCCATTATTGACCAATAATACCTTATCCTCATAATTTTCTTTGCTAGCATGTAACCATTAATGTGAGGGCCATATACTCCTTCATGTACTTCTTTTATTAACTTCTTAGCCTCCTTGTCATCTACACACCTTAAGAGTGTACCGTCAAAAGAGCGCCGGTATAAAGTGGACTCACTTATTAAGAATTGAGTAGACAATCTCCTAATCATCTTTCTATCCTTTTTCTTAACCTCTTTAGGGTATGTGCCTTGTTGTAGGAATGTCTTAACATCATGGTACTATGACTTTTGATCATCAGTACCTTCAATTGCTAAGTAGAAGGCAGGCTTGTCTTCAATTTCAATAATAAGGGGTTGAATCTCGATTCCACCGGATATCTAGATCATAGATGCTAGAGTAGCCAAGGCATCAACAAATTGGTTTTGAGTTCTCGGTATATGATTGTTAAAGTGATTTCTTTGAATTTCCCTGTCAATTCAGTTAAATGTTAATGAGAAGGTACCAGTTTAGAATCTTTAGCCTTGTACTCTCCTCGAGCTTGGCCAATAATGAGTGAAGAGTCCCTATACACTTCTAATTCTCGAATGTCTTTATCTAGGGCCATTGTGAGTCCCATGATGCATACTTCATACTTAGCGATATTATTACTGTATGGGAAAACGAGCCTTATAGCTACAAGGTATTAAGTGCCTTCAGGGGATATTAGTATTGCCCTAAGTCCACACCTAGATATGTTGGCTACCCCATCAAAGAACATCTTCCATTTCGGTAGCTCATCATCTTCTCCTTTATTAGAGCTTCCCTTAACTGCTAAGATATCCTCATCGGGGAAATTGACTTATACCTCTTAGGGAGTGCTATCGGAGGGGTTTTCTGCTAATTGATTTGCTAAAGCTTGCCCTTTAACTAAATTCCAGTTAACATACATAATGTCAAACTCTAATAGTAACATTTGCCACCTTGAGATTATGCTAATTAGGGCCGGTTTGTTCGCCAAATACTTCAGGGGATCATGTTGAGTTAGCAATTCAACCTGATAGTAGAGTATCTATTGTCTAAGCCGATACATTACCTAGACCAAAGCATAATAAGTTCTTTCAATTTCTGAATATTTCTGCTCTCCTTCAATGAATTTCTTGCTCAAGTAGTATATAGCCCGTTCTTTTCCTTCTTCGTCTTGATGATCGAGCATATACCCTATGAACTCCGGTAATATTGTTAGGTATAGGAATAAAGGCTTCCTAAGTTTTGGAGCCACCAAAATTAAAGGATTCATAAGGTATTCTTTGATCGTTGTAAAAGCCTGCTTACACTCTTCGTCCCAGCTAATCTTGGTGTTCTTTTCCAACAACTTAAACAAAGGACGACTCTTATCTATGAGTTGGGATATGAACCGGGCTATATAGTTTAAATGGCCCAATAAGCCTCTAATTTCTTTGAGTGTACATGGTAGGAGCAAGTCAACTATCGCTTTGACTTTATCAGAGTCTACTTTGATGCCCCTTTGGCTGATTATAAAACCTAATAATTTCCTTAAAGTCACTCCAAAAGTACATTTCTTTAGGTTGAGCTTCAGTTGGAATTTTCTCAACCTATCAAATAGTCTCCTTAGATTATCCACGTGATTTTCTCCTTCCTTGGACTTAGCAATTATATCATCAATATATACTTTGACTTCTTTGTGCATCATGTCATAAAAGATTACAAACATAGCCTGTTGATAAGTTTCCCCAACATTTTTTAGTCTAAAAGGCATTACTTTGTAGCAAAATGTGCTCCAAGTTATGATGAATGTTGTCTTAGGTTTTCTTCTTTAGCCATTTGAATTTGATTATACCTGAAAAATCCATCCATGAGAGAGAAAAGATGGTTTTTAGCTGTATTATCAACCAAGACATCAATATTAGGCAAGGGAAAATTATCGTTAGGGGTTGCTTGACCTTTTCATTCTTCTTTGTTACAGGCACATTGTTAGCTACCCATTCAAGATAATCAGATACCCCAATAAAATTGACCTCTAGTAATTTTCTGACTTCTTCTTTGATCTTTAACAGAACATCTGGTTAAAACCTTCTTAACTTCTGTTTCTTAGGTTTGATATCCTCTTATATGGGTAAATGACGGACCACAATCAATGGATCTAATTTGAGCATGTCTTCATAAGACCATGCAAATACATCTTAGTATTCGAATAGTAAAGTGGTCATTTCTTCCTTTTGGTCTTCTTTCAAATTTCTTCCAATCTTCAACACCTTAAGGTTGTCATAAGTCCTAACATTAATTATCTCAGTCAACTCGTCAATGGAAATTCTACTCATTTCATTTTTTTGCCAGCTTTCTTGCGTGTCATTATGGTCATTGACATCACTTCCGACAACTAACTCAGTAGGATTAGAGGTGATATTAATATTTTCATCACTTATCTACACGAGATATCCATGGCCTTTATTCAGATCATTGGATCTAAAGAAAAAGAAAAGTATGTAAAAGAAAGAGTGTAAATAAGGTAAGAGTAAAGGAAAAAGAGACTAATTTTTATTTAGAGAAACTTTCTTTTAAGTACAATCATTTGAAGAACAAAGGTAATTTATTACAAAACTCTATAAAATACTGGACCGTAATTCATTCTTTACCTTAGGGAAAACTTATTGCTATTCATAAGGATGGAGAATCAATTATTCAAGTGCTGGGACTTGTTGGATGGGCTAGCCCCTTTATTTCTACTAGAGGTGTCCTCTTTGGTAGACTTTGAGTTCTAAACTTCGGCCTAGATGAAAGTTTCTAACAATGGAGGGAAGGTCATTGGAGTGTGATATAACTTGTTACCTTTTTTGCTCTTAGCTTGCATTCTTTACAATTCCTCCATCAAGGTCAGAATGTATCCTAACCCATAGGTCCCAAACTGACCTTCTTTGAATTTTGGTCTCTCATCTTTCTCATGATGAGTGATCATGCACACCTCTTCAAACATTTGAAGCCTAAAGTCCTCTTGCTCCTTAATACCAATATAGGGTATAGCTGTCTCTTTGTAGATTTCATAATCCTAGTCACCCAGAATCGTGATGACTTGACCATTGGAGATATACTTAACTTTTTGGTGAAGACTTGATGGTATGGCCCTTGTTAAATGTATCCAAAGCCTTCCCAATATCAGATTGAATGTCCTTGGAATGTCCAAAACTTAGAATAGGATGTTGAACGTCAGTAAGTAGATAATAACTGGTAGATCGATCTCCCCTATTATTTCTCTCTTAGATCCATCAAAAGCTCTTACTGTTATTAAACTCGGCTTGATAGCGGTCGTATCAATGCTTAATAGATCCAAGGTAGCTAAAGGGCAAACATTCATGGATGACCCATTGTCGATGAGGACTCTTGTTATGATGATGTTATTTATCCTCACAATTATGAATAGCGGCTTTATGTGCTAGTTACCTTCTTGGCCCAGTTCTTCGACAAAGAAGGAAATTTGATCCATAGTAAGGATGGAATTGGTGATAGAGCTAATCCTTTGAGTTAGGATTTCACGAGGGACCTTGACTTCCTTTAGTGTTCTAAATAAAGCTTCTTGATGTGGGTTCAATGCCATCAATAGACTCATAAGGGATATTTGTGCTGGAGTCTTAGCGAACTGATCCATTATTTTATACTCGCTAGACTTAATCATCTTGGTGAAGGTAGTCAATCCTTCTTTATGCTCAACTTATTCATTATTTAGCATTTCCAACACGACCTTCTTTTTCAAGTCCTCCCTCGGATCATAGATTCTACCGAAGTAGGTAATCTCCCTTACAAATGAGCTTGACTGCCACTGGTTTATTGCATAGTAGTTGAGAAGGGCGGTTTTATAATTTTCAAAGGCTACAAGCACATGGAAGGTGTACCGTTTAGTTTGTGGAATTTGCTTCTCTTCTTGTTTATAGAATCTATAAACCTTGGGTTATTGGTTAAGACTGATCATGTTAATGGTAAGCTTTGAGTGGTCAAATATCATATTGATGATAGGCCCATGATTTGGTAAGGAGTTGTTGTTGACATTTAGAGCAAGAGTCTCTATACAATCCAATTGTGCTGTACCTTCATCAATTAAGTCTTGAATTTTGTTCTTTAACCTTTAGCCTAAGTCAGTTGAATGGACTACTTACCCTAGATGGTACTGGCACCTTGTATTGGGATAAAAAAACCTTAGCCTATACCTTTCACTAGGAGCCTCAAAATGGAGTAGATTATCTCTTCTTAGTTTTTCAAGTACCTGACTAAGTGGAATGGTTATTCTAGTGAACTGCCTTGGGGCTTTGCTAACTTATGGTTGGTTTTTGTATTGTTGTTAACCTGGTAGAGGATTTACCTTGAAAGGGACCCGAGCATTAAGCCTGGCATTCAAATTAACCATGCTAACAATAGCTTCCCTAGGCTTACCAATGGTGGGTTTAGTAAAGGATGGTCTTCTATCTGACATCTCTTGTAGCTTACCGGAGGAGACGGCACTTTCAATTCAACATCCTACTGCCATTACTTTTTCAAAGCTAGAAGAGGCTTGCCCGATCTAGTGAGCAAAGTAAGGTCTCTTAAGAATGTTGATAAAAGTTGCAATTAACTCTTTCTTAGTTATGTAAGTAGATACTCTCGTAGCTAGGGACCTCCACCTTTAGGCATACTCTTTGAAAGATTCATTGTGCCTCTTCCTTAAAGAAACCAAATCCATCATGGTTGGCACCACTTCGACTTTGAATCTATATTACTCCTAGAATACGTTAGCCAGCTTTTCCATGTGTTCACCTGATTTAGGTCTAATTGGGCATACTAGGTTAAAGCAGGGCCAGTTAGGCTGTCTTGAAAGGTCTAGACCATGAGCCGATCATATTGCACATACTTGCCCATCTTGCATACATACAACCGGGTGTGTAGCTTAGGGCATCCAATCTCGTTATATTTTTTGAAGTCAAGTACCTTGAACTTTTCTAGGAAGCTTCCATAATCATAGGCAAAGAAGTTTGTTATGCCAGCATACTCGAATCCATCATACACTTCGAGCATGTTCATTTTTTCAGTAATTTTTTGAGTTAGCTGCTTGTCAAGGTCTTTTAGCCTATCCTAATCAACTCCAGGCTTTCAATTGACCAGGAATGAGTAAGTATTTGGCTCAAAAGTTAGGTTGGCCTTTGGAAATACCCCTTCTGTTTCAAAGGATTCGAAGGCCTAATTGACCTTAGGGTAAGCTTCTTCCACTTCGAGGGGTAGGACTTCAACATTCTTTCCATACCGAGCTTTAAAACTTTCTTCATTTGATGGAGCAGTAGACCTAAGGAAGGTAATGCTGTCAACAAGAAAGCTTAGTTGGTCTGCAATCTTCCTCACTGTTCGCTCTAAAGATTGGAACCTCAGCTCAGTAGGATCAATAACCTTGAGGTTGACATTGCTTTTGTTAGTATTAGTGTTGTCGTTTCCTTGATTGGCCATTCTACTTTGAGAACGGGTTTCGATAGGGCTCCTCTGGAAAGTTTAACATTTAGGAGCTATCTTGGCAACTTGGTTAAAACCACTTCTCAATAAGTTAGCTCACAAATATTTTAATATTTTGAAAATATGCAAATAAATGAAATGCAAAATGAGCTACACGAATGGAAAGGAGGGAATTGACAAATAATTAATGGAATGGCAAGTTATTTATTATTTTTGAATTCCCAGAGTTTTATTACATAAAAGAAAGGAAAAGATACAAATTCATCTATACTAATTTTCTTTTTTTCTGTGGGCCAAATGACATTTTGCTCTCCTTCTTTTGATCGTACTTAGTCACTTCCTCAAACTCTTGAATCTTCTTCTAGGCTATCTTCAACTAGTGTTCCAAGGTGTGCGACCTTTGCCTAAACTCTCGAAATAGATTTTCCCATCTGTCTTTTTCATCATAGAGGAGCTCCATATGAGCTTTCACTTAGTCCTTATAGGTCACCATTTCAAAGCTAGGGTGCATAAAGGAAGGTTGAAGGACTTCTGGTGCACGATACCACATTGTGCCCACCTTGTGAAGTTGATCGTATAAGTACTCTTTAGTGACCCGATACTTGTCCACTTCTCTTATGAATTCATTCATATTAACGTTAGAGCTTACAATCTCGGTATCCCACCAAGCTTTGATCTTATGAAACTTAGATACCTTTTCTATTGAGTGAGGCTCTTCAAGGTCGAGGGTGAATGGCTCCAATGAAAGCCTATGAACTACGTCCTAGATCCCCCCCAAACTGCCTTACCATGTTATTTGAATAGTTGCCTACAAGCCAACTCATTCAAATTAATGGTATAGCATGGTAATCTTTATAGATCAGTATGACTTTAGTGTAATTGCTCCATTTGGCAGTCTACAGTATGCCTTCGACCAAAAAATCTTGTAAAACCTCTATCTAAAGAGAGTTAAGGATATCTTCTAATAATTTTATCTTATTAACAAAAGAGTCAATAAGATCAATCTTATTGGCAAACGTGTTACGCTCCAAAGTGGCAAAGTCGTAATAGCCCCGCTATGTAAACCATCCTAAGATAGAAGTTGGTCTTACAACCGCTATCTTAGACCTGATCTACACAAGGCATCCACGACTAACCCGCTTTAAAATAAACAGTTTGTAATTTAGATAAAGTATTTACCTGAAATAGTGAGAAAATTTATATATATATATATATATATATATATATACTATAATTTAGTTATTACATTATTCAAAAATGAAAAATTCTAAATAAAACAAAACTTAGACCTTAAGAATATATGTTATTCTTCAAATATTTTTTCTCACTCCTCAGGATCCAGCAGTTGCTAGCTTTGGAGTAGTTATATGCCGCTTCTTAGCCAGCACCTGCACGACATCTATAAGGATGTGAGCAACCACAGCTCAGTAAGTTAGGATGGAAGACTTAAAACTATACCAAAAATACAACAAGGTTTTCAATCAACTTATTAGGTGCAATGCATGTGCAAGAAAATGCCATCGCACGACGTTGTTCGGCCCGTCGTGAGATTAGAGAAATCACGCCCACTCTAATCCGGGTTGAGGAGTTGCTACTAATGCAACAACTCATGACCAAACCCAAGCTTGTGCAATGGAGACCTCACTCCTCCCACGACTACCTTCGAACCACTGACTTCACCCTCGCTGCAACCTCCTCTCCTGTCACTTAGTTCGGCTTAGGATGAAGAAGGGACTATTATGTAATCTTACGCTATCCTTTTCGAAGGGGTCGGTATTTGGCCGAAGAGTCCTAAGTTCCCCTAATAGGTTGCCATGCATGTCCAATTATGATTACTGGTCGTATATTTGATTAAGTCCAGTTTAGGGTGATCAATCATTTCATACAAATCATACTATACATGCCAAAGCAATAAACTAAATCATAGCATCACTCATAATCAAGCACATGCACACATTCAACTGTCTAACAAGCATAACCAAGCATAACCAAGCATAACCAAGCATATTCTTAAGCCTCCAAAATACAGCATCGTATTAATCCTAACTTACCTTGACTCCTCGTTCACTTACTCGAGGTCCGACTTGGTCAGGCCATTGCCGATCATCCCTATAACACAAACATGGTTTCAGTTTTTCATATAATTATTATAGGTTCATTTTATACTATAACGCTTATTGTTATGTTTTGTTTAGGGTTTAATATGCCTAATTATCTAGGCCTTAAGTCTTTTACAATTATTCTAGGTTTGGGGTTAGGTTCGGGTTCGGTTTCCGCATCAATTTCTAAATTAAGTTCTAGTTCGATTTCTAAGTAGTGTTTTATACTCTAACCCTAGAAATTCATTTCAACTCATAATGTAAAATTAATTACATTACTTCCTGATCTCCTAAATGCCATCATTACCCCTAGTCTGTATTTATTTTACCCGGTACACTTAGATCCGTATTAGTGTACCGAATTCACTTCTAATGTGAGAAATTTTTACATTTTTCATATAATTACATAAATTCAAGTTTCCTATCAGATTTATTGTACATTTTTATTATTATCAAAATATCAATTTTTATTATAATATTTTCTATTTATTATATTTCTAATAATTACATATTATGTATTATTACCTTTTATGTATATAGTACACTTCTAATATTTCTATCACTCTAATTATCATCTCTAAACATCAATTATCATTTTAAAATGTCTAAATTCCTCTTAAATCAGATTTTACATCTAATTACCATAATTTACAAAATTAACTTAAAATGTACTATTTTTCTATATTACTTATTTACTACATAATTAACCTAATAATTACATATAACACCTTAATTGCTACAAGTATCATACTCCATCAAATTTCAACATCCTAAAACATGTACTTATTCACTAAATCAATAATTAACCATCTAATTACTTTATTAGCCCTAAATTACCCATTTTATGCTTCATTTTAAGGCCTAAAAATTATCTAAAATTTTAAAAAATTAATTTTTGAAAACGGGCTTCATAACACTATTCTATATCATCTAAGTAATCTATACAAAAATTTTGGGCTAGAAACTACGCTCCTAAGGTCATTTATTTCTAAACCGAAATATGCTTGGTTTTGCACGATTTCTTTAAGGACCATATATTACGAGACATATTTTCATCAAAATAATATTTTTCATAAAAACTACATACAAAAATATTCCATAATAACAAAATTCATAATTTTCTAAGAATATTTACTATTTTTAACAAAATTACATAAAATCGGGCTGGAAATCGGACTCACTGATCTGGGTGGCTCCGGCCACCGCCGACCGCCATGGCCTTGTCGGCCGGCTTGGGCGCTGCCACTACCGTGTGGTGGTGGTGGCCATCTACTCCCAGCTGCTCTTCTGGTGTGGTTTCCCTTTAAAGGCCTTAATTGCATAATTTTTCCTAATTTTTTTTAACCCAAATTTTTCTCTCAATTTTCACTTCTCTCTATTTTTCTCACTTTCCAAACTACCCAAATGAGCTCTATGATTTTTCTTGCTATTTATAGAGTTTTAGGGAATTTATTGTGCATTAAATTGGATAAGACAATTGCCTTATCCCTTAATTTTTGGCTTTTATGTTGTCTTAATTTAATTGGCCGAATTTTTTCTTATTTTCTCCAGCTACCACGACCCAATTCTGGATCCCTCCTTATTTTTCCTGATTTTTATTGATTTTTTCTTAATTAATTATGAATTTTCTTTAAGTATTTAGTATTATTTTAGCACATTTCGCGTATTTTAAGTAATTACGCATATTTATACTTACATGTAAATTCATATATATTACAAATAAATATTCTTAAATATTATTGAGGTCATTCTATTATTTTTAGTATACATATAATTTATCTCTAGCGATTCGTTAATTATCAGAATGCATTTTACGCATTTTCAATAAATAACGAGTTATATATTTAAAATTTGGAATTTTTATAGTCTTTCATTTTATTGCTTATTTTTTTAAATTCAAACTTACTGAATCATTTTTACTAATATTTCTAGCTTTACTTTATAATTTAGGTTCGATCGAGTCTTTCAACCGATCGAAACCTCGAATGGCTAGTTGTGGGGATTACAAAACGTACCCCTTACCAAGTTTAACCCAAAGCATTTGATGTGACTGACAAACCATACCATTAACAGTACCATACTTGACCTGAGATTTTTATAGCCTCTTTTCTTAAGGAAATTAAGGTTCCTTATTTGTTCAACAAGTAAGGCAAGAATGTAAGACTTCCCTTCCTAAAATTGAATCACTAGGTCTATCACCCTAAAGTGTATAAGAAAAGATCCACTTTGAAATAAGATGGTGGCAAATACTACTAGTACATAAGCCTTGATTTGCTTTTCTCTCCAATTTCCAAGAAATAGAGCCTGTTTGTTGAAGCTAGGTTAGTTCTAAAACCAATGGACTAGATCCCATATCTTGATAACATGTTTGTTGCAATCATCTAGGGACTCATTTATCTCAGTCTTATGGATCCTTAAGAATTTTGAAAAAATATAAGTTGGATCGAAGCTGAGCTCTGGAATGTATATTTCATCTAAAGGAGGAGCTTAGAGTAGTTAGGTGTACTCTTCTAGAGCTGGATTGATTAGGTATGGCCTAAATAGAAATGATACTTCTTTGGGCTCTTAGAAATGGACTAAGGCTCTTACTAATGTGATGTTAACATCCACTTTGGCTAGTGAGAGTATGAGTCTAATCTTATTGCTAATAAACTGTTGTTCTCTTGGGTTGAAGGTTTGAAACCATTAGCTGAGTATAGGTTCTAGGTTTGTAGGTTTGTGGACATAAATCTCCTTAGCGAAGACCTTAGCATTGGATGAACTAGCCATTTCTAAAATATTACAAGAAAAGCATAAATTACAAAGGATTATTTACATGAAAAGAGATTACAAAAGATTCCTTATGTACATGAATTCTAGAAAAAAAAATACAAGGAAAATAACTCTAGGCTTTGTCATTTCTTTTTTTTATAACATTGCCACCTTGTTAGTTATCCATCAATCCCATAGAATGTATGCAAAAAGAGAGAGTTCTAAAGGTCCTTAAACTCTGTAACCTCTCGTGTTTATGGAAAAACAGTTCCTCGATGACATCGAAGTTTAAGTAGGATAGCTTAATTAACCTCGAACGGTGGTTACCCCACTTCACTGGGAACTTACACATTGGCTCCCCATCCTAAGATCCCAAGACAGCTCGGGTTCAACCGTATCTATCATGCATCCATGGTATAATAAAATAAATCACCCCCTCAAAATAATTAAATACATAAAACTAAACCTACAAAGATATTAGTACAGTTATGATAAATAACAAACAATGGAAAATAAATAAATTACATTAAGGTGATTCTTAAGTTTAATTTTAAATTTAGAAAGTCAAATAGTTAACCCTCTTAATGTCCCCAATGGAGTTGCCAAGCTGTCGAGCCTTGTTTTTCACCTCTCAATTCTTTTTTTTTTTATTCAAATTAAGTCTTTTTTAAACCAATCAATAATAAACCTTACCCATTTAATACTAACTCTCAACTAGAGTTTAAAGAAAACCGTTTTATTTGAAAGCATATTAGAGTCGCCACCCAACCAGAGTCAGAAAAAACAATTAAGTTATAACTAATTGGGTGGATTGATTATAACTTAGCCACTATTCTACGATAAAACTAATTTTTTTAAAACAGCTTTTGAAAATTAAAGATTTTGATTCAAGAGTTAGAAATTTCAAACTCTTACGGGTACTATTGACTTTCTAAATTTAACCTTAATCTTAAAAATCACCTTTTTAATTTCACAAGAAAAAAAAACTCAATTTAATTACTTTAATTGAACAACTTCAGTAATCTAGGAAAAAGAAAAATTAGGTTTTTTATTTTTATCGTTGCCCAATAGTTTCCTACATTCTCGCTATTCGGGATCAGACATACGTAGTTCTTTTTGTAAAACTCTAGTTAGTTAAGTTGATTTTAATCTTGAAAACATTTCGAATTTACGTTCTTAGTTTAATTAAGAAATTTCTATAAAAAAAAAAAGGTCCTAAATCGAAAGCTTTATTTTTAAAAAATGTAAAAGTAATCCTAATTTGTAAAGAGTTCGTTTATTATGTTTTTGAAAACTTGATTTTTCTAAATATTAAAAACAATTTTTATTCTTTAACTTACAAACTTATTTATTTTTACTTTTATTTTATTATTTATTTTTACTTTTTTTATTTTATCCATTAGACTAAATAAATAAATAAACAACTTTTTTTCTTCTTTTCCTTTCTTCTTTTTTTTCTTCTTTTACATTTACAATTATAAATAAAAGAAAAAGAAAAAAAATAAAAATCAAATAACAACAACAACAACTAAAAAAATAAAAAGAAAAAAATAAAAATAAATAAATAAAAGCTTTAGATGAAGTAGGCGCGTAGGTTGAACTTGGAGCGGACTTTAGGTCAGTAAGTCGAACTCAGATCAAGCTTCGAATTTGGGCCAAATGGTAGAGAAAGTGGCAGTTGCCTAGAGAGGGTTACAGGCATGATCGAGGGGTGGACGGCTGCTTCAGTTGATCATGAGCATGATGTGAAGGTAGATGGCCATTATCTTCAACCGCTCATGATCGTGATCAAGGAGTGTGGTGAGGGTTCCATAGAGGTGGTTTGGCAACAATGTTAGAGGCTACAGTGAAGCGTGTGGTTAGTTGGTTTCGGATGCCTAAGCTACTAAGAGTGTTCCTAAGGTAGCAAGCCATGGTGTTGAGCTAGAGAGAGGGAGACTCGAAGAGAGAGAGAGAGAGAGAGAGCTACGGTTAGTGAAAGAAAGCTATCAAAAAGAGAGAGAGAGGGCTTGTGAGTGTTCGTCATTGGTTGTGGATGGTTATGTGTGTTTGTAGACGTCCCCAAGCCCCTATTTATACATGAATTTACCTAGAAACTAAGGAAATTCAAAATTGGATTTGAATACAATTCCAAATTTTCATTTTTTTCCATTTTTTGGAGCTCGATTTAAATGCTCCGTTGACTAAATTTGAATGCGTTATTGGGTTCAATTCACAGTAGGCTATGTGGAGGATGAAATCTCACCATTAATTAGTGTGTTTCAATAAGGAAAATGTGCAAAATCAAGGGCTAAAGTGAGGAGGTCAAGTCTGTTCTTGGCTAGGTAAAGTGGAAGAAATCAAGGGAAAGGGAGGGAAAACCAAGAGAAAGAGAAGGAAAGTGCTGACTTGACACCGATGTAACGCCATGTCAGCTGACCCAACCAATCCCAACTTGCCATATATCATCACGTGACACATCAGCACTTCGTCCAATCCAACAATGCCACGTATCAGGAAATTTAGCGCAATCAAATCTTAACACATGGCAGTCCTTGATGATGAAAAAAGAAAAAAAAAAACTTTATATGCTTCAACTAAGATTCAAACCCAAGACCTCTAAGTTTAAACCTATGCCAAGTCTATATGTTTATCCATTAGGTCATCGACTTATGCCTTGTCCATATGTGAAATTAAATTGCACATATAAACTAGATCAACTTAAGTTAGATTCAAATTTAAGTCTAAGCCCAATAGCCTAACTTCTAAACTTATTTTTTTAGAAAAAAAAAAATCCATCCTAATAAAATGTTATTTCCTAAAATCTTTTATTTCTTCCAATTTTTCTATTTTTTGTATTTTTTAATTTTTTTCAATTTTTTATTTTCTAAATTTCTTGTTTTTCATATCTTTTTCCAATTTTCCTATTTTTTTTATTTTCCTAAAATTCTTACTTTTTTCTAAATTTCTCTATTTTTTTTCTTTAATTCCCTATTTTTTGTGTTTTTCCTAATTTAAGACCTATTGAGAAAATAAAATAAAGGGAGTAAAAATTGAGTATTTAAATATATCCTCTCATTTTCTCTTCTTTTGGAACCGTGCACTTTCCCTTCTTCCTTTTATTTTCTAGAAAAGTTTCAAATGATGAATTAAGAAGAAGAAGAAGAAGCTAGGGACTCCATCCAAGGATACTACACCAGTATGGTATTTAATATATATATTATATGTATTTTGTAATAATTATTTATATATATTCTTGTACATACATGTATCTTAGAATTTATATATAGTTTTAGTATTTTCTTGTGTATGTATGCTCATATATGTTTATATACATGTAATTTGGATTTTACAAAAAAATGTTTGTATAAGAAATTATGTATATGTACATGTATGTACATGTATATATACTATGTATTTTCTTTATTTATATACATTTATACTTATGTATGCATGAATATGTATATATATATATATATACATACCTAGTATTTTTATTATATGGTATGTATATGTATGCGTGTATAGTAGTATATATATATATATATATATATATATACACTTAGTATTTTTATTATATAGTATACTATATGTATATTTAGGTTTACATAATTTTTATTACATCTAAATAATATATTATGCAACCGAAATATATACATATATAATTACAAAATACAAATACTAGTATAATAAAGTATATTTATAATAAAGAGTATATGTATATGGTATCTATAAGTACATACCATTGTGTATTCATGTGGTATTTTTATTTTTTAAATTCTGTATATACATATATCCTAGACATGATGAACATGTATGTATATTTATGTATAATATTATTTATATTAAGTATTTTTGTATATATATATATATATATATGTAATATAACCTTATATGTATGCATGTATATAAAGTACAATTACCTATATATATATACTCATACGTATAGTAAGTAATATATTTAAGGTTAGGATATTTTAGTACATAAGTATATTTTAAGTATATGAATAGTATTGTATATGTAGAAATACAAGTATATTTAAATAATACATACATAATATACTATAATATTAATTTAATAAATATGAATATATATATGTATCGTAACTTTGAAGAAATTATAATAAATAATTAATTTATAAAATTTAGTAAAATATAGTAATAGATATTAATAAATCTATGATAGAAAATACAAAAAAATAATAAGAAAATATAGGAAAAACTACAAAGGTGACACATGCCATTCTCTTATGATGCCATATCATCACTTAGCTTAAATTAATTAAATTTCGTAATTAAAAATAATAATTAAATAATTCATTAATTAGAAAATTAATAAAGTAAAAAAAATTGAATTAATAAGTTTTAAACCTCAAAATTAGCAAAAATAGGTAATTATAGTAAAATAAACCAAAAAGAAAAAGAAAATTACAAAATAAGAGATTTAAATATTTATTAAACTATAATTATACAGAGAAAATAAAATAATAGTTTATAATTATTTAAGTCAAAATAATGAATTTTATAATATTTTTACATCATAATCGAAACTACGGATTACAACATCCAAAACAAACCCCACTATGAGAAAGTATGTTTAAAAATGATCAAAATGAATTATAAGTTCATAAAAATCAGAGTTAAATTGAAAAAGTTATACACGATTAACGAAAAAGCCCAATTCGAGCATTTCATAAAAATAGATAACTAATTTAAGTAGTTAGTACCAAATATATAAACAGCTTAATTATTCCACTTAAATACTCATTATCTTTCATGTTCTCTAAATGTTAAGTGTTTCCGATACGGATACCGACTTACTAAGTGGACTATTACGATTGTTAATAGACTTAATAACTAAGTGAGCACTTCTAATGACTCTATACTTATTTTGTACTTTTAGTTAGTGCTTATAAATTAAATATTAATAAGTAGATGCATGGAGGTTCAGGTTATACATGTGCTTGATATTGATTAATTACTGTACAAAATACTATTAAGTGTAATAATTAAAGATTTTGTTATATGATTAATTATTGCATAATTTGAATGGTTGGTTGATAATAGTTGATCACCTAATAAATTGAATTAATCATACCTAACTTAATCTAAAATTAAATGGATCGTGCATAAACATAAACATTACATATAATGTTCCGACCGTCACCTCACGCGATTAGTAATGAAGGGCCTTAAAAGGATGGATTCCCATATGATTTAATTAATACAATGCATGAGCATTAGTACAATAAGAACCTACCCTTCGTTCACAGGTTTATTTGGCGCCGAAGACGCTAACCATGCTGTATGGTATAAGCATAGATTATGGGGGCTACCTCACCACTAGGCCAAGTATTTTGTATATTATTGGATTTTTTTTTAAATGAAAACATATTTCATGAAATATAGAATTTAAACTGTTGGTTCAAAACCTTAAGTGTTAGAGCCTGGTTGTGATTGATACCAATGTATCTCTAACTCTAACTTGCAAGAGCTTGGTTGTGATTAGTATCAATGTATCTCTAACTCTTACTTCAAAGAGCGTTAAATCCAATGTTGTATGCAACACTAGTTAACTGCATATATATTGTTTAGTATACTACTTATTCATGCATTCATATGTTTGATAGCTACTTGCTAGTATAGTGTGAGGGATAACTCACTAAGCTCATGTAGCTTACTTCCTAACAATTTTCTCTTCCAAGTTACAACATAATTGAGCATGGGTTAAGAGCTAAATGTTGAATACTAGTGTCGAGGTGCTTAAAAATTAGAATATGAAGATAGATTATGTAAATGGTTTGAATTATTACGTATAATTATTAATATTATATTTAAATTTTATGACTTTCATAAGTTTAAGTTCTAGAACTTTACTACCTCATCTTAGTATTTAGTAGGGGATACCGATATTCTATAGTTCTAGTGAACTATAGAATATTGGATATCTATAATCACTTATATATTATAGTAAGTTAATTAAATTAAAAATCGAAAACTTTAGTGACTAATCATTTAGAGTTTTACAATCTCTAACTTGCAAGATGATTTCCATATCATGGATGCACACGTGATATGAAAATTTTAGACAATTCTACTAGACTCTCTATAACATCATGACATAAGCCTAAGCTATAACTTTGAGAAGTGGAAAGGAGTTACAAGTTACTAAGTAGCTTAAAAAGACACTAGTCAGCCTTAAACTAGTAATGGAGGAGTTGAAAGATAAAGTTATAGAACTTGAGAACCACCTAAAGAAGAACTAGAGTCCTAAAAGGTCAGGGAGTATAAACCACTTATTCCATATCCTCAAAGGCTAAGGAATGCTCAACTAAGCAATATGGTAGGTTTTTGAACTTATTTCAACAATTACACATTAATTTACCTTTTGTAGAAGCTTTATTGCAAATGCCTCACTATGCAAAGTTTTTGAAGGAGCTGCTCTCCAATAAGAAGAGACTAAAGGAATTATCTATGATCATGCTTAATGAGGAGTATTTAGCCATCCTTTAGAATATGTTACCCACAAAGTTAAAGGACTCGAGGAGTTTTACCATCCCTTTGTTTATTGAAAATTTATCTATTAAGAAAGCATTAGTTGGTTTAGGTGCTAGCATAAACTTAATGTTGTATAAATTTTTTAAGTAGTTAGGCTTAGGTGAACCCAAACCAACTCAAGTGAGTTTACAATTGCCGATAGATCAATAACCTACCATAAGGGTATTATTGAAGATGTACATGTTAGAATAGAAAAAAAAAATCATATTTCCTATTGACTTTATCGTTTTAGACATTGACGAGGATATTGAAGTACCACTCATCTTAGGTAGACCCTTTTTAGGTACAGCTAGAACTATAATAGATGTTAGTAATGATAAGCTTATGTTGAAGGTTAGAGAAAAAGAGATGGTCATTAAAATTAAGGAAGCAATGAAAAAATGTGCTAAATAAGACATTACATACTTTGGTCTTGATGCTACTGACTTCTCAATATCTAATAATTTATTGGAGCTACTATCTATAGACCCATTGGAGTCATGTTTGATATAGGGAATTCAAGAAGAAGCATCCAATGATCTAAGTATAGCCAAAGTGGAAGCTTAGTTAGAAATCAATCGCTTGACTAAGGAGCGAAGAGTTAAGAAGATTAAACAAGTAAAGGAAGCAAAGTAAACCTTCTATTGAAGAGCTACTAGAGTTAGAATTAAAGTAGCTGTCGTAACCCTAAGGGGGGCCTAATAAAATTGCCTAAAATTTTCATATCATATATGCACCCATGATATGAAAATTACCTTGTAAGTTAGAGATTACAAAACTCTAATTAATTCATCACTAAGGTTTCCAATTATTAGTTTGTAAATTTATCATAAAATATAAATAATTATGGATATTCAATATTCCACAGTTCCTCAAAACTATAAAAAAATTGGTATCTCCTACTAAATAATAAGATTAGGTAATAAAGTTTTAAAGCTTTAACTTATGATTATCTAGCAACCTGTAAGAATAAACTATTGAAGAGTAAGTTACACGAGCTTAGTGGGATATCCCTCATACTATACTAGCAAGCAAGTTATCAAATAATTTATTAACAAATATATAAATGCATGAACAAGCAATATACCAAACAATATATGCAGTTGATCAGTCTTGCATACAACATCGAATTTAATGCCCTTTGAAGTAAAGGTTGGAGATTCATTGACACTGATCACAATCGAGTTCTAGCACGTAGGTTTTTTTTAACAATATATACATAGAAATTCCATATATCACAAAATATGTTTCTATTTCCAAAAGTCTAATAGTACATAAATTCATAAGTCTAGCTATGATGTGACCCCTGCAATCCATACTTATGCCCCAAGTGATGGTCTTTAGACTTGACCTCCAGTTACCTACGTTTAGCATCTCTAGCACAAGGTAAACTTGCGAGCCAAAGGTAGGGTCTTATTATACTAGTACTCATATACTAAACTAATCAAATCATATGAGAATCCCATCCCTACAAGGCCTTTCATTACCATCCACATGAGATGATAGCCGGAATATTATATGCAATGTTCATACTTATGCATGATCCATTTAATTTATGATGAGTTGAATATGACTAAGTCAATTTGTTAGGTGATTAATCAATATCAACAAACCATCCAAATCATGTAAAGAACAATTATACCATTGATTCTTCAATAATCATATTTAACCACATTTTACATAACAAGCAAACAGTATTCAATCACATGTATATTCCCGAACCCTAAGTATCAATTTATTAATATATAAAATTTAGATGCACCAACTATAATCATAAAATAAGTATAGAGTCATCAAGAATACTCACTCAGCCATAGAGTCTATCAATGGTCATAATAGTCTACTTGGTAAGTCGGTGTTCGTCTCGAGATCACATGATATTGAGGGAATATGAAAGGTAATGAGTATTTAAATAAAATAACTAATATATACACTTACTTAGTAATAACTACCTAGATTAGCTATTTATTTGTATAAAATTCCCAGTTTTAGCTTTTTCGTCAATTACATATAACTTTTTCATTTTAATTTCGATTTTTATAAACTTATAGTTGATTTTTTTTTTTCGAATGTACTTTCATAGTGTGGGGTTTGTTTTGGACGTTGAAACTCGTATATTTCATTATAGTCCTAAAATGTTACATTTTATTATTTTGCTCCAAATATTTATAAATTATTATTTTAACCTTTTCTTTATGAATTTATGATTTAATTAATTTCTAAATTTTATATTTTTGCAATATTCTTATTTTCAGTCTATTTTATAATAATTTACCTATTTTTCTATTTTAAAGTTAAATTAGCATTTAAATCATTTTTTGTTACTTTTGTAATTTTCTATTCTATTAATTATTATTATTTTCTTATTATTTATTTGATGAATTTCTTATTAAATAATTACTTAGGATGATGTAGTAGCTCCTAATTAGGCCACATGTCACTTCTTAAAGTTCTTATATTTTTTTATTTTTCCAATTTTGTAATAACAAATAATATATATACATATATATCTATTATTACAATTTACTAAATTTTGAAAATTAATCCATTTTTGCTCTCTTCATGCTCATGGCATATAAGTATATATTTATATATATATTATATCACTTTATTTAGGGATTTAGTATTTTAGTATATTTATACATGTATTAGTTAGACATATACATATACTTATACTTATACTATACTACTAATATATGTATATTTATACTTATACATATACTTTTATATCTATGTTTTCTTGCTTTATTTATACATATGTACATGTATAACCTTATAATATATTTAACATATTTGTATAATAGCTTAAATATATTATGTACTATATGTATGTATCATACTATATACGCATATCTCTATATATATTAATATATACCATATGTTTACATAATTGATTATATCATATATGTACATATAGTTATATACCTAAATAGTTATACACATATACACAAAATAACAAATTTATATGTAATTCAACACATGTACATGAAATTCTATTACAAAATAGTAAAATACATATGATCTTCTTTACATAATCCTATAATACATTACCTCTAAAATACAAGAAATTATACAAAATATGTGTATAACAAAGAATATAAGTTGATATTACAAAATAAATTAAATACATAATACATACTACTTAACTACTCTCTTGGTAACTTCAAAAATGGTTGGTTCAAGCTTTTCTTCTTCTTGAAATTACTAAAGGAAAATATAAGAAAAATCACAAGATGAAAGTAAAGAGAGGATGGAGAGCTTTTTGTGGGAAAGGGAAAATAAAGTTGTATGTGTTTTCTTATGTTTAGTAAAGTAAAGTAAAAAGAATATGATAAGATATAATATACACATGCAGTCGGCCAAAAGAGGAGGAAAAAGTAAAAGAAATAAAAGAAAAAGAAAATAAGATATGAAGTTACTTGATTTGACTGTAACCTTATCTATTGTCTTTGTTTTCATCTCTTTAATTAACACATGTGGGAAAAGAGTGGAACAAGTTGCAGCCGTAAATTGCAAAGGAAAAGCAATGCGGAAGAAAAGAAAAAAAGAAATAAATAAATAAAAAGGAAGAGATAAATTATAATATATTAGTTTGACTTTTCAAACAAGATGTGTTTAATTTTAAGTAATAATTGAAATAATTTATAATGTAATTATGGAAAGAAATATGAATTATAAAATTTATGTACACAAGCATAGGATATGTGATAAAATTTACTCAAAATAATTAAATCAATACGAAATTAGCGTGTATACGTATAATTATGAAATTATAGATAATCACAAAATAATATTCCTAATTTTATTATTTTTGTTAATTACATTGTTACTCTTTGTGTTTATAGATATTTAAAAGTTATCTCTATTTATTTATTTATTAGTGATTTTATGCAATTACGTACATTGGTTGGTAATCACATCCAATTAGGGTTTTATTACTATTTAGGTAAATTTATACATTTTATAAGCTTAAAGTTTCAATTTTAGGATTTTTATCAAGTTCAGGTTTAATCTCTTGTATTTTTGCATATATAGGGTCTAAGATTTTTTTTATACACAATTAAGATTTTGATTAATAATATAGGATTTTTATATTCATTTTAAGTTTCGAATTTAAATTTTTAATTGGTTTTAAATTTACCAATTCTATTAACTTAAGGAAATCATCTGCAATATGTATGCCTTGCTAAAGGAAAACTCAAAATTACAAGTGATAGTTTCTTCAAGGTTGACCAACCAACAAAAAGAGAAGCTCCCTAGTATGCTAAGACATCACTAAAGAGCAATTGCTTGGAAGATTTCCAACATTAAGGGAATTAGTCCCCCATTCTATACCTACGAAATTTCACTTGTTGAAGGTTAAAAACCTATAGTGCAACCATAGAGATACCTAAATCCAAATATAAAGGTAGTGGTTAAGGTAAAAGTCATCAAGCTTCTAAATGCAGGTATGATCTACCATATTTTTTATAACTCTTAGGTTAGTCCTATACAGGTTGTACTCAAAAAGGGAGGTATGAAGGTAGCACCAAATGAGCGGAATGACTTGATCCTAGTGAGAGTAGTTACAAATTGGTGAGTCTATATTGACTACAGGTAGCTCAATGATGCCATAAGAAAAGATCATTTTCCATTGCCATTTTTCAACCAAATGTTAGAGCGATTATTTGATCACATGTTTTATTAGTTTTAGATAGTTTATCTGGTTATTTTCAAATCCAAATTACCCTAAAAGACCAAGAGAAAACCACATTTATATATCCTTGTGGTACATTTTCATATAGGATAATTCCCTTTGGCCTCTATATACCTACGACTTTTTAGCAATGTATGACAGTAATTTTTTATGAGTTTATAGAAGATATAATGGAAGTTTTTATGGATGATTTCACCATCTCTAGGATTCATTTGATAATTATCTTAAGAATTTATAAATTGTCTTAGTTAAATGTGAAGAAACTAACTTAGTTTTAAATTGGGGAAAGTACAATTTCATGGTACAAGAGGTCATAGTTCTAGGACACAAAGTGTCTTAGAAAAGCATAAAAATAGATAACGTTAAAATTGACAGTACGACAAAATTACCCCCTCCTACATTTGTGAGTGCCATACTTAGTTTCTTAGGTTATGTCGAGTTTCATAGAAGGTTTATTAAAGATTTTTCAAAAATAACTAGACCACTAACTCAGTTATTAGAAAAAGACACCATTTATTTTTTCTCAAGATTGTTTAGATACATTTAACACCTTAAAAGTAAAATTAACTTATGCCACGATAATGGTAACCCCATGTTGGAGCTTACCATTTAAGCTCATATGCAATGCTAGTGATTATGTTATAGGGACAATATTAGGAAAAAAGTAGTAGAAACACTTCCAATCAATCTATTATGCAAGCCAGACTCTCATTAAAACTTAGAAGAATGAGACCACTATAGAAAAAGAACTCCTAACATTAGTTTTCACCTTTGATAAATTAAAATCATGTCTTATCATCTCTAAAGTTATTGTTTACATTAACTAGTCTACTTTGTGATATTTGTTAAATAAGATAGAGGCTAAGCCAAGATTAATCAAGTTGATCCTATGACTTCAAGAATTTGACTTGGAAATTAGAGACAAAGAGGGAGCAGAGAATTTGGCAACTGACCATCTCTCGAACCTCAAAAACCCATTATTAGAAAAGCTTAATGAACATGATATTAATGATGTGTTCTTAGATAAGAAGTTATGCTAGATAAGTCCTTAGGAAACTCCATGGTTTGCTAACATTATTAACTAGATAGTAGCTAGGATTGCTCCTTTAGGACTAGATTATAGACAAAGGAAAAAGTTTTTCTATAATATCAAAAGTTACTTTTTGGGAAGACCCATATTTATTTAAAATTGGTGTAGATAAAATAATTTGTAAATGTGTGTCTAATTTAGAAGGTCGATAAATTTTAGAACACTATCATGTAGGACCAATAAGAAGACATTTGAGTATAAATAAAATAGCTCATAAAGTCCTCATGTGGGGTTTTTATTGGCCAACGTTATTTAGGAATGCCTAAAAATTTATTGAATTGTGTAATAGATGTCAGAAATCAAGGACCATACAAGATTTTTAACATTTGGGGTATAGATTTTATGGGAACATTTCCAAATTCAAATGAAAACAAATATATCCTAGTAGCAATAGATTATGTATCTAAGTAGGTAGAAGAACAAGTCTTACCAACTATTAACTTTAGGGTAGTAAGACAATTCCTAAATAGTTTATATTCTAGATTTGGTGCTCTTAGAGCACTCATAAGTGGTAAAGGAACCTATTTTTGCAATGTCTAATTAGAAAATGTTTTAAAGCAATATAGAGTTAAGCATCGAATTGCAACTTCTTACTACTCCCAAACTAATGGACAAGTTAAAGTAGATAATACTGACCTTAAGTGAAATTTGGAAAAGACAGTTGAGCACAATTGAAAAGATTGGTTTGATAAGCTTGACAATACTCTTTGGACTCAAAAAACCGCTTACGAAAGATAGATTAGAATAACCCCAGATTAGCTTGTATATTGTAAAGCATGTCATTTACCTATAGAAATTAAGCATAAGGCCTATTGGGCCATAAAATGTACTAACCTTGATCTTGAACGTATAGGCAAATATAGGAAACTTCAGCTAAATGAGTTAAAGAATGGCGAGACATAGCCTATGAGAACTCAAGAATATTTAAGGATCAAACCAAGCAATATCATGACAATTAGATTAAGAAAGGAAAGCAATTCAAAGTTAGGGATGAAGTTTTGCAATATCAATCCCAGTTGAAGCTCTTGCCAAGTAAGCTTAGATCTAGATGGTCTGGACCTTACACTATAACGTAGGTATTCCCATATAGAGCGATGGAGATTTTAAGTCTTGAGAAGGGTACTTTCAAGGTAAATGGCTACCGTCTTAAATAATATTTATGATGAGTGTTCAAAAAGGAAAACAACCATGAATACAAATTCCATCTAATTAGAGAAAATGAGTAACCTCATTCTTAACTCATCGAGCAAACAATGTCAAACAAAAGCGCTTCTTGGCAGGCAACCCAAGCTATGCTCATTTTGCATTTACTTATATTTTCGATTTATGTCTTTTGATTTAGGTTTGGTCATGTAATAATTCGACATAAGTTGTTCTCGATCTTTCTCAAGTATTGTAGGGTGAAATGCAATTGATAAGAAACTATAGTAGTTGAGGAGAAAACAAGAAAGGATCATGATCATGAACTCGAGTACAGAGTTCAAGGACGAGTAATCAAACTAAGTTTAGAAGGGATCATAGTTAATAACCACGCCCATAGTCGTACCCATGTTCCCTTTGTCATAAATTGTACTTAATATTAAACTTTGAATTTTAGTTCGAGGGAACCATAGACTAAGACCACACTTGTAATCCTAGCCATGTACATAAAAGACATGGAAAGTATGTAATTTGGAATTTGAAATACGGTACAAGGGAACCATAGGAAAGGACAATGCCTATGGTCATAACTATGTTCCTCTTGTCAAGAATTATAGTTAGAAAAATCTTAAGAAATTCATTTAAGTAGAGATCATAGCTATAAATCCAAGTTACACCTAAATCTTTCTAGATTGAAACCCTCTCTTCTCAAATTCTCTTTCCATTTCTTAAATGACCTTCCTCATTCTAATATGCAATGCATATTTAAGATAATCTCCTAAATGCTTCTTACCTAGATAAAAGGAAGTAATTTTAACTTTTATAAAAGAGTTGCTAAATTAGAATTTCAACAATAATCTAGGAAAGTAATATTTAATAACCTTTAACATTGAATACCCTTATTACATTTCCAAATTTCCCAAACACTAACCAAAGAAACTAAGTGTAGGGAAAAGAAACTTCTAACACAATCAATAGTACCTAAAAGCAACCATTGCACAACCCGTAGGACCTTTTCTCAACCCATATTGGAAGAAGATCCTCTAGCGACACTTCTACATCACCCAAAACACCTGTTGTAATTTGACTACCCCAATAATTAAGCCCACTATGAAATCTTTGCTAAGAAAACCTTTTCTTAATCAAGTTTCATAGTTGGGAAGTGTTGAAACTAGCCAACATGGAGCCAAAAAGCTATGCATTAGTAGCAAAAGGGGGTTGGGATAGGTTGTTTAACATTCAAGAACTCGTCTACAAGGAACTAACCTTAGAGTTCCTTGCCACCTGATCCTTGGAACCTGATTAGCTACCTTATGGAGCCTATAACTCTATTTCCTTGCAACTCCAAAATACCGAGTTCAATCTCTCTACAATAGAATTTGGAGTTTTAATGGGACTTTATGATTTACACACTTCCGTGTGAGTTATCCCAAGGTGTTATCCCTACAACTTATTGGTTAAAATTAACTGGTGAGAAAGTTTATAATCCAAAATTCTCAAGAGGATCTCACCTAAAAAACTCGAGACACTAAGTTCTCTACTAGCTACTCAATTGTACCATTAGTAGGAGAGGAAAAAGCACCAATGTTATGGCTATGCATAAGGTCATTTACCTATATAGCCTAGTAGAGGGATATTCCATAAACCTAGTTGTTGCACTCACTTTCTACATGCGACACCAAGCAACCGATGCTTAGATAAACTAATTAAGATATGGACTGTATGCAATGGTTTTAGCAAAAAAAAAAAAAGAAAGAAAAGAAAAAAAAAACTATAACTCCTTATTGATAACCCATAATTAACCACTATTGTGAATGTCACTCTAATGACTCTATCTACCTACTGCCAGATGGGACTCCCCCCAAATGAAGTTGATAAGTTATCCCTAAAAAGAAAAGAAAGTGAAAGCTCCATTGATAAAGATGCAATGGTAAGGGAAGTGAAGAAATTGAAAATAGAAGTTCAAAAGTTAGTAGATTCCTAGGAAATAAATGAGCAAACCCTTAAAAGAATGTTTTGGTGTCAAACTAAGATGATGTTGTTTCGTAGCAATCTTGTCGACCAAGTCAAGATGAAAATTTCTCTACTCATGGATGAAGAATTAATTGATATAGTAGAAGGCTGGTAGATGAATATAGGGGATGAGGAGGAGGAGCCAACATCAAGGACACAAGAAGTGACATCAAAGGGCAATGAGGAGAACAGACCAATAAACATTGATTCAAAGGATGAGACCAATAGAGAAGGCTTAGACTTTTTCTAGATATTCTGTGTTCATTTGTTTTGTTTAGGTGTCCTTTAATTTTGATGTTTAGTTCCAATAAATGTTAGTTAGTTAGTTGCAATTTCTAGTTTCCATGTTTTTATTTTTTTTTTTTAAATTTATGTTCAAGTTCTTTCCATTTAATGAAATAATGAAAATTCTCCTTTTCAAGCGTACTTGTTTAGATCTCTCATGAGTTGACAACTTCAAATCATCTAAGGTGAATTCTCATGAATAATTCGAGTAAATCTAAATATTCAGGACAATATCATTTTTCCCATATCTATATTTTCTTCTCCACTGTACTTTAATTGTTTGCAATTATTTTTTATATAATTTATAATTAGGTACATTGGGGATAATATACTAAATTAAGTATGGGAAGGGGTACACTACTATTATTTAGGAATCAAATTGTTATTTTTAACCCCAATTTTTTTTTTTAAGAAAAATTTGCAATCCTAATTTAATAAGACAATAGTGCTTGTATCTAAATTATCCAAAAGTCACTATTGCACATGAAACACATTATTAGAATTGAATAATGGAATTTCTTTAGTCATGTTATTTAACTCTGGATTCCAAAGCATTAATTGATCAAGCATGATGGTTGATCTTTAGTTATATTCTACTTCTAGAATTTACTTAGATACCTATCCCTTTTGATTTTTAATGCTCTATAATCCAGCATAAATAAGTAAATGAAGCTTATCTTTTGTAATTTCCTTTGATTTTTTAATTTTTGAGGATATAATAATTAATATAATGGAAAAAAAGCAGTTTGTACAAATCGATCTTAGTCTCTTAAAAGAGCAAGATTCTTTCCTACCACCAAGCTGTTAAAAAAAAAAGGTGAATAAAAGGAAAAAAAAAACAGAATCAACCTTAGTCCCTAAAAAGAGTAAGATATTTTACCGCTATCGATGTTAATTCTAAAAGGGACTATATTAGTAAGGATTGGCCTTAGTCTCTCAAAAGAGTAGGATGCTTTCCCGTTGCTAATAAGCTTTGGTAAGTAACTAAGTAAAAAGCCTATCAATAAAACTTTATCTTAAGGGAGTGAGTAGAGGATGAGTAGATATAACATGTATTTACTCTCGATTATGGTGCTTGATAAAATTGGGAAGAGATTTGTATACATCTTAACTAAATACAAAAGACTCGTGTATGATTTTTGCTTGACTAAATAAAAATGGAACTAACATAAGAGAGAATCCTTGGTTAAATCACATGATCAATATTGATTTATAGGAATTAATAATTGAATTATAGTATTTGTGTCTCGAATACATGAAAAGGTGAAAAAGGAGAAAAGTATACAAGTTGTTGAAAAGTTTTAAGGATGTCATTCTTAATTAGCAAGGTTAATTCAAATTCTTTTTCGATTCCTAAATAATAGTAGGTTACTTAGATAATCTTGTCCTAATTTTTGCCAATCCTTGTTATGGATTGGATACTTTGCCTGAGGACAAGAAAATGTTTTAAGTGTGGGGAGATTTATTTTTCAAAATATTTTAAGTTGTTTCAATCTAATTTCATTGAATTTACTATCAATTTGAGTGATTTCTTGATTTCAAGACATAGATGAAGCAATGAGACGGAAAGATAAGAATCTTGATGTTTTTAAAGAGAATTGCATCTATTTTGAAGATAATTTGAGGATAGTAAGTGTTGAGGAGAATTTGTTGAAGAATTAAGAAAGGGGAATGACTACGGCCTCTCTTCACAACCATGTTCCTTAGCCATCAAGCCCATATCTTTAATTTCCAATTGAAGTTTGAAAAAATATTGAACAAGTACAAGACTACAATCCATTACCACGACCATGTTGTACAATTGTGATCCCCTTTTCATCAATTTTGTGAAAAATTATTGCAAGAAGAAGACTATGGTCCACTACCATGACCATATACCTACTTATGCACTTGTAATTAATTCTAAAACACTTACTATTTAGAGATTATTTTGTCCATATATTATAAGTAGATGATATATACATGTACAAGAGGGGAGACATTAGAAAATAGTTTTTCTTAAGGGTTTTAGCCCCTTTCCATGATGAAAGCTTGTAACTTTCTCATGATTGTAGCATACAAGCAATGATATTTAGGCTAGTAACAATTAAGGTAACATGTAGCGTACATTAATTATTCTTATTTTAATGAAATTATTTTGTTCTTGTTAATTTAATTATGTGTTTCGTTTAGATTAAGTTATTATTTGTAGAGTCTCAACTTAATTATCTAACTTTACGTATTGAAGTCGCTTGACCAATACATAAATAGATGTATCGTAATTGAAGAGATTTATTATAAACTTAGTGATAAGTTGTAAATTTCTTCTAGAATTGAAAGTTATTTCTTGTTTGTTTTATGAAATTCTATTCTTAATGTTGTCCTAAGGAGTTATATTCTAGAAGCAATTTAGTTAGAACGTAATTAGATTAGAATTTAATAAAGAAGTGATTCCTATTAAATTAGCAATTGAATTCCTCCAATTAATATGAATAAGAAATTCATTAGAAACCATAAGCTGCAACATGTTAATTTGTTAGTGATCAAGGGATAAATATCCCCATTTATGGCTACCTAGTTTCCTTCAATTGTTAGATTCATAGTCAATTTCTTAATAGTTTCTATTTTCTATTTGTCATTAATATTACAATCTATTTTAGTTAGAGTAATTTAGTGTCAATGAGTAAGTGTTTGGTCCTCATGAGATTGACAACCTTAGATTATAGAAATCTGCTATACTATTACTTGACAAGTTCACTTGCCTAATAAGCACGATATACATCCTACCAATACACACCACAATGATGGAGGAATATGATATCACTACAACAAATTCTTGCATTAGTTTTTGTATTAAATATTGTATATATATATATATATATATATAGGTATGTATAAAGAGATATTTATTTACTCTTGTATATAAGCATTATATGGTAGCAATCATTGTATATATATAAATGCATATATTGAATTATGTTCAATAATAATGTTGTTACTTTATAAGATTAAGTGAATATATAAGTTTTCATACGTATAATATTTTCATAATCATACGAAAGCTAAGATGAGGTTTTGTCATAACATTTTACTAGAGTTGAGTCGCGAGTTTAATAACTACCAATGAACATGGCTAAATAGTTAAAGATTTTATAGGTTTGTCATTGAGTGGAAATTTTATAAGTTATATATGTAATTGGCTATTTTAGAAGAAATATTAGAGCAAGAATCAAAGAATATGTTTAATAGCTTTCGCATAAGTTGGGTCAAGAAACTGGGTTAGAAGATGTAAATGAGACTCTTAATTAGTTAGGACTGAGGATATATGTCAAATAGTATTCGTTTGGAAATTTTGGAATAAGCTTAATTTAGAGGACAATTTACAAGATAATTCAAAGGATAAGCAAGAGACTAAATCAAAGGAAGCTTAAGCTCAACACTTTCTTAAAGAATGATCTCAAGTCTTAAATTCTAAGTATAAGTAAGTTAATAATAAGTTGGAATACATGTTTATGACCTATAGTTAACTTTGGTCCTACGTATCCTTATGAAGTGAAATAGCCAAAAGAAGAACCCTATGTTAAAGCATAACATTAGAACGATCGAAAAATTTAGGTAAGTGGATATTTGTGTGCCTCAAGTAAACTTATATCTACTCTTAACTTTGCATGTTTTTTGTTATTTTGACTTAGCTAGGCTTGGTTATGAGTCTAATGTGTTACTTAATGAGTTATTTCAAGTTTCTTTTTATGATTGCTACTGACTAAATGATGTTCTAATATTGGACTTGTTTTTTGTGATTGTGTTGTTAAATATTTATATGACATTTGTTGGGATTTACATTAACTTGAAAAAGAATGTAGGAACTAACCATACCTCTAAAGGTGTTCACTTAAGTGAACCTAATACAAAGGTCATATAATGAACAGGGAGATTAAGTAAATGCTAGGTAATAAATAATAAGAAAGGTTACTTGAATTTGCTAGGTATTGCTTAGTATATTACTTAATGCATTCATAGTATGACGAAAAGAACCTATAAGTTAAGTTTTCAAACTGAGATTTTGCCAGGCTAGGTTTTATATGAAAAGCTGGGTTTATTAAGTAAAAGACTTGATTTATAGAAGCTAGATTTTCGAATATGTAAAATTTGCATTGTATTTGCTGGACCAACTATATACTGGATTTTCTAACCACTTTAGATGGTTATTGCTAAGTAGAATTATTGTTAGGTTCTCAAATATATTATCCAAATACTCAGATTGAAGTTAACTAACTAGATGAGTTGTTAGGCAGAGTTAAGATATTGGTACCGATACATGTCATATGCATAAGTGTTGCACATGCTTACTACATTTACATGGTTTGGCTGGACTAAAGCATAATGTGATTGAACTAATTATTTTCTGTATGATTAGGATATGATATTACTTGTGTTGTTATATGGTTATCCGCTCTCGCTCAGCTCATATTAGTTAATAGGATAAGTTGTCTTATCCTTAGATTAAGGAAGAAGTTTAGAAGGAAGATCACCTGACACAAGCAAGAAGGCTTAGGAGCGCTTGGTGAAGTAGATTTTCATAAGAAGAATCAAGCGGTCATAGAGTCTAACTTAAGTCTTGGAAAATGGCACTTCAATATCAATGTGTTTCATGTGGATTTCAACCTAGAGATTGTAAATGTGATACTTAGGCTTTATAATGAAGCTAAATATAGTATAAGATTATTTTGTAACGATTTCCATTGTAAAATGTTATGTGAAATAAAAAGATATTTGGAAATAGGTGTTTTATGAAGATGACTAATAGGTAGACTACAATTTATGCCTTATCTTTAACTTAAGGATGATAGCAACAAACCATTTTCAAGTATCAATAATTTAAGAAAAATGTTTAAGCAGACATCTAAAAAATGAGGCGTCACAACGTATACATAGAGTTCAATATGTTTATTGATATATGGTATTATGATATAGCCTCCTTATTTGTAACACTTATGATGGAATAGAATATGTATATTGATATTAACAAGTGATTTTGTTATGCTATGAGATAATTGTATGATGTATAATTGAATGGTGTAATGTAAATATATCATTAAATGTTTTCCTTTCAAAATAAAAAGAGAGTTTTCGGAAAAATGTTTTGTCACCATAAAAAAAAAATCAATAATAAAAAAATCTAATTGGTTTGTTTTCAAATTTAAAGACTCAAAGGTTTTTCAAAATTAGACAAAAAATGTTTTCTATAAGTTAATTAAGAAGTAAATACTTAAAATGAAGGATTTCATCAATAAAATTAACTAACCCACTAAAAGTTTTATGAAATAACTTTAAAACTACATGGGTTTGATCCTATCTAGTAAGTACATGGGCATTTTGTACAACCTTAAAATATAAATAAAAATAATTTTCCTCTATTGAAGCCCTTTGTATTTTGAATGGAGTTCATAAAATTTAAAGGCCCTTATATTTATTTTATGGATCTTTCTATGGCTTCCCTATCAGGTCTTAATGGATTTGCCCCCAAGCCTAATATCCCTAGTATCCTTCTTTTCTAAAATTTCTTTATAAAAACCCATAAACAAATAGTCGAAATTAAAGCCTATCACTCTTCTCCTAAATTGGTCAAGTGATGACTCCATTTGTTTTTTAAATGTTCTTTTTAACTCAAGCTTTTTCCTAATTTGATTGAGGAACTTATACTAAATTTGCTAGGTTTAGTATAAGTTAGATTAGAAAAAGAGAAAACCAAATTTTTGGCTCAACACCTACAAAACAAGAACCAATAAGCTAAGAGGGTGCTAAGACTAACTAGCATAGCTACTCCAATGTATAAGTTAAAAGAGTGGTAAAGTGATATAAAGTAAAGGAATTGATAAGAGAGCACTAAGCGTGTAGAGAGATTCTCTATTTGTACTCCTTGGCTATTTATAGAGCATGCTAGCAACTATAGTATAGTGGCAATTTAACCATCTAGAACATGTGATGCTTTGTAAATTAAGACATGTTTAATTTGAGGCTTATGGGCAGTTGAGTAGTAATTGTATATTATAACTATCGAACTATCTGCTTCTTTGCTTTATCATTTGATTATTTAAAATTATAAGCTAGGCCCACATAATATGGGCTTTTAAGAGTCTAGGTAGTGAGTTCTGACTTGAGTTATTTCGAGCTCTTTTAAATAAGTCTAATGAGTTTTGTCTCAACCTAGTTGTTTTGTGTTCACCTTAGCCATAGAAGATCATATTTAGCCATAGAAGATCATATTGAAGTAATTCGAGTTGCCTTACATCTCAAAATATTGTCAAATGCAATGGAAATCCACTATTAATAGCAATCACATAAAATATTTATGCATGATTGTATTACTAATGTTTTTATGTTCCCTATAGTCTAAATACTATTATTCTACTCCAAGGGAACATATCCTGCTCCTCTTCCACCATTGAAATGTTGAGTTAATCAAAGGGAAAGACCTTTTAGTGCAACTTTTCTCTATGATTCTAATTTTCACTCTAACATGTAATGATGGACATAATATAGTAAAATTTATTGATCTTTGTAATCAAGCCCGCATTACATTTGTATAAGATATGTCAAGCAATTTTAGGGAAAAAAAATTAAGACAAAGTATATCAGGTAAGATCATTTTATTTGGAGAGGATAAATTAAAGAATGATGACCCTTTAATAAGTTGGGAGAGTATAGATCTTGGCTCTTGCTACCCTTTTTAGCGGAATTGCGTATCACTCCTCCAGCAATCTGCAAAACAAATTGTTGAGTACAGGCTAATCTCACATTTTGTTCTTAGCAATGATCTCTCTTTCCAAGCCAGCATGACTGTAGTAATGATCATTCTTATTTATGGATGTACATTGAATTGCAGACTGGGAGTCAATGTCCTTAAGCTATTTCCATGTGTCATCATTTCGTTTATGGAGATTACCATCCTCTTAGGGCCATTTATGACTCTCCCGACTCCGTTGGAATCTAGTGGCTGCGCTATCATAGTCTTCAATTTAATATACGTCCAGAAATAAAAAATAACCATTATTGCACCCATGCAAGCATGGAAGTTAGGCTGTTGTTGAGAATAAAACATGAGAATAGCTTATATTCACAGGGGCTTGTTGTGCAGGTTGCTGGAGGAGTGAAGCGAAATTCTGCCAAAAAGGATAACAAGGGCCGAGGCTTATGCTCTCAACCACTCGAAATCCCGAACTGGTAGGGGATAAGCCATAAAAAACGTGGTTTTCTTTATTTCTTTCTTTTTTGGTTTTATTTCCTTTGTGAATCTATAAGAATGTGTTAGTTTTAGACGATTCAAAGGTCATTGATCTAGGTTAAGGTCGGTTAATTTTCAAGGATGAAAACACATGTATGGTTGAGTGGAGTAATTTCCAGAGGACGATGAAACAAACAGTTCTGCAAATTCAACAACATCCCTTTTTTTATTGGAAAAAAAGGAAACAACCCTTCATCGATCTGGAATAATAATCAATGAGATAATACATTAAGTATCTATTGAATACTTATCATAATGTAGGCCAATATACACCGTGTTGTTATTCAGGTTTATATGTTTCAGTGTCATTACACTGAAATTATATAAACCACTATCTTTGGCTGCGAACCACCGTCTCAAAAGCTCTCACATCTTCCAAACATCTTGAAGCCTAAATTATATAAAAATTAATATTTTTGGGTGTTCGGTTATTTTATTTTTATGGGTTTTTATATTTAGGGTTTTGCGATAAGGATATGAAAAATCTGATCTTAAATATTATGCACTTAGATTAAATTGAACTAAGAATTTCAGATCTTGTTTTATATGATACACAAATACTTCCTAAAGGTTTTCCTAATTCCTAATTGATACTATGCATAATCAAGAATTAAATGAAAAAGGGGTTTGTGTTGTTTAATTGATGTGACTTACAATTAAATAAAACAAAAAAGTTTTATATGACAATTGTAAGTTTGATAGGTAAAGGAAGAGAGCAATATGCTTTAGGTTTCTAAATGATTGGCTTCATTTGATTATGAGTCTCATAAGAGTATTTGTAGAAAAATACCAATTGCCTTAGGGCAAAATAGGACCATAGTAGCTAATGCTAATTAATAAAATAGTAAAAAGATTCTAGAATTAGAAGTTCTTATTGTAACACGCCTAAACAACATGCTCAAAAGAACACATCCAAAGAACATGGTTGTGTACTTCATTAACCTTTCAACCCATCTTCCAACCAACATGCCTATGTACCTCCTCAACATGTGTACCCCTTTATGTGGCAATAAAGACACATGGTGGACTATTATGACCTAAGTTTCAAGGCATGACATAATTATAATTTATTATATGTTAAGGTATGAAGAGACTAATAATTTTCAATAAATTA
The DNA here is from genome assembly GCA_024138015.1 of Lumnitzera littorea. Classification (NCBI taxonomy): domain Eukaryota; kingdom Viridiplantae; phylum Streptophyta; class Magnoliopsida; order Myrtales; family Combretaceae; genus Lumnitzera; species Lumnitzera littorea. The sequence continues at coordinate 17,459,190 of JAMXBB010000008.1, forward strand.
TTTGGCAATTAAGATGATTCACTTACCTAAGTTGAGAAGAATTTTTATTTTTTAAGTTATTCATCTTTTAGTTAAATATTATAATGTAATAGTGCTTGATTTTGGCCATATGTATGTCCAAATTTATATGATTTATGAGTCTCATGTGTGCTAAGGAGAGAAACTTGCAAGATTTTGAAAATTGATGGTAACCATATTATTTCAAAAGTTTTTTATGGTTGCTTTTATTAATAACATAGTTCAGTACAAGCACATTCTCCTTTTAGAATGTATAAGGAGGAAGTCATGAAAACCTATTGTTCAATCTTTTTTCTACTAATCAAATGGTAGGAATAGTTGTTTAGGCCTCTATAACCAAGTAGTATGATGCTAGTCTCCCAACCTATTGTTTTAATAGTATTTGGCAAAGAAAATAGGAGTAGTTTAAAGAAGAAATTGGAAATCATAGAGGAGAGAAAATTCCTGGTGAACTAGAACATTTTATCATTATGTTTGCAACCTTCTTCTGAACACATTCTTTTCTGGTTTAGAAATCACCATTTGTTTTCTTTTTATCTTTTTTCTTCTTTCATTCTTTTAGTTTTAGTTCGATATATATTATCTTTATGCACATTTAAAGTGACTTTTCACTTTCAATCATCCTATACTATATATAAGACATGCTTTTTTATTAATGTGGAAAGACTATATAGTAAGAGGTATAAGTATTGAGAGTTTTTAGAGTCAAAATAGTTTGGATTTATAGAAATAAAGTAGAATTCATGAGTCTAAATAAAATAAATAGCAGAGAAAGTATAGAAAATATTCTCCTATACAAGTTGAAATTTTTTTCACCAAACAAGCTGTTCAATTTGATGAATCTCTAAATCCATACGGGCAAATTCACTTCATTTTATTCATTTGTTTTTAGAGCTATGTTACAAAATGCTTGATTGGTTGGTTCCTCCATCTCTTACGAAGATAATAACTAGATTAATTATTCAAAAAAAAAAAGAAGGAAAAAAAAAAAACAGATCCAGGCTAGAAAATCGTATAGACAAAGAGGATGCATTAGGTGTCAAATACGAGGGGGAAATCACAAATTTACTTTGAAAATTATTCATCGGATTTACATATAACTCATGAATTTTCACAATTTTTAAAAAATGTATTTACCTTCTCAATATTTATAAAGCTTCCAATGTAAAAATGTTGATGTTTGTGGCTAGATCTTTGTTCTTTAGAACTAATGATTTTCAATGCAACTAACTAAGTAAGATTTTTTTTTTTTTTGTCCTTATCAAGAGATAAAGAGTAGAGAGAGTACCTACCCTATGTGTAATAATTTAATTGGGCCCTTGTATTATGGGCTAACTATTTGCCTTAAGGCTTATCCTAAACCGTCTAACTATATTTGTAAATAAGATGTAAAACTCATAGATGGATTAAATAAATAAATTAACCCAACTAATATATCTCATCAAACTATAAATACCCAACCTTAGTTCTAGACAATTAATGAAAGCCTAATAAATTAAAAATTTTCCATCATCCAAACTATTGCTATTTGGAAGCATTTTAGAAAAATTAAGAACTTTTTGCAACAATTAAGGATACAAATGTGTATGCTTGAAAGTTATCAGAACGTGAAGTTGTGTCATCATGTAACCAATAGTTTGAGAGTTGAATTCAAAATCTATCTCTAGTTTTCTTATAATAATAGGAGTGCGAAGTCATTCGGACGGAATAGCAAAATATTTACCATTCAGCTAGTCAATGTATTACAAGTTGTTTGATTAAATATAATTTCTCAAACTTCTAACACAATTTGTCTCCCAATATTTTCATCACAGGAGTCATAGGATGTTAGGAAGATGACTTCATGAACACACATTATCAAATTGAAAAAATTTTGGTGGCGTCTTGCTGAGGATGTCTACTTGTCTCTTGAAACTTGGTGAGTACACTTAGGTCGGAGAGGTAGTAGGTTCCCAAGGGACAACATTTTCCTTACCACTAGGGCCACTTGCCTCTTTCTTTTGCCCTTTAATATCTGTTTTTGACTCTTGATTTGCCCGCTAAATTTATTTTAATGTTGGAATACCTGTGCTTGAATTGGGTGGTAGTGTTCTAATCAATCTCTTCGTCGATATTTGCCTGATTTTGGAGAATATTTTAAGATCTAATTAAATTAATCCCTTAAACTCATTGACAATATTTGATAAGGACGATGAGACGACACTTTTGAATATCAAATTGCCAACCGACATTCGCAATAATTGCATCAAAACAGTCTAAAAATTAATAGAGAAGAGGGGAAAAAAATCTGCTACTCCTTGTCAAAGATTGACTTTACATAAGCGGAAGAGTGAGTAATTCTTACAGAATCGGTTTACCTAAATCATATCCTTTTAGATAGATATCATACATAAATGTATCTGTATTTTATGGAAAAATGTTCAATGATATTAATTCATCACGTGTTTATATATGTATGAATGATTTACAAATGATAATGATAGTATTTAGCTTTTAAAAAATTTACAATTTACATTTTTAGGTATTGAAATTTTATTGATACACTATTGATCCCTCCATATATAATATCTTATTACCATTAAAACCTTTATGCTTTTTTATAGTTTATATACATATCCTTTTTTATAGTTTATATATATAGGGCTATGGGTAGGTCTTAGTTTCTTTGGCGAGGGTTAGTTCGCATCAGTTGGGGTAATCTACTTTGGATTTGCTATGCTTAGATGGATCTTAAGGACCATTCGGACAGATCCAGTTGCCCTCAGTATTCATGGATAGCATAATCTTGAAAATTAGCCTGACCTTAATATATCTTATTCTCTTGTGGAACTAGTCGCTTAGAAATTCATGGCTACTGAAACAAATTCAATCGATTAACTCCAGTTCATAAGGATTCGCAACTTTTCAAAATTGGGTAATTAATTGCTTTAAAAGGTTTTTATCAATGGATTGACCAAAGCATTTGTTTATAGTCTAAAAGGTAAACTTTTAACGCTTTGCTAGTCTAATTCCACACTTACAAGAAAAAATGCATGAAACTTTGAAACTCGTTTACCATACAATTTAAATTTAACAAGTTCACCATGGATTTGATCTACATAAATCCATTAGGAACCAAAGATACTATATCGGTTTCTTTAAAAAAAATTCTAATAACCGATTTATATAAATCATATTAAAATATAATACCCGTGTTATTTGTATCGTACGAATACCATAATCTATAGAGTCTAAATAACTTGTATTAAAAATTTTCCTTCTTATGCTAAATGCCTTAATTATACTTTTTATGAGTGATTAGAAAGGTCAAGACAAACATCTTGCCACGTACTAAATCAACTTGTAGAACCAATTAACGATCATCATACTTCATAATCTACCTATTATTATACAATAAGATAACTTAGATAAAATACATACATTTTGACTTATTTAGATGGATCGAGATGTACTACACCCTTACATCATTTTTATAAAATAAATGGTATAACAAAGTACCACGGGACAAATGCCTACTAATAAAACCTAGGAACGACGTCATATGAGTAACCAGATATCTACTATATATGTCTTTAGATAACAATGGTTTTAGATATAAACACATTTGACTTTCTCCATCAATAAAAAACCATAATTGAATCGGACATATTCTCAATCTAATTTAGAGTGGTCGGCTGTCCCTTTCTTTAGTTTCATCATCTCAACAACTTGCAAATGGTTTATTGTCTAATGTTCAAATCTTAAAAATTTCTAGGCTGCTTCATTTGGGTGCCCTTTTAAATAAGAGGTAGGTTAATAACTGCTTGTGACATATCAAAGTTAGCTGCATCTATACTTGTTTAGAAAATTCATAAAGAAATTGATTTCATCCTATTTGGTTTCTCGTGAGTTTTAAGGATCTTCCATTATCCCACTTCTCAAAAGATTTGAAGCGATATACTCTAACTTCATTGGTTGCTAACCGAACCACTTGGTTTGGAAACAACTTAAAGTCCAACCGTTAGACTTGTATACAAAATCTTGTTGGATTTTCATGACAATTTACTTTTACGTATACCTTTATATGTGATCAAACTTACTGGAAGAATATAATAAAGTCGGAGGACAGTGACTGCATTTAGTTATTGATAATGTTTACAATGGTCTTCTGATCTTTTGCTGCTTTTCTTTTCTTTTTAATTTTTTAATTCCATTTGAGTGAAAAATGGTGAATAAATAATGTGGACAGCGTACATTATCCGAGTAATCTATCTAAGATTTTCTTGAATGTCTTTCTCTCAAAAAGGGATTTTCCATTTCAATCGCGAAGAGAAAATTATTTTTTTTTTTCAAAGGAAAATACATATTCATTATCTCAAAGCTTTTTCGATAAGTCTCCTCTACCGGCTTTAAGTCTTTGTTGCTCATCATTTACCTGTCATTATGTCCAATCCAAGTAATTAATTTACATTTACGTCGAGCTTAGGAAAAAATTGCATGATCTTTCCAACTTATGTAAATCCAGAAAAGGAATGTTATATTACCATTAACATCCCATCTAACCTAGCTGGCCGAACGAATCTGAACCATATAGATTGTTAGATATACATTATATTAAAATACCCAAGCAAAAGCATTGAAGCTGCATATTGTTTTCATATGATCTACACCAAATTATAATATACATATCTAAAAAATTATAAAGTTTTAAGGATAGAGGGATCAAGTCCTTAGCCTCGTTACTCAAAGCCAAGCTTGAGGCCTCTAAGGTTTTATGCGACAAATTCTAGCCTAATAGCCAACTTAAGACAAGATCCCCTACTTTACCCAAGAACTTTATGATTTCTCAGAGCCGAGATGTGTGATTTTCATTAGGGCAAGCACATCTCTTAAACTATCTAAGCCATAGCCCGACCTGATTCCAACCCCTCCAATCCACCTTCAACGTAATCTGAGCAATATCCAAAAGATTAGCCAACTTGATTTAGCTTGGCTAACTAGACCACCCTATTGTCTCTAGCCAATCTAAGCTATTGTCACTAGCCATCAAACTGTTCAAATGATCATCGACCTCATTTGCCTCGAAACAACATGAATATTCCAACTTTGCTCTTTGTTAGACAAAGCCTATACATGATCGTTATGTGTCCTTAAGAAAGATCCTAAGGATGCTTCTTTTCTAACATATTCTTTTTATTTTTTATCGACTTTACCCTTTTGTAATATGTACCAAAATATGTATTTTTGCCTTATTTAAATCTTCACTATTTTATAATTTCCTTTTGTTGTACAAAACCTAGAGAAACTTACTAAAAATACCTTATAATGTAATTGGCCAAAATTAGAGATCTTTGAATATACATTTACTCTTTTCCTTGAAGAATTGTTTTTGAGTCTCTTACTCTTATCTACTCTTTTAGTAAAAGTAGTAGTGAGTTACCTTCACTTGTGCTTATGTATCATGTTAAGCATTAAGCTAAGTCGTATAAGACTAGTGTTTAAATCTACTAAATAGCTCTCAAATTCATTGATACTACTTAAACCCATCATCATTTCAAGTTTAATCTATCTCACATTTGTATGCATTGCTTGATGACCTCCTATATATAATCGTAAGGTGTATTATCCTTTTATATATAAGAACTCAAGGTCCCGAAAAGGGAAGCTACTGAGTTTGCATTGCTATGCTATGTTATTAGTTTAATAGTAAGTTTTTGTGTATTCCTCTATTTCGAAGTTGTTCTATCATATGGAGCCTGTGTTGTGAGCTACTGTAGTGTAAGCAAGTGTTAAGTTTGAAGTAAGCTATAGTAACTATGGAGTTATATTATGCTCATAAGGCTATTGTATATGCTTTCATATTTTGCTTAAGTCATTGAAGAAGTTGTTGTATTAGATATGATGTTGTTAATATTTTACAAAGTAAGTAGTTATGAATATTTAGAAAAAGTGTCTTTGTGTTAGCATTAAGAAATGCTAAGCTTGAGTATTTAAGCTATCGTTAGAGATAATGAGAGCAATGGACCAAATCATAGAAAGATTGTGCCTCCAACCCCTAGGTTAAGAGACAAATGTATTGATGAACTAGCGATCATGATGGCTGAATTGACCATAGTAATGTGATAGATAGTCAACACCTAACCCGTTGGAGCTACTCTTAGAGGTCACCAAGCTGATGTGGCAATTGGAGTTAGGAGAAATGATGTTTTTTAATGAGGCATATACACCCAGCTTAAAGATTCATTAAGTTGGATGACATGGATAGATGAATAGGAGTACTATGAAGCAGAAGAAAGAGGAATTCGTGATCTTAGAGGCTATTCAAGTGTTAACTTACCTAGGTACTGGAGATACTAATGAGTATTTGGAGTGAGAGGAGAAATTCAAGAAGTCATTTTGAGTGTTATTAGCATGAAGATATTGTGAAGGTAAGACTAACTGCAATGGAGTTTACTAAGTATGTAGTTATGAAGTGAAAGAACTTGCAAGCATTATGAAGGGGAGATGGTAGAAGAAAGGTTAAAACATGAGCTAAGATGAAATGTGTGACGCAAGGGAGATTTGTAATGGAGTATTATATTTAATATTTTTGTAGTGGACTATTATATGTAAGATGCATATAAGAAACTCCAAGAGTTGAAACAAGTAGGGAAGAATGCAAATAAGTATGTCAAGTATCTCAATTATTGATGATAAGGTACAAAGTAGAAAGAACCTAAGGCTTACACTATTTCCAAGTTTATTATTGGGCTAAAATATGAGATTGGTTACATAGTGAAGGTCTAGAGGATTAAGACATTTGAAGACACCATATGGATAGCCTAGAGGGTAGAAACACAAAGTTGGAACCACCAATACTAAGCTCAATAGGGTTAACCTTTGCCATCCAGTTGGATGAGATGATGAGATGACTCGAGCTAAAGACATTAAGGTCAATCTAAGGGGAAAGGCTATAGAAAAGGAATGGATGAGGAGCTTTGAAAAAAGGAAAACTTTAAGAAGAACAACCAATGAGATTAAGTGTAATGCACTGCCTCTCAAGGTGTCTACTTAAACATTTTTTCAATGCTTGATGCATAAGAGATGGTTCGTTATGCAATCCTCAAGTTAAGAATAAAGCTAAACCTGTTATAAACCTACCAACTCAACTCCACTATACACAAACCTTTCAAAACTTTTCTTCACTCATGTAAGACAACATAGTGGAACATTAAAAATATAGGTCTCATTCAAAGTTTCACATTTCAACTTCAATATTCAACTCATAATCCAGTTAGAAGAGTACACTTTACGTTCATAATCCTTACGATGAAACCATATGAGAGTAACACAATGATCTTTATCAAGGTTGCATTTAAGAACTTGATTTTAATCTTGCAACTAATTCCTCCCATTTACCCAGTCCAACTTTTAGATCTAAGCTTACTTTGTCTTTAATATCTAAGTTTAGATAAGCTTACTTTATCTTTAGCAAGCACCATTTCTTCAAATAATAACCAATTGTTGTTGTATTAGTGTTAGGTATATTAAAGAACGTATTACTAGGCATACGTATGTAATTGTAGTAATTTTGTACTGGATTTTGGCTCACCTTTATGGGACTTTATTTTCAATGTAGAAGATAGTTGTTTTATCTTAGTTTGGGTTTTTGACTTGAGAGTAGGAATAACATTAGTCCATCAAACGGTTTTAAAGTTATAGGTGGATACAACCTAGAATTAAATAGATTAAATTCTTAGTTGTTTTGTGCTTTTGAAGAATTAAAGTTCTAATAGATAGAAATCATAGTTATCAGAGTTGGAAGAATAGTATGTTAATATATATTGTAGACTAATAACAAGTTTCAAACCTCCCATGCTCCTATTGTAATATGAAAAAGCAGCCAACTATTGACTTCATTTGGTTTTGGAGTGTGACAACTATTTCATATAAGGCATTATTATTTATTGGAAGGTCTATCATTATACTAGTATATACATAATTATGTGACTCTATTTTCATGTACATATAGCATTAATATCTATAAACAGTGAACTCATAATTACATAGATTGTTTTTTTAATTATTTTCATACAGGGCATGAATTCATCGATAGCAATTTTTCAAATAAATTAGGTAAGAAATGATAATGGATCTAATTCCAACTAAAAAAGAGAATCATTAGACAAATGAAGAGGAGTAGAAAAAATGAAAAAGAAAATTAATCCCAAATTATTAGAAAAGAATAGTAAAGTAAAATTGAAAAGAGTACACTATAGGAACAAGGAATATGTACATATGGGTCTTATTGCTATCGATAATCAAGTTTGAACAATGCAAGATTTTCAAGATACAAGACACTATCTAGTATTGTGCTAATTAGGGTAGATGGACTAGACTGAGGAGCTTAATATCTCAATTTTTTACGGATCAATAAGATTTAGTGTAAGAAGATACTGTAGTGAACTGACAAGTTAATTCAATATTACGGTTTAAGGCAACTATTTTAAAATAAATAAATATTAAATGTTGCCATTAAGTACCATATGGTCCTACTTGGAGAGAAAAAAGATTTAATAATATTTACATATTATATGTACATAACTCATGGCATATAATGCCTAATAAACCTTTTCCCTAGATAAATGATGGGTAAATGCTAGTTACATTTTAATATATAGTAGTAATAGCAGGTAGTTTTGGATATAAAAAATTCCATTTGTGTTTTATAAAAACAACCATATATTATAATATTACTAGTATTTATACACATCAATTGGTACATCTTGAGAGAAGTTGAGGGGAGAGGAAAAATCGAAGAGGAATTGGAGTTATAATCGAGAGTACAATGATAAATTCTAATCATGCATATGTTAGCGTCCTCATTCCGAAGCCTACCCATCTCTTTATGCATATGGGTCCAAAGTTTAGGCCTATTTGTAGTAGCAACGGTTTTCATTTAACAAGAATTGTTGGCTTACTGTCCTCATTTCTCTTTCTAGTTTTATGGTTTCCATCATGGATTATACTTCATCTTCTAGAAACGCAAGTTCAAAAGGGGTACATGAACTAACACTTTTTCTTTATTCATTATGGTGCTCGATATTATTTTTATTTGGTCTCTCTTCTTCTCCCAATAGAATATATTCTTTGTTACTCTCCATTTGTCACAATTTTTGTATTTTACTTAATATAGACTAATAGTGATTGGTTATTGCTTTATTAGTCATAAATGTGGTTTTATTATGGAATAATGGGATTAAGTAAAGTGTTTTAGTATTCTGATTACATAATCTAAATCCATTAGTGATGAATTTAAAGTCCCAATAGGTGATTCATGTGGTCCATGGTAGTAGAGACACCAATTGTTCATGCTTAGAATTCAAGCACAAAAATGAAAATAGTTAAAAATTGGCCACCAAAATTGAAATAAGTGTTATGAGTTCATTCAATATTATAGATGTCCATTTAGTCCATCAACCTTCATGTCCATTGAATCTTATACTTCTCGACTTTTAAGTTAACCATCATTATGTTTATATACCTATAAATAGAGAATCATATTGAGCATTAGGGAAAAAATTATATAAAGGAGATTAAAATAATAAGTTGATTACTTTCTTTCTATATTTTATTTATTTCTTATCTCTTTACCCTCTAGTTCTTCTTGCATAAACTTTATTTGACAACAAGTTATTAGTGTGAATTTGCTCTTGATCATTCAAATACAACCACCAAGAGGAAGCTATGTTGAAAAATAAGGATAAAGAATTATGTTCCATAAACAATGGGACTACCCTTATTATCCTTAAAACTAGAAAATTATTTCCTAAAATAAAAATGGGTAAAGCATATACTACTACAATTTTTGATAATACAAGTTTAGTTGATGGTTTTAAGAGAGCTTTTATCGTGTTATCAAAAGAATAAGATTCATTATAAACAATGCTAAGTCTAAAAGAAATTTGTTGAGTTTCAAAGATATTCTTTATGATAAATATCACATAGAAACTATATATGTATATGAGGGAAACAATGAGTCTCTTCACATTGCAAGTTGAAAGCACCCATTTACCACATATTTTAGGATAGTTTGTTAAGTTTCTATTGATTATTGTCTTTATTTTTTAAGTATTTAGGCTTTTTTGTGATTTATTTCTTTTGTAGGTTTGTTAAAGGGTGTTTGATGATTATTGAAGAATTTTCTAAAAGTTTTTAAGCTTTAATGAGAAATACATTTGAGATTTCGTCTAAAGGAAGAAATTTTAGTTAAGAATCAAAGTGTAGAAGAGATCACAATTGAAGATCATGCCCATGCTTTTGGCTGTTATCCTTTCATCTAAAAATTTCAAGAATTTTAATTATAAAGGAGAACCACATCTAAGATTTACGAACATGCTTTTAGGGCATGAACATGTTGTTGATGAAAGAATCTCTTATTTTTGGAAAGTTTCCTTATAACCCAAGATTTGAAGTGTTATAAATAATAGTTTAGACTTAAGTTATAGAGAAAACTAGTGAGTAGGGTAAAGTTAGAGACTAAGATTGTTGTCTTTTTCTTTTGATCTCTTTAATTTTATGTTATATTTTGATCAAATTCATCTTAGTAAATTATTATTGAATCTTAGTTCTTCTATGTGACATTGCCTTTTGTTTATTCAATTAATGATATTACTATTTAGATCTAATTATACTGTGCTTATCATCTTTGAATTTATATTGACGGTTATTGATTCAATTTTTAAGTTTGCTATAGAGTTTGTGAGATCCTCTAGTAAATAGATTGGTGTAATTAGAAATAATTAAATAAACTAAGATTCGACTATTTAGTTTCTATAGATTAAGGTAATCTAATAGTGGAGTTCAAGAACTTAAAGCAATCTTAAGATATTTTATTGTATAAGCGACAAGTAGAATATGCTTAAAGTTATAAGTTAGTTTATTAAAGCGATTTTCGGTTAACTTGTATCAGGAACTCCCACTTTCCAATAAGTAATTGAAACTGAAAAGTTACATGGAATTAGGTAGTAAATAATAAATGTACTAAGGACAATGTTTTCTTTAATAATTTAATCTCTTTGTTTGTATTTATTTTATTTTGTTAGTTAGGACTTCTTCTTTTTTAATCAATTTAGGTTTTTCATTAGTATTTGATTACTAAGTTAGCTATGGAAAATATAGTCTTTGAGGGAATCAACATCTAGACTCAAATCCGCTCTACTATAAGATTGATAAGTGCACTTACCTCTCATTACAAGCATTATTTCAAGTAAGAAAAGTATATTAGAAAGATTACTCACTTTCTCTTCTAGCTTGTCATGTACAAGAATCGATGCAAGCATTATAATGAATATCACATAAAGACTGTATGCAAGGGAAAAAATGAGTATCTTCATACTGTAAACATTACTTCTAGTAAGAAAAGTATATTAAAAAGATTACTCGTTTTTTCTTCTAGCTTATACTATACAAGAATTAGTGCAATTAAGATTATGCTACAATAAACCAAAAATTTATTGATTAAAAAACGTTTACTATTTAGCATGATCAATTACCAAATCCTAAATTAATAATGATGCAAAATATTGTTGAGAATTTACATGAGCACCTACTAAAAAACTTGGAAATTTTTCACCCTAAAGTCATTTGTGCCTAAGACAAATTAATTATTAGGCCATAAATAGCTAAAGTTGGGACCAAATCTCAATTTATTTTTTTTTTTTTAGCATAAACAAGGTTATACATGTAAATCATTTAGATATTTTATAGTATTAACAGATGCAACCAATAAATGGTCTCATGTATGTATATTATCAGCTTCCAACTTGGCATTTACTAGATTGCTTGCTTAAATAATTCTATTAAAAAGTACAATTCTGGATTATATAATAAAGTTCACTTATCTTGATAATGTTGGTAAATTTGCTTCATAAGCTTTTAATGATTATTATATGTCATCAAAATAAATGTTGAACATTTTGTATCTTATGTTCATATAGCAAATAGGTTAGCCAGATTGTTAGTTAAGAGACTTCAATTGATAGCTAAACCCTTGCTTTTGATAATGAAACCCATTATTTGTTTAGGGACATGCCATTTTTCACTTGCAATAGTGCATGTTGTTGGTGAATTTTGGGATGAAGGAAAATTATGCAATAGAAAATGAAATGCTTAGTACCAAGGCTAGTCTGATGTGGTCACTCCAATGCCTAAATTAGTAAGGTGACTTTGTATATAAAGTATACGAGTAAGAAGTGTCAAAGAGCTCTTATAGAATTTCTTTCCAATATTTGTAGGTGGTTGTTGTGTCTAAGGCAATTGTTAGAATAACTATTAAGACACGTGGGAGTTTCTTAATTTGACATCTCCATTCATATGTAGGAAGAGTAAGCGGTTATGTAATATAATCGTGCTTGTGATAAGCGTTTGTGCAATGGACTTGAATTCAAACCAAGAACGGATTTATACTACTTAGCAAAAATGCCATATGTCATCTCTCTAGTGGCATGCCAAGAGATTCAACTACCTGGCATATCGGTGGCCGAATGAACGAGTATATCAAATCAGCGAAAACTAACTATCAACATTTGCCCCCAACTCCCGTGTTCAAGTAAACGATAAAGGGAGTTGCATATATATACTACACTAAAGGTCGAATGGGGGAGTGACTCTTCAGATTAATGTCGAGCAAGATGGGAAGTAGGATGAATCACATCCCAATTTCAAGGTTCCAATTTCTAAACTCCTACCTATTCGAGAAACCAAAAAGTTGGAGGCATGAAACCTGTCATCTAGGTCATCATTTCGTTACAGGCTTAATAACTGTCAGAAAGTTGTCAACCATTAGATTTCTCTCATGAAAAACACATCAATAATCAACGCATCATTATGGTCAGAAGTAGGTTTGTAGTTACGAGGATGAATTGTCCATATATAATGTATTGTTCACCATCAGAATTCATTTCTTTAGTTGCATCTTAAACTTTCATTCGCTTTCTCATCTTCAAACTCAAATTCTTCAACTTGTGTTATATCATTTCGCAAAACCATTCAGGTATGGTTCACAAAGTAACTCGTTAACTTATCCTCTCCAATTCTAAGGCAACAAAAACTGACCCCACTTTTCCTCCCCCAAATAAGGAGCGAGGCAGCGTGTTCTTCAAGCAATTTAGCTAAAAGTATAGAGGTAAGGTGGGATAAACTTATTCGGATTAATGAGCTTCCGATGGATAATTATCCTAAGGATAAGGAAGGGAGGTTTTCAGTAAGATATTTATATAACACAATAGCCTATTCTCACGATTCTCTAGATGAAATTAACAGTTCCGTTAATGGAGTTCTTGTCACAAGATACAATCAATACTCATGAAACCTTCTCGAAACATAAGACTTGAGGAGGCTAAGAGATGGGGAAAGGGTATACTTCCCAAAGGAGCGTGAGTTCCATATACACTTGAAGTATTTAGATTTTAGATTGCGCTTCCCTTTTTCGACTTTTGTTAAGAGCTTCTTCAATTACTTTAAAGTTGTGTCGAGTATGTTCTCACCTAATACATACTGGCTTCTAGCTGCTTTTGAGATAGTTTGTAAAGAAGTCGAAGTCAGGGCTATATCTCAGCTGTTTCAATTTTTCTTCACTATTCAGAGGTAGCTTAACGGGTGGTATCTTGCTGCTATAAGGCATGGGCGTAAGTTCATGGATAGGTTAGAATCTAAGATTCACAAGTGGCATGATAAGTTTGTATCAATAGTGTCTGACAAGGACTTAGACTTCTAGACCCAATGGACTAGGCCGATATAGACAAAAGATATAGATCTGATGTCAAATGATGCAGTAACAATGAAGAAAATTCAAGAAAAGAGGAGAACCAAAATGTTCTTTTAGGATGCGAGAGAATTATATGGTATCATGAAAATGGAGACTCAATCTTTTCTAAAAAAAAAAAAGGTACGCTAATGAGTTACCACTGTATTAAGTATAGCCATAAGAGGAAAGCCGTTCTCAAAACTTAAAGAGAAAATAGTGGCTTTTGAGCCTTGTTTGACACAGAAAATGTAAGTTCATCTTTTTCCCATGTTTATATTAATTCGTTTAGTCGTATTGTAGATATGGGTGTTAGTGAGGTAAATCCAGCCAAGCTACTAGCTCAGGCTAAAGCCAAAAAATCCAAGGCCGATAAGAGAGTAACTACTTCGGCAACTACCACTCAGCCTGCTGTCGTAAAGAAGCTAGGAAAGGAGGTTGCAATGAAGTAAGTAGCTGTACAAAAGACCTCCCATCTTGTCAAGAGGCGTAAGGAGAGTAAGAAGACACTGTCGACCAAAGTTGTTCATTTTAAGGAGCCTCTAGTCAAGATTATTCAAACTTCTACTAAGCTAAAGGATCATGAATGTCAAGAGACACATCCCAGTGAAGAGGATCAAAATGTTACTACTATAGAACGATCATCACTGGCAATTAAGGTAGTGTCAAGTGCTGATAAAAGACCGAGGAAGAAACTCGCCAGCCAACCACCTACTAAGAAATTCAGGGGCTTGGATGAAAGGGTGAAGGAGGCAATGAGATCGAAAGCTCTCGACATTAGTAGTGCCAAATTCATCCCCGACAATGAGGTCAACGAGTACATCGTCCCTTGTTAGAGCTACCAAATTTTGGATACCGACTCGGCCTTGGGAGATAGGACAAAATCTTTAGCTCTAATGGAAAAGATTATTCTTCCGAATGACAAAGATATTGCTAAAAAGGATGTTGACAGGGTCAATGGTTGTAATAAGGCTCATATTGCAACCAAATTATATGATGTGAGTATCTATAACCATTGCTTTTAATTATCGAATTCATTCGAGTTACTAACACATTTCCTTTTCTAGATGAGTAGCCACATCTTGACAGCTTTAGACGAGGCTAAAAAAGAGGTAAAGAAGGTAATATCTTCAGTTGTATCCTTGTGTTATGCCTAATCATTCCTATTTGTGTTAAATGAATTTGCTGCAGAGAGTTGAGGATGCATACAATGCATCGAAAGCCCAAACTATTGCTGCCGAGAATGCGAAGATAAGGGCGGAGATGGAGGTGAGAAAGCTCTAAGAAGAACTTGCTGCCGAGAAGTTAGCACATGACCTCACCACTAATGAAATCTCTAACCTGAAGGCTAAAATGGAAGAGCAGTACAAAAAGTGTGAAGGCTTGAAAGAGGAGCTATAGAAGAAAAAAGAAGAGTACTAGGGCTTGGGCCAAACAATTTGTACGATGAGTGAGAATGAAGATAAGCTCAGGATGTAGATAAAGGAGTTGGATACCAACAACTCAAACTTACAAAGCCATGTGGCCGAGTTGGAGGAGATTATGAGGAGAAGACCATTAATTGAAGAGGCTCTTGATATAGTCACTCCCAATTAGTAATACAAGAGGCTTCTACAGAAATAATTGTTGGAAGGGGTCCAAGCAGCAAGAGAAGAGGTCTTAAAGCTTCATCCTAATTAGAATCTCTCTTATCTTAACTTTGCTAATGTCAACGACAAAGTTAGTGGTGCCGACGAAGATGAAGACAATGAGATAGGTGTTGAGAGGATGAATCAAGGTGACAACAAAGCTCATGCCGAGGAAGTTTCCTGCTTTAATACCCCAGTTGCTGAAGAAGCCCCAGCCACTAATCTAAAAATCACTTCTATTAAATCTAAGAATAGGCCATAAGCTTTTTATTGTATTGGTACATTGCGTTCTCGTGTAATTATCAATCGAAATATCTTCAAGGCATCGCTGAGTGCTTATAACCCTTGAGCAAAAATACTTTACAATTCTCCAATATGTTTAATTTCATGTACTGCACTTTTACAGTGAATATGGTATGTGTATGTTGCTTCACACTCTAATTTGTCAGCATGTTTTATTTCACAAGCTAGTTATTTCTCAGCATGTTTTATTTCATATGCTGGTTATTTCTTAACATGTTTACTTCGCACGCTGGTTATTTCTTAGCATGTTTTATTTCACATGCTGGTTATTTCTCAGCATGTTTTATTCCACATGCCCATGGTTTTTATATTGTCCATTAGCCATTTAAGGCATGGACTAGCTACATTACTCGACCACAAGATTAATTTGTATAGTTCATTAACCACATTAGTCTAGAGCCTAGATCAGTTCATTTGTCATGTAGCTTAGAACTCATTAATTCGATAATTATAATGAAAACAAACATAATGAGACTTCAAATATAATTCTCATAAGCAAGTACTGTAGTCTTATAAACATGTTGGCTATTGCCAAATGAGTGATGAGAAAAATCGTCCAGACAAATTAATTGAAATATAATTTCAAATTTTCGGCGTTCCATGCTCAAGGGATGATATCCATCTAACCTTTCCAATCGATAAGCCCCCTCGCTAACAACTTCCCGGATCTTGATAAGATCCTCCCAATTCTCGACGAGCTTTCCTTGACTAGCTCATACACCTGTGGCTTCCATCTTACAGCAAACCAAATCTCCAGGTTGGAAAACCTTATACTTCACTTTCTAATTGTAACACCTCGCCACTCTATGCTAGTATGTCGCTACCCTAACTCTTGCAATATCTTGAATTTCATTAATAGTGTCTAAATTCACTGTCAATCCAACTTAATTAAGCGTAACATCAAAATTACACGTTCGTAATTTAGGTAAGTCCAGCTCAATCGACAGCACGGCTTCCGTATTATATGCTAGCTTGAATAATGTCTTACCCGTTGCAGTTCTATGAGTGGTTCGATATCCCCAAAGTACATTTGGCAATTTTTCTACCCATCTCCCCCTCACTTGATCTACTTTCCGTCTTAATCCATATAATATGATCTTATTGACAGCTTCAACTTGTCCATTCATCTGAGGGTATACTACAAACATGTAGTTGAGGCGAATGCCATATTTTTTGCAAAATGCTTGGAACTTATTATTATCAAACTGTGGACCATTATCTATGATTATCATATGTGGAACTCCAAATTTTGATATGATGGAACCAAAAAAAAACGCTTCCACCTTCTGTTCAGTGATTTTCACTACTGCTTGAGCCTCGGCCTACTTGGTAAAATAATCTATGGCAACAATGACGAATTGTCATTGGGTTGGTAGATTTCGAAAAGGGTTCAAGGATGTTTACCCCCCACTAAGTAAAAAGCCAAGGACTAGTCAAGCTACATAACTCGATCATTAGTGCGGTACTTGGCGAGTCATGCTTCTAGCATTGGGGACAGTGCCAGACAATGTCCTTCGCGTTTTCTCTCATAATCGGCCAGTAATAGCCGAGTCACAAAGCCCGAATGTATAGTTTTTGCACCTGTACATGGTTACTACATATGCTACCATATAGTTCAAATAACACCCTCTAAGCATCTCTCGGGGAAAGGCATCAAAACTAAGGTTAAGATATGCTACGCTTATATAACTAACCATCAATTAGCATGTAGTTCACAACTTGATAAGCCAATCATTACCCCTCTTTTTTGTCATCAGGGAGAGGCATCCTTTAAATAATTCACTAGGGAATCCATCCATGATTCTTCTCTCGAGTAAGGAGTCAACTCACAACTCTGCAAAAAACTGGATAAGCTTTTCTGCGAAAGAAACTCGACGAAAAGTTTATTGCTCAGCTTAGGGAATGTCATACTGGCTAACTTTGACAATTTGTCGGCAGCAATATTCTTACTTCTCGAAATTTTGTAAATAGAGAAAGATAGGAATTCTTCTATAAGTGTTTGTATCACTAATAAGTACTTGCTTTTCTCTTCTTCTCTTGTTGCGTAACTTTCGGTGACTTGATTTACCACCAATTGGGAATCAAATAACACTTTGAGTTTCTTGGCACCAATTTCTTTTACCAGTTCCAATCTGGTAATTAGAGCTTTGTACTCTGCTTCATTATTACTAGCTGGGAATCCAAATTTTAGAACGTAATGAACTTTGACATTATGAGGGCATTGAAGAACTAAGCTTGCACCACTTCCTTCTCGTGTCGAAGAACCATCAACATAAAGAAACCAAATAGGTTTCTCAACTACCTCCACACAATCTTTCTCTCTGGTGAATTTGGTTATAAAATCTGCCAATACTTGGGCCTTTAGCGTCATTCTAGGTTTATATTATACACCATGGGTACTAAGCTCTAAGGTATATTGCATCATCCTCCCTGAGGAATCAAGCTACTTCAATGCTTGCCGCAATGGTTGATCGTGAGAATAATGATCTAGTGAGCTTTAAAATACAATTTCAACTCTCTCGTCGAGAGAACTACTGCTAATACAAATTTTTCAATCTTTCTATACCAAAGATTTGGCCCCTACAGAACATGACTCACATAATAAACGAGTTGATGCACTATGCTATCAATTTGGACTAATACAAAGGAAAGAGCTCAGCAACTGACTAATAGATACAAGTATAAATTTTCTCCAAGAATGGGTGTCGAGAGTATCGAGTATGATGTAAGAAATTCCTTAAGCTCGTTGAAAGCTCTTTTGTAATCATCGATTCAGTTGAATTCTTTTGGATTCTTTAAAATTTTAAATAATTCTACGCACCTCACGAATCTGTTGAGGGCAACAATTCGCCCAATAAGTTCCTATTCCTCTTTGATCATATGAGGTGATTTCATATTCCTTATAGCTTCAATCTTTCTCAAATTGCCCTCGATGCTGTGTCAAGTAACCATATACTCAAGAAATTTCCCTAATGTTGTGCTAAAGACGCATTTCTGTGGGTTGAGTTTCATGCTATATCTCCTCAATATGGCAAACGTTTCCTCCAAATTGGTAAGATGCTAATCTTCTTTCATGCTCTTCACAATCATACCATCCACATATACTTCGATATTTCGATGGATCTAAGATTTGAACATCTTCGTTACTAATCTCTGGTATGTTGCACTAATGTTTTTCGACCCAAAGGGCATCACCGTATAACAGTACGTTTCAAAATTGGTAACAAAAAATGTATGGACTTCATCTACCTTATTCATCTTAATTTGATTGTAACTAGAGAAAGTATCCATAAAAGAAAGTAACGCATGTTCTGTAGTTGCATCTACCATCTGATCAATTTTTGATAGTAGGAACAATCCTTAGGACAAGCTTTATTGAGATCCGTAAAGTCTATGCACATTCACCACTTCCTTTTAGACTTCTTGACTAGGACACGATTTTTTAACCAAGTTGGATAAGGCTCTTTCCGAATGAATCCTACCTTCAATAATTTCTAGACCTCTTCTTCTATTGCTGCTTGTCTCTCTAGTGTAAAATGTCTCTTTTTCTGTTAGACTACCTTCACATTCAGATCAATCTAGAGCTTGTGTACCATAACTTCTCTTGAAATACCTAACATATCCAAAGGTGACCATGCAAACACGTCAGCATTGGCTTGTAGAAAGTCAATTAGACTTTGCTAGACATCTACTGACAAGGGTTTTCCTATCCTTATTGACTTCCCGAGCTCATTCTCTAAAGGAATTTCCTTAGTATCATTCTTAGCATTCTCTATGCCGACTGACTTGCCCTTTGGATAGGTTCAACTTGAAATACTTCCTCTTGTCTCAAGGCCCTTATATATAAGGATCATGCCAATTATTAATCTCCTTTGCACACACTAACTCCCATAGGAGTAGGGAACTTAACTTTCAGATGTGCAGTTGAAGGGACAATATTGAATAAGTGCTAACATGCCCTTCCCATTATCATGTTATATGGGGACCAACATTTGACGACGAGGAAGTCCACCTTATCCTCTGTAATATGCTCATCATCGTCGATTTGAATCAGTAGTGTAATTACTTCGGCTACTTGGACAGGTTAATTAATGAAGGTATAGAGATCATACTTATAAGACTTTAACTGCGCCTTGATCTTAGATCTCATTTGATCGAATGCATGCTGAAAAATGATGTTAATCAAACTTCCTGTGTTAACAAGAATTTTCTTGACTTCAAAGTTGGCAACCCTTGCACTAATACCAAGTGTGTCGTCATGAAACCTTTGGATACCTTTGAAATCTTTTTGTCCGAAAGAAATTGTATTGTCAATCTTGACCTTTTTGCTTTGAATGTTGTATACGTAATTTTTGGCGTTAATCGAGCTCGAAGAGCTCAACTAGCCTATATTAAGTCCACCGACAATGGTATTAATTACTCCATTGGGTGCTCTATTAGGATTAACATCACTTACATCTCTCATGCCCACTACTGGTTAAGTGTCATCCTCTTGTTCCTCTCATCTTCTCTAAGACAGTCTTTCGATTCTTTTAGCATCATACGCTAGAAATTTTCACAGGTGCTCGCGTTGTATTGCATTCTTAAGTTTAATGCACTCATCTGTATTATGACCTTTGTCACAGTGGAAATCACAATACTTGTTCAAATTTCTTCTTAAGAGTTTCCCTTGCATTCTTTCTGGCTACTGGAGGATGCCTCTCTCCCCACGTACCTTGATCAAAATGTTTGAGATTAGATGATTGACAGGCGTTTGGGATGAGTATGTCGAGATCCTTGGTCTCTTCCTCTTGGCATCTGAACTATGGTCATTGTTTGTGCCAAGTCTATCCTTTATACTTTTTTGCTTGTCATTCTTTCTATCTCCTCTGCTTTGATGGGCCTCTCGCCGTACCTTTATGTTGTCTTCCTAACAGATGTATAAGGTAGTTTTAGCCTTAAACTCAGCAAAAGTTTTTGGCTTATTCTTTGCAAGAGACTTCAAAAAGTCTCCATGAGGCTTGACTCCATCAATTACAACATTGAGAGCCACACTTATATCTAGTTCTAAGATTTAGACCATCTTAGCCATAAATCTAGCTAAATAGTCCTTAATTAACTCATCGGACTTTGGTGTTAAGGATTGAGGAGCCCTTAACAAAAAGTTTGCTTACAAGGAAGTATTGAAGAAACACTTTTGCTAGTTCATCGAAACAAAAAATGGTATTTGGTTTCAAATGTTTGAACCATGTGTTGACTGCATTTCTCAATATTGAAGAAAAAGCTTGACAAGCCACTACATCACTCAAACCATGCAACTTGGCCAACATATGATAGTAATCCAAGTGGTCTTTGGAGTCATTTATTCCATCGTAAGTCTCAAATTGTGGCAACTTTATGTGTTGAGATATTACTTTCTTCAAAATCTCTAGAATAAAAGGACTCTTTTTAATTTGGAACTGTTTGCTTGGGGCAGTAAGGGTGATGACATGCAAAGGATCCGCATAGTGCACTTATTGTGGTTGTTTACCTTTGTCATTCCTTTTAAAAGCAGAAGCCGAAGGTCCTATCATATTCTCGGCTTGCTTTTTTTGCAACTCAGATGAGGAAATGGAATTATCGCTTTTTTTAGTGTCATAATCACCTTGGTCTTTATTTTGGGTCGAATTTAGGTGAATATTACTATGGAAGAGGTTAAGGATTTACTCATGTTTTTTGTTTAATTTTTCGTTTTCTTTGGCTAAATCAAGACAGAGTTGCTCGAGTCTAGCCAATCACTACTCATTAGTATATCGACTCCCTCTTTCAGGGTGTTGAGAGGTATTGCTAGCACCCGCACTCTTAAACACTCTTGTTTTAGCCATGTAGGTGTGTTTAGAAAAAAACAGACAGCACCAAATGTTGTTGATGAATTTTAAGATGAAGGAAAATCCTGAAAAAGAAACTGAAATACTTAGTACCGAAGCTAGTCCGATGTGACCACTCCAATACATAAGTTAGTGGAGTAATTTTGTATATAAAGTATGTGAGTAAGAAGTGTCACAGAATTCTTGCAAAGTTTTTTTTTCCAATATTTATAGGTGGATATAGTGTATAAGGCAGTTGTCGAAATAACTGTTAAAACACGTGAGAGTTTCTTGATTTGACATTTCCCCTCATATGTAGAAAGAGTAGGTGATTATGTAATATAATCATGCTTGTAATAACCGTTTGCGCCATGGACTTGAATTCAAAGTAATAACAGATTTATACTACTCGACAGAAATACTGTGTGTCATCTATCTAGTGATATCCTGAGAGATTCAACTACTTGGTATATCGGCGGCTGAATGAACGAGTATATTAAATAAACAAAAACTGACTATCAACAGTGCATATGTGCATCAGAACAATAAGTTATTGTAAATATTCCCCTTTGCAATTGGCTTATGATTAAGAGCTAAGTAATTGGTTATCTGCTTTTTGTAGACTGATAAAATATTGGCATGTGTCCATATCTATAATTAGCATAAAATTTAAATAATACAAGTCATTTTCTTGTCAAAAAATTAAAAGTAAATAACCTATTTGCAAATAACTCAAAACACGTTCCCTCTTTTGTAATTTACCTAAATGCAATTAAGTTTGACAAACATAAAAGAAATCTAAGCAGTTTGATCAAATTTTGATCAATTATTTTAGCTTGACTCTTGGGAAGACAATTATATCAATTTCAATTTAAGTAGATATATTATGGTTTAAATTTATTGTATTTATGTTTTATTTTCAATCTTCTATACTCGCACTTTCTATTTATCCTTAAAAAGAAATTTATACATGCAAGTTAATATTTTGATTTGCTATAAAGGATAAATATCTAAATTAAGAAAAATGTCAGAACCTTCAAATGTACTATAAAATGCTCTGAAACTTGTAAAATTTTACGAGTTATAATTGTGCAAATTCTGGGATACTTCCATGTGCTCAACATGTTCAACTTTTAAATTTCAATCCTGTGTCTACTGGTTGGGCTTTAGTGTACTGGCCATTGGATAGGCCCTCCTATCTACTCGCTTTATTTCCGCATACTCATGGCTTAAATAACCAAACCATGCCTCATAAAGGAGTTAGATGAGAGTTGATTGGGACTTAAAAACAAGTTTTATTAAAATATAAATGAGTATTTTTACATTTTTTTTATAACATTATGTATTTTTTATAATATTTAGGCGGTACCTATTAACTTTTTGCTATTTTGTGCTCTCTGGTTATGTTGTCACAAAAAACACGTTTTAAGACTCTTTTTTTTAAGTCGTCTTAGGCGAATTACGAGTAATAGTCCCAGAGTTGGACCGATGGGAAAGCAAATTTGCGTTCTGTGCGAAAGCATGTCCTGATTTACACAGTCGCAGAGACATTACAGACACTAATATGTGTTTCTTTCGTTAGACGTCTAATGCACCATGAAAACCGCATTTTTCTACCGTTCCTGGACTCATTTCAGAAGTCGTTGCTTCTTTATTATCTGGGCACAGTCAGAAGAGCTCAAATATCGTCTGTAGCTAGTAAGGGAGATTTTTGTTCGGGAAATTTTGTACCACTAAGTTGTCTTGATGGGTGTGAAGTGATATGGTTAGGCAATATGTCGGTGTTAAGGTTCCCTAAAACCGATTTTCATCTTTTTGCATTGAATTGACGATTGAGGCTTGCCCAGTTTGGCAGACTTATGCTCATAAGAACAATCAATAGTTCCTTCGGCTCAAAGGGAGAAAAAAGTCTTGCTACTTATTGTATGCTCAGTTATATAGTACAGTAACATTATTGCTTGGGGGCCCCAAGGTTGTCGGTCACAGAGTATTAATACGAGCACTTAGCGCCTGTCATGGACTGGCGACCTCTTATCCCTTCTAATACGGATATTGATATGGTAAGGTGTGTGTACCACGCATACAGTACACGTATTTTCTAAGACCGAGTTTATATTAGATTTTTTTTCCTTGATAGAACTATGATCAAGTGCAGCCCGAGCCCTCTTCTAGGTTTACCTAGATGGATTCAATCGGATATGATTCAGTAAATATTTATGTATGGTGAAAGGTCTCATTATGATGTTTAAATAACGATATTTTTTTACCAGAGAGGGACAGAGGGACAGCCAGATTGATTGCTTTCTCCTCCCTCATTCATCCAGGGAAAGAGAAAATTTCTTGCTTTCATGGTAACACGCAAAAACAGGACAAGTGGGCAGGGTCCCTGCACTAAAAACAAGTGTGGACATGAACTTAAATGCTTGGACTGGAATGAACAAGCAATCTCACCAAGAGTTCTTATGTGGGTTGATCTCATGTAGCCAATGGTCAAATGCGTATTAACTTCTGGCCATTTAATGGTACCTTCATGGCAGGGCACCAAGTTAAAAGGGTGTCAAAATGTAAAGCCATAAATGTCGAAGCGATGAGTACATATAGTTGCCAGTGCCCCAGAGACAAAGTTATTCCAAGGACAAGCAATAATCAGTCAGCATTTACTTGCAACCAAAAAGATCTACTTGAAGAATGATTATACTTAACGTAAAAAATAATAACGTTGATCAAACAGATGATACAAATCAGATTACAAATACATAATGTGAGACTTTCAGGTTGTTACCCCTTTCAGGGAACCTCATGGATTCTGTCGATTCCTTAGGCGCATTATGCCATGAAGCACCTTTCTTCTTCCATTTTTAGTCCATGCTTATCCCTTTCAAAGAACTCTACATTGTAATGCTGAAACCAGTTAGTTTATGTCATGAAGCTTCAATTCAAGGACAGCACTGAGTTGCAGCTATCATTGTTTTAATTAACCTATCGATCCATGAAATATGTACAGCCTCAAACCTTGATGTTGATATTATTCAGCTCCTTAATCACAGCAAATATCGTTGGTCTACTATCAGGAGATTCATTCGTGCAATCTAGTGCGATTTTTCCTAGCCTAGATGCCTCGAGTTCTACAAAGTCACCCTTCAGATTTGGATCGATGAAATTTTCAAAACTGTTAGACTCTACTGCCAAACGCATTGAGCCGGACAATTTTCGATTTCCTGAAAGAATTTGTAGAATGATGACTCCAAATGCAAAAATGTCACTCTTCTCAGTGAAACGTCCTGTGGTAATGTACTCAGGCGCTAAGTAACCCATGGCAGCACTGACTTTGAGAGCTGAGAATATGACATCATCGGCAAGAAGCTTAGGAAGGCCTGAATCCATAATAAGAGGGTTGAGTTGCTGGTCAATAAGGATCTTTTCAACCGATATGTTTTGGTGAATGACCAGAGGCTTGCTTCCTTCAGGGCTATGCAGATAACCGATACCTACATAATCCAAAAGAAAGATGAGATCAGCACGCAACTGCAAGGAAGACGTATTTCTGCCATATTGCAAAATATTATCAAGTTCTTAAATGATCTGAAACCATGAACTTATTGTGCTTGTTTTCGTAAAATAAACAAACCAAATTGCTCCAGTAGCATCTTCAACAGTTTCTATAAATGAAAATGTCTACATAGGCAACAATCCAAAAGAGTGAATGGTCCTCACAATTGGAAAGAGAAGAATTTAAGGGTAATAAGCTAGACTAACTGAAGGATATTGATCTCAGGGACCTCTTATTGAGTAGAACATTCTTAAAGTCCTACTTCCATGCACTATAAGGAATGGAAGCAAATATGACGAATGATTTCTTTGGAGAGCAATCGTTAAAGCATGATCTGGGAAAACATACGTCGAAAGCTGATAAGGCAAGAAGAACTGACCTTTGGCAATGCCTTTGATGATAGATGCCCGTGTGGACCAATCAAGAATTTGGTTGCTTCCATCTTTCAAATCAAGAAATTGGGATAAATTCCCCTTCTTAGCAAAATCATACACCAGAAAACATTCACCCCTGCCTTTTGAGCAGCAAAAACCTCTCAGTCTAACAAGGTTTTCATGTCTCAAAGAAGTTAACAGGTTCAGTCCATTTACAAACTCAGCCTCCTCGGTCTTGCAGCTTGTTACGTTAATACTCCTAATAGCTACAACAGTTCCATCTCTCAATATCCCTTTGTAAAAGGATGAGAAGTTACTCCTCCCTAACAAAGTAGCATTTGAAAAGTGCTGGGTTGCAGATTCAATTTCTTCAAGAGTAAACCTGTATCCCTGCAAGGACTGCTGAGCCTGTACATCAAATCCATATCGGCCATCATCCATTGGATCCCAGTTACTCGAGTACTCAAGACTAACAAGTGGAGAAGCACTTCTACTATACAAATCTTTGGCCTGGTCAGTGCTAATTCTGCTATCCGTGGCATCATTGGTGTTGCCAATCTTCTGTTTTCCCCGGCGATATCGGTAAAAGGTCAGGAAGCCAACACCAGCCAGTGTGACTGTTGCCGTGATACTCCCAGCCAAAAGTGCAACTTTAGGCAGTTTTGAGGATCCTGAGCAATGGGTTTGGTTGCAATGAGCGTGGAGATTCCCCGTTTGAGGGATTGAAGTGCTCTGATTTGTGTCCACTCCAAACGGCTGTAGTTCATCAACATTCGCATTATCAATACCCTTACAGCCTCTTAATTGAGGGTAACCAAATCCACATAAGCCTGGATTATTCTGGTACTGAAATCCACGATTCAATTTCTTCAAAGCTACAATGTTAAAAGGATGAAAAAAACTTGAATTACTACAAAAGTAGCATGCCAAAATTATATACAAATAGCAACGTATTCACCAAAAAAATTGCTGTGATTGAGGGAGGAAAATCAAAATAAAAAAATAAAAATAGGTCGGAGTATCTGAAACTAACCAGGAGGGACCAGTCCAGAGAGAGAGTTATTGTGCACATCAAGAACTTCAAGCTGAGGCAACATCGCCAGTCTGACAGAAATACTACCAGAGAGCTCATTGAAGCTCAAGTCAAGCCTCTTCAAATTTGTCAAATTTCCTAAACTGTCAGGAATTTGGCCAGTTAACTTGTTATGTTGCAAAGCAAGAACGTTTAGGTTCTTCAAAGTTCCCACTTGGGCGGGGATTTCACCACTCAGCCGGTTACAACAGAGCTGCAAAGCTATAAAGTAGCAAATACCCAATCAAAACATAAGTTTCACAAAAATAAAACAAAGAAACAAAAGATGGATTCGTCTCGCGTAAATTATTTTTCCAGATTATGAAAATATAATAAAAAATTAACTGAAAACTACTCTCATTACAAGAAGGAATTCAAAATATCCTTTCCAGATTATTATTTTTCGATTCAAGCTATGGCACGAACGATTGAGTTGCTCCTTTGATGAGGCGCGAAAACAGCCTCTTCGCAAAACTGGAAGATAAGGTGAAGACAACGTACGACCTCGCCTCACCTTATCCCATATGGCTGAAGAAACACTTCGCCATACCAGAATAGGCCCCTGTTTCTTCAGTACAGGATTTAACCGAGCAATGGTTGTTGGCCACTGTCATCGCCTCTCACAACTTCCAGCCACTGGCTGCCGCTAATAAACAAAATGTTTTGGATTTCCAGCATAATAATACATAACAATTATAATAAAATTTACAAAGTATCTGAACAACGATTTCCACAAAACAAATTACACAAGTGGGATAACAGCCAAGATCGAAACATTTGGAATAAAATTAAACGAAGAACCTCACCTTGAAGACTAGTCATATTTCCAATCTTTGCAGGAACACTCCCAGTTAAATTATTCACGTTAAGATAGAGATCAGTCAGTTCAGTAAGATTGAAGATCTCTTTAGGTATCTCTCCTGTCAAAGAATTGTAATGCAAATACAACCCAGATAAGCATTTAAGCTGAGAGATTGCAGGTGAAACTTTCCCTCTAAGACCCTTTCCTTGTAACGAGATATTAGCAACTTTAAGATGCTCATTACACACAACACCTTCGAAACTACCACTACACGGATCACCATCACTGGACCAAGAAGTGAGGATTTTGTTTTCTGGGTCTAAGGAAGACTTGATCTCCACGAGTGCACTAAGCTCGGCATTTCCAAGAACAGGTTCTGCGGATTGGAGTGCGAAGAGTAGAGAGAGAATTAAGAGAAGAGGAGAAACACCCATGTTTGGTCTCGGTCAGGCGTGCTGAGTTTCTGGTTTGTGTTAGAAATCATGGAAGTTTTGGAGTGGAAAAGTTACGGCTTGTTGGGGTTGTTCCTGTGTTTAATGACCAGTGTTTTGGTGGAGGAATTAATGTTATGTCCATATGATGCTTATTTTATTGAATGATGGAATCAAAATTCAATTTTCTTTATATTTTGGGGTTTTGGGTTCTTGAGAAAGATGGAAAACGGAGTATAGTGTGAAAAGGAAGGCCTTTTGTTACGACAAGCTTATAAACTAAAGTACTTCAAATTTTGATACAGCAATTTTATTTTCCCCGTTGAATAGGGAATATTATTAAATATTAACGTAACACAACATCAGCATTTACCTCGTGTCAGCTGGGTTTTTACAACTCTCCCGTAATTTAAGTGCAACCAATTCAACATATTCAATGTATCTTCTGTTTTATTTATTAACATATAAGATAGTATAATTCAAGAATATATCATATTGTAAGGGAATGGATACTTTTAAGTTCTAATTTATCTTTTCTCAATTTCTTTTAATTTATCTCTTTAAAATATTATTACTTGTAATGAAGAGGTTAGATTATAAAAAAAGATATCAAAAAAATCTAAATAAATAATTCCAACAATTAATTTGAAAAATAAGGGAAGTTAAGGAAATGTAGATTAAAAAAAAATCCAAATCGATATTGCAATCCATTTTTTATTTATAAAAAATCAACAAAAGATGCATTATTTCATAGACAATCCACCCTATCTACTTTTAATTTTCTCCATATTTCAATCTAATTTCTAACAAAATTTGAGTTTAATGAAAAAATATATATATTACCCAAAAATAAATAAATAAAGAGAGAAAGAAGGTACACATGATGCAGTAAATGTATCATGATAAGAGCAGTAGATTGTTCATGTCATGCATTTGATGCCCAAGAGTCTCCATAAAGCCAATTTAAGGTAGTTCTTTAGTACACACCATTACTTGTTTATAAGCCGAAGCAACTGAGGATTTGCCAACCTATTTCCCTTCCATTCAATTTAAGAAGTGACATATTTAATCAATAATAAATAGATGAAATAAAATAGTTATCTATTTCTTATAGAGTTAGTATCGTGTTTTGTTTACCAACTAATTATTTAGAAAGTTTCTCTTGCTACAATATAAATAACCATAATTTCGTTTTAAAACTAAATGAAAAACTATTCTTTAGTCCCTTCTTTCATAATTCCATGCTTTACTCATAAAATCCTAACTCAAAAGTCAAATCATGAACTAAGGTAAAAATATATTTAAATATTTATATTTTTCTTAATTTATTACCAATATTATTCTTATAATAATAATTCTTTATCTATTCAATTCCTTACGAACTGTAAATTAAAAGTTTTATAATAAGACAAATTAATTAGCCCAAAGTCTCTACCAAATGCCATGCATTATTGACTCCTCTACCACATGTACCTGTATGGTTATAAGAAGCTAGCTAGGGTTTTTTTTTTATCATTATTTATTATAATTTTATTTTTATTTTATTCCATTTAACTCTCGATCATAATAATATATATAAAAAAAAAAAGGTCTTAAAAGACATGCAAAGAATATGGATCCACTCCGCACTAGGTAAATTTCCCATTTAAAACGCTCGATCTGTTAAACATTGTCCTTTGGAAATCCACGGTTTTCGATTTGAAGCATCTCAAGGATGCTCTTTGAATCATATTAAAAAAAAATAAAAAATAAAAAATAAAAAATAGAAGAAGAAGAAGAAGATAAAAGGAAAAAGGTGTGCCTTTTGCCCTACTGACTCGACACATTCATTGGCTTTATGGGAGATGATGGAGCACTAAGTCTGACAGCTGGATGTAAATACTAAACACTGGAATTTTGGGATTACCATGTTGCAAATTTTACGCTTTCCCAAGTATTGAAAGCGAGACGTAAGACGTAGGCAGGGGTTTGTTATTTATTGCCAGCGACTGAAACTATAACTTTTTCATTTGCATTTTTCTTCTTTTCCTTTTGTGGGTAGTTTCTACCTTTTCTGTTGATCTGTTTGACAAGGATAGAGCATTGTGAATACAAATTCATCGTGCAAGACCCAATGTGCGTTAAAAGAAGTAAAGAATTTGAGAAAAACTACTTTCTCGAGTATTTGAAGTAGAAACTAACAATCATTTTCCCAAAAGGTGCCCATGTTTGGTGGAGGTAGACTAATCCCACCGTTGGGAAAATCGTCCTTTTATTTTCGAAAAACCATTTTTCCGAATATGTTTATTTTGCTGTTAATATACTTACGATACGTGTGCAGAAAACATATACACATTTAAAATAGCCATCCATATGAAAATGCATATTAGTTAAATAGCCTACAATGGGGAAATGAAAAATTACTTATAGTGATAACTCACATAAAAATATTATATATAGAAATCTTATTTTATATAAAAATATGAATAACCATTTGCATGTCACATAAAAAAAGTTATTGTGATGGCTCGCATAAAAAGTTTTGACCAATTAATTATCGTTTATGAAACAAACATGACCGGAAAATATGAAGAGAAATATTTTAAGCATAAAATTGAAGATTGAAAAGTATGGCAAGTAAGTCAATCTTTTATTTTTCAAATTATTATCTTAATTTCAAAGTAAAATTCTTCAAACCGATTAATTGCAATGGGAAATCAGGTATTAAGGCAATAGAACAAGCAACAATGTAATGAGCAATATACATTACTCATCACAAAAGAAAAGAAAAAAAAAGTATGGATTGAATGCATAAAAGATGGGTTTTTTGGAAATATATTTTTGTAAAAAAAAAAAAAAAAGAAAGGGCACACACAATAACTAACCAAAGATGTAAACCATGAAAAATGCATACAAAATGCACAACATATATACAAATGAAACAACAAACCTAAGTGGAATAGGTTTTAGCAAAATGCATATATATATATATATATATATATATATATATATTTGACAAACTTTATCATTGTCCACATAGGTTAGAATCTAGGGAATGGGAAGCCACCGGTGTGTTTCTCCAAATTAGACTTATCCCCTCACCAAATTATAGAGAGCAAATTGCAAGCAACATTAAAACATCTATTAGCAAAAGTATATATGAACAAAGACAAGAAAAGACAACAGCATTTTAGGATACACTACACATTAATATTATTGAATAATGGGACAAAGTTGTACTTCTAATGATTCTAACAAAACATTAAGACACAAGAAAGCTAAACCTAATTTTTACACACCTTCTTGGACATGCTTGTATCAAAAAACTGCAAATGACATTAAGACAATTATGAGAAACATGTATATGAACCAAAGGAAGAAAAGGGGCACAAACTTTTTACATAGATTACAATAATATTAACTTTAAACTTGAAAACTTTAATGAAATTCTAGTTTCGATCAAATCTAATTTTTTTTTTTTTCCATTTTGTTATGGAGAGTAAAAGGAGTAGGCGTGTGTCATAGGTGAATTCCCTCTATCGATCCCATACAGCACTTAGTATTCCTAACCCCACTAAGAAAAGCTAAGCCAACCCGTAACACACTTACAAGTTTAGAGAGAGAAAGTAAAAAGAGAAACTTTGAATGCAAATTATATTCACTCAAATGATTTAATGCTTTACAACTAAAAGGGATACCCCTATATATATAGAAAGTCTCTACAAATAAATAGTTAAGATTAATTCAATATAATGGTTACAATTGATTATTACCTACTACAATTACTTACCTTACCTACTACTATACAAGAATCTAAACATCTCTAGAACCTTCTAGAAGCTTCCATTGGGTTTAGGCTTTAGAAACATCTTAAGAATGGGCCATTTTGGGAGTTTCGTAGCATTCTCTCCCACTCAATCCAGCGATACCCTCGTTACTTCTTTATCGTAGAACTTTCGAATCTTGTCTTGAAATTTCCATAATGCTTCAACTGGTTCTCAACTAGCCTCATTCTTCGGTTTTCCCTTCCAAATAACCTTATACACTTACTTAGGAGTTTGTCCTCGATGTCTCACATGTCTATCCACTATGATCTCTTCGATTTCTTTATCAAATGACTCTTGTACTCTTATTGGAGCCCTTTGTGATACTGGTCTTGTAAGGTCTTCCTTATCCTTATAGAATAGTTTTAGCATACTCACATGGGAAACCGAGTGAAATTTCAATCTCAATGGTAGTCTTAATTTGTAAAACACTCGCCCTACTCGTTTCACCATTAGGAATGGGCCTTCATAATGCCTCATCAACCCTTTATGTAATTGACCCCTCATATGTTATGTCAAATGTAAATTAACAAGTACTTCGTCGCCTACTTAATATTCCATCGACCTATGCTTCTTGACTATAATCTTCTTCATTCTCTTGATGGCTGAGTATAAGTATGTCCAAGTTAAGTCATGGTTTTCCTACCATTCCTTTGCAAATTTGTATGTTAGAAGGCTAGACCCCGTATATCTCATTGTTATGATATTGAGTGTTAAGGGTTATAATCCTAGGACAATCTCGAAAGGATTATGACTAGTTGACTCATTCTTCTTTAAGTTGAATGAGAATTGTACGGCATCCAATAACTTGGCCCAATCACGTTGGTTAGCTTTTATAAAATGCCTTAAGTATAGTTCTACTAAAGTATTCACCTACTTAGTCTGGCTGTCCATCCAGGGATGCAAAATAGTTGAAAAGTTCAACTCAAATCTTATAAGTTTGAACAATTCAATCCATAATTTCCTTGTAAATTGCCTATCTTGATCACTCACGATGTTCCTTAGCAAGGCCCAATACTTTACAATATGTCTTAAGAACAATCAGGTAACCTCATTTGTTGGGCACTCCTTCATCATCGAAACAAAGGTCGCATACTTTGAGAACCTATCTACCACGACCATAATAATACCATTCCCCTTTGACTTAAGTAGACTTATTCAGGAATGGGAAGAGGCTCTAGTAGCCTTGAAACTGCCTTATGTTCCACTTCATGTTGTAGGCACACAAGACAAGTTTAGACATGGCTTTTAACATCCTCCTTCATGTATAGCCAGAAATACTTTTCTTCAACTAATGCTTATGCACAATGCATTCTCAGATGACTTTCCCATTTAAAATCATGACACTCTCTAAGTATAGCCCTTCTTAGTTTTAGGGAGTAGGGCACATAAATCTCATGCCCCTTTGTATATACAAGTTCATCCTCTTCTCAAAATCTCATTGTTTTTCCTTCTTTACACTAGATTAATAGGGCTTTAGCTAACTTATCAATCTCCATCCCCTCTCAAATTTTGTCAAGAAAGTTGCATTAAGGTCTAATGATGGCTGCCAACTCAGCCTCCGGCTCAAGGCATCCAACATAACATTTATGGTACCTAACTTGTGCTTAGGGTTGAAATTGAATTCTACTAAGAAAACTTACCATCAAGCTTACTTAGGAGAAAGCTTTTTCTAAGTATGGAAATACTAATAGCCATGTTGTTAGTTTTGATCACAAACTTTTTCCTTAGCAAGTAGTGTCTCTATACTCGAAGACAATGTAGTATCACCGTTGTCTCCTTTTCATACATTG
This sequence comes from Lumnitzera littorea, assembly GCA_024138015.1. NCBI lineage: Eukaryota > Viridiplantae > Streptophyta > Magnoliopsida > Myrtales > Combretaceae > Lumnitzera > Lumnitzera littorea. The sequence goes on from JAMXBB010000008.1 coordinate 17,492,551, forward strand.
AATATCACCTCTCTATTTTCGTTTAACTTCCGGCTTTTAAAAGTTACAGGATGTCCTTCTTACATTAAGACCCCTCCAATAGCAAAATCACTTACATCTGTACATACCTCAAAGGGTTTACTAAAGTTAGGAAGGAGAAGGACTAGTTCCCTAATGATTATCATCTTCAATGTCTCAAAAGCCTATTGTCTATCTGTACTCCAAACTTACAGGGTATTCTTCTTAAGTAAGTCTATCAATGGGCTTACTATCCTTGAATAGCCTTGGATGAACCTTTTATAGTAATTCATTAGACCAAGGAAGGATCTCAACTTGATGGGCCCGGTGGCCTACTTTCAATTCTGCATGGCCCACACCTTTCTCTCATTCATTTTAATCTTCCCTCACCCTACTACATACCTAAGGAATGTCACATGTTCTTGTGCAAAAGCACATTTTTCTAATTTCACATATAGCTCATTCCATCCTGAGGCTAAGAATACCGAGAGAAGGTAGTCTAGGTATTCCTCCATCATCTTACTATAAATCATAATATCATTTAAATATACCACTACAAATCAATCAAGAAAAGGGGCTAAAACTCGATTTATAAGCATAAAGAAAGTAGTTGGAGTGTTAGTAAGGCCAAATAGCATTATAAGGAATTCAAAAGCACCATACCTCATAACATAAGTGGTCTTAGGTTCATCCCCTTCTGTAATCCTTATTTGGTGATGTCTGAGTCGTAAATCTAATTTAGAGAAGTATATGGCTTCTCCCAACCTTTCGAATAAGTCCAATACCAGCGAAATGGGATACTTATTCTTCATAATGACTATGTTCAAGGCTCAATAATCAATATACATTCGAAGTGACCTATCTTGTTTCTTTTGAAATAGTATAGGGGCTTCAAAAGGTACCTTTGAAAGTCTAATGAAACTTACTTCTAGTAACTCCTTCATTTGTTGCCTTAACTCATCTAATTCTTGGGGTGACATCCTGTACGAGATAGTAGCAAGCGGCTTGGCTCTTAGCTCCTAGCTCCAATTCTATTACACAATCTACTTCTCTTCTTAGGGGGTAACTTCTTAAGCAAGTCTACCAGTATTGTCCTTGAATTCTTCCAATATCTCTTACACTTGAGGTGGAATACATTCCTAACCATTAGCCTCTTCCTTGAATTTCAAGACTACCAAGTAAGTGACTACATTTTTCTTGCGGCATTTTGCCAATTGCATAGCTTATAGGAATTTAGTGGCTTGGCTTACCTTTTTGGTAACAAGAACTATACATTATAATTTGTTATCAAGTATATAAATGTAGTTAGCTCGAGGTATGATAAGTGCATCAATGCGATCTAGAAAATCCATTTCAATCACAAACTCAAAATCATCCATTGGCATTACTTCAATAGTCTCCTTTCCCTACTAAGCCCCAACATGAAGTGCTATCCCTTTAGCTACTCTAATAGTAGAAACTTCTTTTAAGTTGACCATTTTGAGCAATGTTTTGGTTTTCTCGACTTTTAGCCCCAATTTCTTTGCTGCCATTTTACAAATAAAAAGATGGGATGCTCTTGTGTCTATGAGGGCATTAAGTTTCTTACTTGTTATCGATACTTCAGTATAAATCAATCATTTTGTTTTCTCATTAAGTCGAGACTTCATGGCACTGAGCCATCAAACTAAGCCTAACTAAGCATTATCCCCTTCATCTGAACTCTTACTTGCTACTAGCACCACTAATCTATCTTTCTTTAGGCACTTCTTAGCATAATAGGGATCGTTGCAAAAATAGTGTTTCAATTCATAGGGTTTCCATTTATCCCTATCTTTCCCTTCACAAGTTCTCCCCTAGTCACTATCCTTTTACTTAGCCTTTGCTTTCCCCTTAGAGGAGTTCCTACTCTTCTCCTTCTTAACTTTGCCTTTCTACCTTTCTACCTTCCCACTAGGGTCTTATGTTCTGTCTTCTTAAATTCTACTAGGCCTTCAGTAACTACTATAACCCTAATGATGTCTTCCACTCCCTTTTGCTCTAGCTCTAATTTTGCCTAGGGGTTTAAGCCATCCAAAAACATTAGCAAAGCATCCTCTTGGTTAAGGTCTAGGATCTCTAGCATCAACTCTGAGAATTCCTTCACATATTGCTTTATATTACCCCTATGAGTTAGGTGATGCAATTGCTACCTTAATAGTATTTTGAGGGGTGAATTGACCCTTTAGCTCTTGTACAAAGTTATTGCACGTGTTGATATCATTTGCCCTCTTATGCCACCACCATACCATAGCAAAGTCTTTCAAATACATGGCAGCAATACGAACCTTCCCAACATCATCTAAGATTTCCATAACATCGAAATATTGCTCCATACCCTACAAGAAGTTATCTACTTCCCAAGCAGACCGTGTCCCATTGAAATGTTTCGATATGGGAACATCGACCCAATGAACTGGCTAGATGGTCCCTCCATTCACTACAACAACTCAACAAGCCATTGATTGAGTCCCAAGATCTTCAATCTCCTAATACATGGCCATTACCACAACATCCATTTTAACTTTATAAGCCTCTTCCCTAGTTTCAAAAGCTATGACTCGGGTTTAGAGTACTTCATCATTCTCTTCAATAGTGTTATTACATTGCTTAAGTTCCTCAATTGCTTGATTCAATGCTCCTTGCAATTTACCTCGAAGTTCTTATTTTTCTTCTATCTCCTCAAGGTTGCCTTGTGACTCATCAAATTATTTCTTAGCCTCAACAATGCTCCACTCTACCTTATTCATCCTATTAAGGAGGGAGTTTGACAAATCTTTAAACTTAGCCCTCTGCTTAGTGACATGGCGGTCCTTTTAGTTGGCTAACTTCTCAACCAATGAAGTATTGTTATCTCCTCCAAATGGCATCTTCTCCACTCATAGTCTCTTTCACAATCTCTTATACCACTTATCATTAGTGAATTCCCTCAATCGATCCCATGCATCACTTAGCATTCTTAACCCTACTAAGGAAGGATGAGTTAGCTTATAACACACTTACAAGTTTAGAGAGAGAAAGTAGAGAGAGAAACTTGAATGCAAATTGCATTCACTCAAATGACTTGATACTTTACGATCGAGGGGAATACTTTTATATATATAGAAGGCCTTTACAAATTAATGGTTAAGATTAATTCGATTTAATTATTACAATTGATTCCTACTTACTACAATTACCTACCCTACCTACTACTATACAAGAATTTGGACATCTCAAGAAGCTTCTGAAACCTTCATCTTTTAGAAGCGTCCAATGGGCATGGGCTTTAGTCCTAGGCTTTAGGAAACTTTTAGGAATAGCTCATTTTAGGAGGTCCATAACATGTGCATATCTAATTCTTTTTACATCTCACTTTTGAAATATATAGGAAAGCAAATTATAGGAAAGTGAATATGTAGTTTCTTATTTTCTTTCTACAATAAATGGATTTAATTATTTACATCATAAAGTTAATGATCAAGAAATACTCATATAAAAAAATTCTAGGATTTCCAAAAAGGGAAAAAAACAAAGATAATACTAGTATAGTTTATATATATATAATTCATTCAAAGCAAGAGTTCTAATAGAGGATATGAAAAATGTCAAAGTTGCTATTTGAATTTTTTGTTATTGCGTTTTGCACTTAAGAATGATTGGGAGTAGATGAATGGTTTGATAAGAAATTTCAAATAGAATATAACCAATAACTGGATAGCAATTTGATTTGTGAATTTGGTAATAGCCATGGAATTATAATCTTACTTTACTTAAATTTGAGTATATAAGTAATGGAATGAAATGAGTATAAAGTCATATGTAGACAATTGGATTCAAATTTCAAAAATAAAAAATAAAAATAAAAATAAAAATAAAGAAGATAATGATGGCACTTTAAATAGGGCTCACTTAAAGTGAGATAAGAACATGGAAAAATGTCAAAATTGTTGTATGAGAAAAGCACAATTAACATTAAAGTATATATCAACAGCATATACATAAACCAAAGGCATAAAAATTTTGTATAAACTACAAAAACACTAACTTTAAACTCAAAAACTTTGATGAAACTCTGGTTTTGATTAAATCTAATTCTCTTTCTACTTTATTATAGGGTAAAAGATAAGCAAATCAATTATCTAATTTTTTTTCATATTTCACTTTAGAGCAGTGAATCTAAACACATGAGATAATTATAAGAGCAATTAATGAATCAATTAATAAATAAGGTTATGTATAAGAAAACATATATGCAATTTCCATATTTTCTTTCTACCATAAATGGATTTAATTACTTGCCTAATAAAGTTAAAATGATAAAAAAAAAATACACAATGAAGATAATGTAAGATCTTAAAAAAGGAAAGAAAAAAGATAATGATGGGATACTTATGGTTCACTTAAAGGAGAGTTTTAATAGAGGAATATGGAAAAATTGCTATTTAAATTTTTTGATATCTTGTTTTGTAGGTAGGAACCTTTAAGAGTAGTCAAATTGCTTCAAAAGGGAATTTTAATCGGATGAATGAGTATAAAATTATATTTATTATCATTATCATCTTGAAAATGTACAAATGCAATAAAATATGTTTTAGAGTTTTGTAAATTAATTGCTATTTGAAATTTTTAGTATTGTATTTTGTACATAGGATTAGTTGAGAGTAGTCAAATAGTTTAGCAAGGAATTTTAAATAAAGGAATAACTGTAAAATCATACTTATTATTATTGGTATCTTGAATATACAAATGAGATTCTTGTTGTTCTACAAAACAAAGAAGAAAATAATTTTTTAAAAACTCCTATAGTTTAGTAATTAATTATATTTTATGGTGAACATTTGTGAAATAAGCAAATAGCTTTTGTTTTGTTTAAGTTTTAAAAAACAAAGAATCATATAGTGTCATAGCAAAATAAATGAAGGAATAATTTGATCACTAACTACGTTTTATGGTTACAATTTGCAAAATAAGCATATAGGTTTTACTTTACTAAAATTTGAAAAAAAAAATATTATAACTATAAAGAGATCTATTTAAAATGAAAAGCCATAAAACTATATAATTAATGTCAAGTTTCAAATACTTACAAAAGTAATTAATTATCATAGAAATTATGAATAAAAAGAGAGAGAGAAATGAAATTACGGATGATTGCAATTAGTATTTACAATAACGAAGGGGAAAAAAAGGAAATAGAGAATGTAGGAAGATAAAAGTTTCTAAAGTGATTTTAGAGAGATTAAGAGAGAGAATAGGCATTGAAAAAGGTAAAACACACTAAAAGTGTCTACTTAGACCTTTTAAAAAATTGTAGTTATATCTCATAAATATTAGCATAGATATAAAATTAGCTATTAATGTAAGGGTGTTATTGTAAAATTATAAATAACAAGATAGTAAAAAAGATTAAAGACACTAATTGGCTTTAACAATATAGATTTTAATAAAAATTTATAACTATTAAACCTTATTATACTCATTTAAGAGATTTTAAACATTAATGATTTTTAAGTACTTAAGTGTAAATAGTGAAGCAAAGTGATAAAAATAATCGGCCATGATAAGTTATGATTGGCAATAATGGCGGCAATAGAAAATAGTTAAAAGAAGAAAGCATTTTCCATATTTTCCACTATAATTTTCTCTACTTGTTAATTATCATCACTATCCATGAGTACTACCATTTTCTTTTAACATCACATGCTATTAAAAGTCACTAGAACAATAATCTCTTGAGATTATGTAAATGCAAAGTTACAATTGAAGTGGTTATGTAAGTATTACGTGAGTTTCATGCTTCATGTAGCTTTAAAGAATACATGGGAATGGCACATAGTGGGATGACTAGAAGAGAAGAGAATAATAAGGAAAAGGAATAAGTAAACTTGTTATCTAAAATATATAAATAACATGCGATGAAGCCTAAAAAACCTTGTCATTGACTTTATAGTTCTTAAGAGATTGAGACAAATAGTTACATGAACTACTTGTTTAGCTTAAAAGAGCATTTTTATAGTGGAAAATTGTTTTTCTATTCTTTGGTTGTCAAATGAGAAAGAATGATAAAGTATTTATATACTTTTCGATCTAATAATATCCATGAGATCACATTGGTGAATGAAGGATAAGATAAAACTTGCTCATTTTATTGTTATCCTCAAAGAACTTACTAAATATTTGAAATCAATAGCCTTCCTCATCATTGCATAAGCCTACAATAGAAGTTGGCAAAGAACAAATCAGCTTAATGATCTCAATTCTTAGCTTAATAAAGCCGACCTTCTTGAGTTGGCACTCTTTATGACTTATTATGTAGCCTAAAGAGTCAAGCCAAATAAATAGTATGCTTAATATAATATTTCAATTAAAAAAAATTAGCCCTATACATTTTACACATTTTTTAAAAATTATTTAGACTAAGTCTAAATAATTTAAGCATCAATTGTATGCTTCAATTAACTACGTCATTGCTTACAGAACACATACTATAAAGAAGCTTTAATACTACCAAGCAAACAGTCATCTCATTATATGTCATTCCCACATCACTTTTTTAATGTCAAGTATAGCATGAAACTCATGCAACACCTAGTCTCCACTCTAGTCGAAACCCTACATCTATAACTACATTCATATTTGATAATACTTAAGATTTGACTATAGTAGAAATCAAAAAAGGCCCAACAAAGTTACTTAAGAAACAAATATGCTGTAAATCGCATCTATAGCTATAATGAAGGAAAAGTAAGGGATGTGTTAGGGGAGTATGGAATTATATGGAGGTTAATCTATTTTCCATGGTTTTTTTTTTTTTTTGCCCTAATGATAACATACTTTAATCACACTTAAAAACAAGTTTACAAATTGGGTGGTCTTGAAGCATAGTCCATAAACAACAAACAACATAACTGGGATAGGGGTTGAAGAATTTGGAAGTTGTAACATATCCTAGACTTTGCTTGTTTAGCAACCCAATGTGCACATGCATTAGCTACCATATAAATAAAGGAAATTGAATAGTTTGTAAAACCATATTTTAACAATATAATGTCCTCAATGACTCCTCTGGTTTTCTATGCTGTTGAAGAAGGATTTGAAATTGCTTTGGTAACTTGTAGAGAGTCAAATTCAACTTCAATATTGGTCCATCCTTTGTCTTAAGCAATACATAAACCCTCTTTAATAGCTAATGCCTCATTGACTTCAACATCAAGAGAGGAAATAGAAAAGGTTATGGCCTGTAATAAGTTGTGATTAGAATTGTGACATACTACACCTAATCCTCATTTGGAAAATAATCTCTCTGTAGAAGCATTACAATTGAGTTTCATGAAAGATTTAGTAAGATATTTCCACAGTCTTTGGCACGTAACAATCTCAATTGGATAGTTATAAGTTAAATTCACAATTATATCATTTGTTATGTAACCAAGTGTTTAGTCTGATGTTCCATTTGCCATTAGGTTCAACTCCTTATTTACAGCCAATGAAATTGCCTTAGGATTTGCATCATCATGATTGAAAACACATGCATTCATGTGAGTCTAAATATACCATATAATAATAGCAACTTTAGAGAAGTATTCTTTAGGCCCAATCTGAATACTATCATGGCATTACATCAGGTTCTCCAACCATTAAAAAAATTAGTAATATGAAAATTAGTAATGGAAGTGTCAAGATTGGCAAAGCACACAGCTTGCACCTAAGAGCAATGAAACAACAGATGCTCAGAAGTTTCAGTGTAATCAGAAAAGTTACACTTTGGACTAGATTTAATTTTCCTATGAAAGAGAGCAAAATTAGTAGCCAAAGCATTGTAATATATTCTCCACAACAAGTGGTTGTGCTTCAGTTAACAATTAAGGGGCCAACTGAATTTCTAAATACTACTATTTATCTTAACTACAGTAGATCAGCCACTTCCTTGACTAACACTATCAGAATGCACTCTATGATAACAATTGCAGATAGAAAATTTTCCACTTTTCTCTCTCTCAACCACACTCCTTATCACTACAAGGAGCATTCACAATAAGGATTTCCATAATTGTTGACTTTTCTAAGTTAGATAAATAATTGTCCACTAAACTAAAATCCCAAGTACAATTAGTAACATTCAATACAACAAGGACTTTTATATCTAGCAAACTGTCATCCAATGCTCTAAACAACAAACTAAAACCAAGTAATGACAGGATCTAAGGACCATTCCAAAAGCTAATTGTCCTACCATCACAAACATTCCATGTTATATCTTTAGAGATACGATCCCTTCCTTGCAATATACTACTCCATACCAATGAAGCCTTACCCCCTTGTAAAGTATGCATAAGATTATCATTTGGAAAATAAATGCTCTTTAACAATCAAACCCACATTGCATCTGGATTTTTCAAAACTTGCTATGCCAATTTTCCATTGTTTAATTAAGGGAAATAAAAAATGGAATGTAAATGATAACAAACAAGTTCAAGACTAGATCAAAATTTATCCTTTTTTCCTACCAGGGAGAAAGCAGAGAGAATTTAGAAAAAATAAATAAATGAATTTTCTAGTTGATTTTTTTTAGTTGATCAAGTCGTTAAGTTTTATTGTATCCCATTAATTTCAATTAATTTTTTTGCATTTAAGAAATCCAGGCCTCAAGGATATGATAACAAATGAAAGCAGAAATGTCAAATTAATTTGAAAAGATTAAACAACAACTTGGAAAGCATAGTAGCGTAGGGACATGATTTGTTTTCTTGAACTATGGACTGAATTAATTCTCAAGGAAAGAATAATGTTTGAATGCACCAGGGTGAAAATAAAGATGCCCACTACATTCTTCCTTCTTACGGTGCATTGGAAATGCCGAGAGAGGTACGATGCGAGACAAGCCCTCGGCCTTAGGTCTATCACATGAAATTCAAAATTTCAAAAATAAAATATCACTTTATTGACAATGCCGTGTCAAACCGGTACGTATAGGTCAGCGCAGTAGACTGCAGGTGGCGATTAGCTATATGTTCTTGTTCCAACAGTCCCTAGGAAGATTCTTTACGAATATTTTCATCCGAATACAGTGGATGTTTTGAATATTTTTTAAAATGATAAAATATATAATTGGTATAAAATGAAAAAAATTTACTGTACATCATTCAAAAGTAATTCTATTATACAATCACTATTAATTTCAATAAATCACCACAACTGCTTAAAATAAAATAGTAACCATCAATAATTAAAAAAACAATTATTCACAATCATGAAAGCTGTATGATAACTTTCTTAAAAAATGTTGATATTTTTACTTTTATTGTTGCCAGTTTAATTTTTATTATAAATTGATATAATTTACTATAAATTAGGGTGATTTAATTAACTCAAAAATAAGTATACCATATGTTCATTTTTTAATAACCATACCTATAAAAACCTCTATAAAAAATATATATTTATTTTTTTAAAGCCTCTTGGAGACACTAGTAATAGCACCTCTTTTTAATATATAAAGACAAATAAGTCAGAGGTCAATAGGTGGGAAACCTAACTTCGACTGTTCGGCATGGCTAGGAGGAAAACCAGCGACATGGGCTGACCGCAACACCATTTTACGGGAAATAAAGAAACTTCCATATATAAGGGTACATAAAATTTAACAAGTTATAAAAATCATAATGGTCTAAAACCAATGGAAACTAAAAAAAAAAAAAAAAAAGACAAGGTTAAAAATGAAGGAAAAAATATTCTTTTTTTTTTCTTTTTTGATCTTGCTTAGATAGTTAAAAAATTGAAGTTAGGGTAAATAACAAAACAAGAAAAACTATAGAAGAAAAATGATTAAATTTTCAATTAAATCTTTTTAAGTTTTTTTTTTCCATTTTGATTGTATATAAGATTAAATAAAAAGAAACTAATTAGGATAAAGAGGACAATCTAAAAATTGTCTTCGCTTGTCTTTCAACTAGAGAGAAATCTCGTTCTATTGGGAGGAAAGAAGAAAGCCAAATAAAATTATTGTTAAAATTCCGTTGATTTTCTTTTCGCTTTAAAATCGTTTTAAAAATAAATACGTGGAAAGCCAAGTCCCTTTTATAATTTTTCCTTCATTTTCCTTCTCCTTCCTCGTAAGTCAAAGTTTTAATAAACAATGAATTTATCCATTTTTGTTATTCACTTTTTATGTGCCGTATAAATTACCAATATTGATTTGTTTGGACTAAGTGTTAAAATAAAATTTGAAAGTATTAAGAGCTTCATGTTTATTCAAAAGTGGTGGAAAAATCAAACATTAACCCAAAGTGGATCAATCTAATAAAAGATCATTCGAATCTCATAGTTTGTAACTTTTAATCAAATGAATATATTTAGACTTAAGTAAGGGTTGGTTTTGAACCGTGAACCGGCTCAACTCGTTAATGGTCGGGCCAAATCACTTGGGCGAACTACCGAGCTTTTAGAGCCTAGACAGTTCGTCTAAGGGGAATAGCTCGACCTGAATTGTTAGTTCAACTGAGCGGTTCAAGGATCACCTCATTAAAAAAAAAAAAATGGCTAATCATGGCAGAACCGTCCGACCTAAACTATTAATTCAACTCAGTGGTTTAAGGACCACCTCATTAAAAAATAAAAAAAAATTTGGCCAGTCAAAATGACCAGCCCCACCCTACCCCCTCCTTTCTCTTTTCTCTTTATTCCCTTACGCCAACCCCAACCCTTCCCCACCATCCCCCACCCTTACCCCCACCTCCCCTATCCTCTATTTGCAAATTTAACTTTCAACGCATGCGCCGTAAATTTTAAATTTCAAAATTCAAATGATACGTTTATACATTCCTCAGTCCTTATAAATAGCAGTTTCATGCCTAATAGCAACATTTACTCTATAAGCTAATTAAATTTCTCCAACTCCAACCATTCTGCCTTCAAATATATTTCAGTTGCGAAACGTTATTAAAAATATTTACTTCTACTAACTACAAATTTCTATGGATAATTTTCTACTACATTGCACAGAACAATTTGCATTAACAAATAACACTAACATACATATACCAAATATATAATTTCCACTTTATTTTCTCTTACATATTGTTTCTGTCTTTCACTCATAAATATTTGCACTAATGGAAAGATTTTTGTGTCGTACCTTTTCTAGTAAAAAATACGGTTCATCATTTGATGGTAAAAGTAAAGGTAAGAGTATTGGAATTTCCAATGCATTGTCTACGCCACTATGGTTTGAGGACGTTTGATGTTCAAGCATATTCGGATAATGAGTACGACCTAAATGAGTAGAGGACACATGATATGGTTGAGAACGTATAAGAAGAATTTACATTACCTCTAGCTTTCGATGTAGAACCTTATCGTACAAGTAATCGGGGCATACTACCTCTTAGCTTTGATGTTGAACATCAACGTATGAGTTACTAAGACATGCCACCTGCTAGTTTCGAACCTCTACGTATGAGTGTCCCTAAACGTCATGTTAAATTTGAACCTCCTCGTATGAGCATCCCTACATGACCAGTGGTATTTGAACCCCCATAAAGGAGTTGCCTTACAAGCATGTTTGAGGATGAAGAGGACAACATAGAAATTATTTCTAAAATAGAAGAGCAACATATAAGACAATGTGGGCCCAGTAGTTCGAGACCATTCGGTTTAGGTAAGCCCCTTAAACTTGATAAGTCTAATGTTCTTACTACTCATTTTTGTAAAGGTATAGATGGAAGGGGGACCTTAAGGGCATTCTGCAACTATTGCAACGTGAGTTACTCGTAGAAAATGGGAGAGGGATATGGTATCATTAACAGGTACTTAAGGTTGAAGCATCTCAAGGAGGTAGGAATAGATAGAACGCAGCAACAGATTGCCTGAGGCAGTGATTCATCTAGATAAATGCTAATGAGGTGTGATGAAGAGAGGAATAAATATAACCTAGCATAGTACTTAGCAAACATGCATCTCTCATTCAAAGCGGGTGCATCAGAGTGGTAAAGTCAATATGAATGAAAGACGTTCAACCTCAGCTCATGACAGCTTAGTTGCACAACAATAACTTGAGCCACGTAAGAGCTCTACTACAAAGGTAAGAGGAAGCTCATAGGCAAGTTTGCTTCCCTTAATATGTAAGTGTCCATATATGTAGAAATATGAACAGATTCTTTTTGTAATAATTTTTATATATATTATACTGTTCACCGGGTAAACAATTGTTGACAACTTAATAAACAACTATTGACTTTAAGGGTATTTAACGATTGATACGCGGTACAAAACATTTATTAAATTATTAGAGAAATTCTAAATGAACATGGATTAGTGAGGACTTTTTTTTCTATTAGTTTTGATAATGCAACTGCTAATACTGCATCAATATCTAACTTGCAAAATTATTATCAACTAGCATTGGGGTAGGGCAAGATTTTTTCCCACGTACGTTGTGCATGTCATATTCTTAACTTGTGTGTCAAGGATAGAATTGCAGTTTTGCACGACAGTATAGCTCCGATTAAGAACATTGTCAAGACAATAACAGATAAGTCATCCCTTCACAAAAAGTAAAGGAACTTCTGCATAGAGTAAGGGAAGAGACCTCAGAAGTTTAAGATAGATGTGCAACATCGCCGAACTCGACTTACGAGTTGTTGCATAGCACAGTTCCTTATAGTGAACTACTATGTAACTTTGCAATGTACAACGTGCAAGGAGTTGACATTTTCCCCAATAATTGAAATATTTACATCCAATTACTTAAAGTTTTGAAATTTTTTCATGATGTTACTAAGACTTTTTCATAAGTTTATAAGCCTAATGTTCACTTGTTTGTTATGTTAGCTATTAGTATACTTGGTGTGCTAGTTTAGGCTTATGAGGAACCAAACCTGCATGCATGTGTATACGATATGACGTTGAAGTAATTAACTTATTATAAAGAAATTCCTTGTATTTATCTTGTAGTAACTATTCTAAACCCTTGTTATAAAGCGAAATTATTATTAATGTATGTGAAAACTTATTATGGTTATATTCAAGACGTGTATAGTTTAGAAGCACAGCAAGAAGTGTCGATAGCGACGACCAACATAGAGGAAATGCTCAACTGCTATCAAAGTTAGTACAATGGCTAGTCATCAATCTCTTCTTCACTATCTACTAAGGAGCGACGTACTCTTTTATGGGTGAGCAGTTACTAGTTTAAAAATTGAAGAGATAACGGTTTGGTGGTCCAATATTTGAGATACAACACTATACTAATACACATTTTGAGTTTTTGGAAAATATCTCCATTAAAGACTTTGATATTTTAAAGTGGTGGTAAAAGTATAGAAGGGACAATCTACTGTTATCTCGCATCACTTGTGAAACACTCGCTGCTCTGGCTTCAACGGTCGTTGTTGAGCAAGTATTTAGTACAACAAGCCTAATCATCGACCAACGTTGAGTCTCCCTATCTGTTGTCAATATTGAGGTAAATACTTGCATAAAAGATTGGTACAAGGTGAGTTATAGATGATAAGAACCATGCAGGACATCAAGCGAGGAAGATGATTACTTCAGTGATTGAAACCGATCTGATGGAAGTCCAAGCTTACATGTGGGTTCCACTTCTACTCACAAACATGAATAGTTACCCTAAGATAATACATAGTAAGTTTTCCTTTTATCCTTTACGAAAATGTTTTATTACGTAGAAAAATATTTTTTTCTAATTGTCTAAAAAAACTAAATGGCATGGTTTTCCCAAAATTGCTAATATAGCATTAGGTTTTTCCAAATTATGACTAATTAAAATTATTTTCATTCAAAAAATTTAACTTGAATAGTCATGTACACTTTAATGCTTTTTTGAAAACGTAAAATTGATCAACAAACTAAAGGTTTTCTAAAAATCCAAACTGAATTACGGCGATTTGATTCCGATTAGCGAATACGTAGGCACCTTCTAGGTGATCATAAAATATTATAAAAAATATTTTCCCTCTAACTAGTTCATTATATTCGATTAGATTAAGACATTAGGTATTCATACTGTAAGAGACTTTTTGTATTTTGTTTTTTTTTTTCTGTTTTTAATGTATATTTTATGGATGGATTGAAGAAAAAAAATGGACGAATGATTAGTAAGGTGAAAAAGAAAAAAATAATAATATAAAAGCTTAGGAGAAGGGACTCAATAAAAAAAAAAAAAGAAAATAGTTCAAGGGTTGTGAAACGACTTTTGAACTGACAGGCTACATGAACCGGTCCTGAGTCGCTTGCTCACTGGCTAGTCACAGTTCAACGTAACCTTGACTCGTGAACCAACGATTCAAGGCTAGTTCAAATCTCTGCCCAGGTCTAAATGTATCGTGTGAAACAACACTTAGATAATTTATTAATATTAAAGGATATGATCTATTATTAGGTTGAAATTAGCTAGTGAATAGAAATAATTTTTTATGATTAGATCCAATAGTTATATCCTTTGGAAAAGACATGAATTATTGTAGTGTTTAAAATTTGTGATACCTCATGATTAGATAAAGTCTCACATGGATTGTAAGAGTGATATAATATTAGTTTATAAGGCTATATTAGATTAATACTACGTAAATATAAACTTGAAACTTCTAAGCTAAATGGCTTAAATAAAAACCTATCAATGTTAGTAAGTGAATGATTGTAGTTGCATATTTAAGATGGAAGATTGTGTTATCTCATTTGTTATTAGTTTGATTATTTACTGTTTTTAACTTAGGACATTATAACTATAATGTATTATCTACATTTATTCCCCCTTTCAAAGTCTATAAACCTAAAAAGCAACAAAATCTAAACCTCAAATTGTTGTGAATAATGACAATATGATTATTACTTATTCTTCTTGAACTTAGTTGCACCCAGGAAAAGATACGCTTTTATAATTTCCTTGGCCAACTTTATATAGGCTGCATGGAACTCCCTGAGGATAATGATTTCACGCATATCTAAATTTAGATTTCGTCTCTTGAGTGCAAAATTAACATCACCTATATAGTTGAATAAAGCAAATAAGTAAAATAAAGACAATATTTTAACCGTGTACCTTTAAATTCTCTCATACTGAAAATATAAAGTCGATATAAACAGTAAACTAGATAACTTCTAATAGAAGAGCTACACATAATAATTTACACGGAAAATATAATATTAGCTCCGGACATTTGATTGTGTTCCTTAACTATTTTATAGACGATTAGAAAAAATGCGTAATATAAAAATAGAAAATTTGAAAATGAAGAGACCTTCTCCAAAGGGTAGCCAAGGCTTTTAGGGTGGCTGGCCATTAGGGCAACCTGTTGCCCTCGGGTTTTCTATATTTTAACTTATTTATTTTATTTTTGTAAATTTTAATGCATAATTTGATTAGTATTCTGCATTTTCCCTAATATCAATTATAAGGGAAAAAATTTCGAATACACAATAGTGTATCCAAACAAACCCTAGAACCTTGTCATGAACCATATTTTAAAATTGGTATGACAATAATGTCCTGTTTCCTATCACTTTTTTCCCCTACGTGATTTATCTTTTTAAAATTTATCACCTCAATATTACATTTACATATTGTAGTTTTAAGGATGATACTAAAAAGATTCGAAATGGTGAGTTGGTATTAATTCCATTCCACTAATGTATTTGTTATTTTAAAATATTCATTAATATAACTTTATCATCATTTTATTTTTTTTTTCCTTATTAATATTGATAAACTCCAGTTAGTAGAGGATTGAGAACTTGTTAACACTGAAAGAACTTTTATATGTTTTCACACATTTGCTTTTTTAGATAATCAACCTTTAAAAACAGAAAAAAATTTCTTTCTTTAGTTTATTGACTAGTGTCACGGGACAACTAAATACTATAACAGTAAGATGAAGCATTTTCCTCCTATATTATGTTGCAAAGGAAACGTCTCTGCTTTCTTATTGGTTCTGGTTGTGGTGGGGTCAGACTTTAGACTTTAGAGATTGGATATTAAGATCTCATGATAAGATAAAAAAATACAACCAAAATTGGACGTATCTATCTTCGCATGTGTTCTTCTCCAACTAATAAAAACAAATCCCTAAAAGCTGATGCTGACTTTACATTTTTGACATTTCTCTGTCCCTAAATTAGTCCATATTGTTGTACTGTATATTCGCAACTATAGTGCATGCCTAGGACAAGTTCAAAATTATATTTATTTAGTAACCTTGGATTCCCTTAAGTAATACTTTGCTATTCCTCATTTGAAATGATAATATTGATTCTCCTTCATAGTGGATAGACAAAAGTAGGTGATTGGTGTTAGTATCAACTTTTTGAAATTTCCGTCACTGTTTAGGGTTTTTATATTGTTATTATATGACAATGCCTAATTATGATGAAGAGAAAACAGCTTTCATCAACTAGTGGAAGTGTTGAACCTAACTTTCAGGAAAAAGAGACCATTATATAGATTATATTTTGCCGACAATTTGATTCTAATAATAGGTATTCAATGTTCTATCGAGAGTCTTTATTATGATCGAACATTCTACTTGACTTCCGTCCTCCTCTCAACAATTATTTCAATTTCACAATCAATCACATCTTTTTCTTGCTTTATTTAAAATGCTTTGAACAAATTGTTCAAACTCCATGATAAACCGGCAAAATACTCTTTTATTGCTTGAAAAATTAAAGGCCTTAGAATGTTCCATGCTATCGTGGTATAGATTCAAGATAAATTTGATTAACATTATACAAGTGGAATAGAATAATCATTCATCCCTTGTAGAATTATTCAAGTGTTTAGTTGGTGGAAATGCTATTTTAGGAATTGTTATTGATGTGAAATGACGAATTGCAATTCCTTTGTAGGATGTAAAACTTGCAAAAAATATATATATACATAAAATAATATAAGAGAAAATAAAATAGGGCATTAGAAAGTGATTATGTTTTAAATATAATGGCATTTCAATAAAGAGCTAGGAAGGCTAATTAAGGGGTTCAGAAAACCCTAACCTTAGCTTTGACACTGCTGATAATGGTGATCCTGTTTTCATCACATGAGCCTCTATACAGTGAATGTTTCTTTTAGCCAAATTTCAGAAAAAATAAGATGAGACTCGTGATCTTTAACATAGGTCTCAATGATTTGGTCCTAATCATAGTTTTATAGCCTTAAGGTTTTCAAGATTATAGTTAAAGAGTAGGATTTTGTGATTTAGTTTGACATCAAACCTTAAGGTGATAAGGTATGTGTCTTTTCAATTTTGGGATTTGTTGTTTTATTGTTAATTTTATGGATTTGGGAAATACACTTGAGTATTCCATCATAGAAAGTCATCAATTGATCACTTAGGCATAGTTTTGCATTGGAGTGAGGATTTAGTGTTGGATAAAATGGTTTTGGAGTGTTGAAAATTGAAGAATGCAAGGTGTTTGTTGTACAAGAGGAGCATAAGAAATGATCATGGTCATGGATGTGATCTAACCCGTGATCCCCTCGGATTATTTATGGTTGGAGCATGAAGTAGAAAAGTGGGTATAGAGAGGTTAACATCTTAAATCATGGTTGTCATATGAGTATACGAGTTTAAAGGAGAATCTTAGTCAAGGATTATGATTGTAAACTTGCATTGTAATTTTGTTTTTTTCTCTTGTTTCTGTGTTTCTCAATTCTTTTCATTCTTAAGATTCATTCTAACCTTTCTTAAACAAGTTTAAGATTCCAAAATGAATCTTAAACCTTAGATTAAGCCACTAGGTAGACTTATAAATCAAATAGAATGAAGTAAGAAAGCATAGGATAGATTTATCTAAACTTTAAAGGAGTATATTTTCCATTGTGCTTCATGTATTGATATCGAAAGAAGTTGTGATTTAGTTGAGCCTTTTGCTAAGGTTCTTGTATGTGCTTACCATGTTTGTCGTATGTGTTTATTAGGATTTAAAACAATAATGAGCTTAATTGTTACATGGTTATGGATAATAAATTGCTTGTTGTTTGTGTATGGCTTAATCCAATGGTAGATTCTTGGAGGGTACTTCTATGATCCTAGAGTGGTGTTGTCCTTAGTACAGTTACTCTTGAAAATAATATAGAGGTAAATTTAGGGATATAGGATTGTGAGATGGTAAACCTATATCATTTTAGGTAAGGTATAGGATTGTATGATGATGAACCTTTGCTGATAGGTATGAGTGTTTAGGAAGGTGTGAGGACCATAGGATGGTAAACCCCTATTGATAGAATTGGTGAGGACTAGAAAGGTATGTGGACTATGTGATAGTAAACTCTTTCTCGTAGAGAGTGTGATGTTAGGAAGGTATCGGAACCTTTTGATGGTGAGCCTATTCTGGTAATACTGCTAGAGCCATAGGTGGTGGTCATGTTAAGTGTATGACTAAGATCTTGAGTATCTTTATATTGGTTGTTGATTAATTAAGTAATGTAAAGTCAAAATGAGTGGTTATGTTTTATTTCTTATTGCATTATTTGTGTATGCTTAGCATGATGTTCGGCATGTGCATGTATTTATGGTACTCATATACTGGGCAATAGCTCATTCCTTTATTTTTTCAAAGTGCAAAACCTTATGATTAGCCAATTGTCTATGAAGATTTTGATGATGCATACTGTTATCAAGACTTAGGGAGGGGCAAATACTATTATTATCAAAAGGGAGATCAATAGACTCATTTGTCTACATTGATTTCTTAGGAAGATGAAATTGATTAAGTTAAACTTTAATGGTTTTATAGTTTAATTCCTTATTTGCTGTTGTTATAAGATTTTTTAGTTTGGTCAAGATAATTTATTAAAGTATGGGTTAATGTTGGACTTATTGAGGAGACTGATTAAATATTCTTATTTCCGGACATTCGATGATTTATTGGAGATATTAGATAGCTATAGTGCTTGATGTGTCAATAGAGGATTAGCTACATGTAGTAGGCTGTAATGTCTTGAATTTGGGTTATTACAACTTAAGTGAAATCAAAGCTTAGGCTTGAATTTTTAGGAAGCTTAGGAAAATTGATCTGTAAGACAGTATGCATGAAGAGAGGGTAGCTAAGGGTTACGAATTTGAAAATCTACTTATTACTTATCTTATGTTTCTTCTTATAGAATTCCCTTTCCCCTTTTCTTTATGTCAAGCATTGTTTTCTTTTAGTTTGCTTAAGTTTACCCTTTTGTTCTCTCTTTTTAGAATGCTTCCTTGAAAGTAATTTGTTATCAGCAGAGTAGTAGGATCTACGCATGATAATGATGCTCTTGTTGAGAATAATCCTTAAGGCTTCTAACCTTAACAAAATGCAAATCAAGTTATTTTGCTTTTTTTTTTTTTTTATTTTGGTTTTTATGTTGGGAGGAGGGGGAGGGGGAGATGACTTATAGCAACTGCCAGCCACGATCCATACCTTGTTGTGAATAATAGCTAGGAAATAAGAACAAATAAATCAATTATAGTAGCAATTGGTGATACAAAATAATAATAATAATAATCATAATAATAATAATGAAGTATTTGGATAGTCTACCAAAGTAAGGGATAAGAACGACAATGGTAATCCCTATGGTGGAAGTGGAGCTATTACCTTAGAGATGTTTGTGAGGTTAGCTAAGGAATTTTACTCGAAACTAGATGATCTTACTAGAGTAAAAGAGTGGATAGCAATAATAGAATAGGTTTTTGAAGGCTTTGGTATTCTTAAGGACAAGAAAATTCCTTTTGCTACTTACATGCTAAAAGTTAGGTTTATGGATTGGTGGGTCGGAGAGAGAAATATGTAGAATGTTCCATCACATGGGTAGTGTTTAGAGAATTATTTTTACAAGAAGTACTTCCCTCTCGGTCTCAAAGAAAGGCTGATTACATAGTACTATGATTGCAACAAGGGGAAAGTACTATGGAGGATTTTGAAGTTGAATTTAGCCGCTTACATAAATGTCTACCAAAGGCACAAAGTGTGAATGAAGGATCCAAGGCTTAAAGGTTTTGCTAAAGGTCTGGAATTGATCTTGAGTCATAAGGTAGGTAACTTCGAATTGGAAACATACACAATAGTTGTCAATAAAGCTAAGGGAATAGAGATGGCTAAAAGGCTGTACCCAAATCTAAACCAGTTAGAGACGTACTTGTACTTGGAAGGAGACTAGTGTTACTAATGACTTATCAAGATAAAGGTAAGAGATACTTGATATGACTGGTTAGACTGTTGTCTTTTAGTTCAGGCCAACTCCTATGAAGCCTACAACATCACTTCTAGCTTTAACCTCACCTTAAGTGGTAAGCATCCTCTACTTCAAATGTCATTGACTACATGAGTAGAAAGACTGTAAATGGATTAAAGGAGTATGTTTTTTCTGTAGTAAGGTTGGGTATAATAGCAAGTTTTATATTGAAAAGGGTCCTATCTCAACATTTCTGTTATGTTTGTAAGTAAAGGGGGAATAAACCTTTCAAGTGTCATGGCGCTTAAACTTGGCATGGTAGCTCCACAACCATTTTAGCCACAAGTAATTAGGTCCTATAATTGAGCTCTAGTTATTAGAATGGCAGTTGATGGATTGAGACAGCAAGCCTCAGCTAGAGTTTATGCATTGCAACAGTAGCAGCAACAATATTAAGAGACTATGGAGCGTGATACTATGGTAGTTATGCTCTTTGTCACTTCAACTTGTGTGCTTTTTTTATATTGGTGCAACATACTCATATATGTCTACAAGCTTTGTACATCGTGTAAACTATTACTTGATGTGTTGAATGATGCTTTATGTGTGAGTTCACCTCTTGTTATGGGAAAAGCTTTAGCTAGGATTTGCAAAGGAGTGTTAGTAAAAATTTAAAGGTAAGTGTTGGTTGTTGATTTGTTTATGTTAGGAATGGCTAATTTTGATATAATCTTATAAGTCACTTGGTTTTCAAGGAACCATGCTATTATAGACTACCACAACATGGTGGTCTACTTTACTCCTCCAAATGAAGAGCCCTTCAATATTCAACTAGAAGTTCAAGAGCTAATAATCTTGTATACTTACAAGTTATGGGAAAGAGGTAAATTAGCAACTTTAATAGGAGAACCTGGTAAACTAGCAAAGTTGGAAGAGGTACACATAGTTAAATAATTTGTAGAAGTGTTCCCAAATGACTTACCAGGACTTCCCCTAACTAGGGAGATCAAGTTTGAAATAGACTTAATCTAAAGACAACTCTCATATTTAAGACACAATATAGGACGGTACTAATAGAGTTGCTAGAGTTGAAGAGTTAGATACAAGAATTGTTAAACAAAGGGTTTATTAGACCAAGTGCTTCACTTTAAGGAACACTAGTTTTGTTTGTAAAGAGGAAGGATGGAAGTATGAGGCTATACATTAACTATAGAGAACTGAATCAAGTCATAATTAAGAATAAATATCCCCTTCTTAGAATGGATGATCTATTCAATCAGTTGCATGAAGCTTAGGTTGTCCCAAAAATAGACTTGAGTTTTGGCTACCAATAGTTGAGAATTAAGAAGGGAACATTTGAAAAAGAATGCAATCATAAATCATACAGGCATTATGAGTTTCGAGTGATACCCTTTGGGTTGACTAATGCTTTAGGCAAGATTACAGACCTAATGAATTGAGTGATTAAGGGCTTCTCGAATAAGTTCATCGTGGTATTTATCGACAATATCTTAATTTATTCTAAGAGTTAGGAAGACCATGAAGAGCATTAAAGGTAGGTTTTAAGTATATTATGGGTTGAAAAGCTCTATGCAAAATTTACTAAGTGTGAATTTTGGTTAAAGTAAGCATCCTTCTTAGGACACATAGTGAATAAAGATAGTATTTCTGTATATCCCAAGAAGATTAAGGCAATGATTGATTGGCCAAGGTCGAGAATGATGATAGAAATCATAAGTTTCTTAGGATTTGTAGGTTATTATAGAAAGTTTGTAGAAGGTTTCTCCAAATTGGTAGCAACTTTTACAAGACTAACTCAAAAGGGAGTGAAATTTGATTTAAGTGACCGATGTAAGGAAAATTTCAAAAAGTTGAAGGAAATTTTAGTTTTAGCCCAAAATTTGGCACTACCTGAAAGTAAGAAAGAGTATATGATCTACAATGATGCTTCACATCAATGCTTGGGTTGTGTACTGATACAGGACAAAAGAGTAATTGCATATGCCTCCTACTAATTACAGCTATATGAAAAGAATTACCCTAGACATGACTTAGATTTAGCTGTTATGGTTTTGGCATTCAAGTTGTGGAGGCACTATTTGTACATTGAAAGATGCATAATTTTCACAACTATAAGATCCTAAGGTACTTTTTCATGCAAGAGTTAAACATGTGTTAGAGAAGATAGTTAGAACTAATGAAAGACTACGGCATTAAAATTCAATACCACCTAAGAAAAGCTAATGTAAAGGCTGGATGTGGAAACTGTTACTAAAGATGTAGGAGCATGCTTAGCCACTTTGCACATTTAACTTACCTTACTAAATAGAATCAAAGCAACTCAATTAGATGATGTGGGTATATAAGAGGTTAAACACAAAATAACTCAAGGTAGGGCAAATGAATTCAATATTGATGCAGTAGGAGTGCTAAAGTTTTGAATGTAACTTTGTATGCTAGCTAAGTCAGAATTAAAAAGTGAATTGTTGAGAGAGGCTGACTACCTAGGGTATCTCATGCACTTGAGTAGCACTAAGATTTATAAGAACCTAAAAGAGAACTATTTGTGGAATAAAAATTGTAGATTATGTGTCTAAGTGTGTAACTTGCCAATTAGTCAAGATTGAGCATCAAAGGCTAGTCGGTAAACTATAACCATTACTGATACTTGAGTGGAAGTAGGAGCTAGTCACTATGGACTTTGCAATAGCACTTTGTAGAACCATAACTAAGTTTGATGTGGTGTGGGCAGCTATGGATCAATTGACTAAATCCACCCACTTTATACCTAATTGTATAGATTATACTCTAAAGAAGCTAGCAAAGCTATATGTTAAGGAGATAGCTATAGTTTTCAACCGTGATATAATATTCATAGGAAGATTCTGGAAGAGTATGCATAAAGCTTTGGAAACTAAGTTGTAATTTAGTATCACTTTCCATCCTTCAATAGATGGATAGTCTAAGAAGATCATTCAAATACTTAAAGATGTATTAAGAGCTAGTACCTTAGATTTTAGTAAGAATTAGGATTTGTTTTACCCCAAATTAAGTTTGCCTACAATAGCAATTATCAAGCATCAATCTAGATGGTATTTTATGAAGCGTTATAGAAAAGAAAGTGCAAGTCATCTCTTCATTAGGATGAAGTAGGTGAAACGCAAGTGTTAGAGCCACAATTGGTGTAGGATGTAATGGATAAAGTGAAATTGATTAGACAATGGTTGTTGTGGCTCAAAGTCATCAAAAGAGTTATATGAACTAAAAGAGGTGACTATTAGAATTTCAAGTTGATGATCAAGTGCTTTTGAAAGCTTTACCTACAAAGGGGATAATTAGGTTTGGCATAAGAGGTAAGTCAAATCAATGGTATATTAAGCCATACAAAATAATGGAGAAGATTGGAGAAATAACCTACAAGTTGGAGTAACTACAATAATTAACAAGAGCACATAATGTTTTCTCATGTATCCATGTTAAGAAAGTTCATAATTGATCTAGAGCAAGTAATTTCCTTATACCCGATGGAAGATTAGCCCAACTTGACTACTTTATGATAATAGTGGATACAAAGGAGTAGCTACTAAGAAGAAGACTAATAAAGTATGTTAAGGTATAGTAGAGTAATCAAAGTGAATGAGAAGCTATATGGGAACTAGATGAAGAGATGAAAAAGAAATACCTAGAACTCTTCAGTAAATAATTAGGAAGGTGAAAATAAAACAAAGCATTGGAAAGTGATGATGTTTTAAATAGAAGGGTGTTTTAGCATATAGCTAGGAAGGCTATTTAAGGGGTTGAGAAAACCTTAGTCTTCACATTGACAATGTATTGAGAATAGTCATTCTATTTTTGTCATAGGAGCCTTTGTGGAGTGAATGTTTCTTTTAGTGAAATTTAGGAAAAAACATGGTAAGACCTCATAATCTTTAACAATAGGTCTCAAAGATTTAGTCTTAATTATTATGTCTTTACCTTAAGGTTTTTAAGATCAGAGTAAAGAATTGGATTTCGAGATTTAGTTTGACATCAAACCCTAAGGTGACAAGGTATGTGTCTTTCTGATTTTGGGATTTATTATTTAATATGAGGTAAGTGCACTTATTAGTTTTGATATAGTGGATGTGAGTTTAAGTCAATCTCTTAGAGATCTCGTGTATTAATACTAACCTTAGCTCTATTATCTAACTAGAAAATTATGATAAGTTGATTGAATTAAAAATACTAAAACTAACAAACTAATCTAATTATGAGGCTTGACTAGGCAATTTAGGAAGTGATAAAATTAAGAACGACTTTAAGAAGGCAAATAACGTATTTAAGAATTGCATCCCTTAGTATTTAACATGTGACCGCTTAAAATGTTTCCAATTCCATCTGTATCATTCTTGAGTGGAGGAATTCATAATTGAAGTTAAAACCTTTCTTAAGCATATTAACCCCAACCTTAAATTATTTATCGGAATCTCTTCACTAAGAAATATAATTTAGAATTGCATTAATTTACAATGAATTCCTACACAAAAATAAAAACTTTCTAGAAGAACCATATATCTTATCTTTAAGTACACATGTAATTGTCTTCAATTATGTCAAGATCTCATTACCCATGTGATTTCTCAATCATCATGCATTATAGCATAAATTGATATCTTAGAAATATCAATTATCAATGAAAACACATAATTGAATCATGAAAGATAGAAACTTTATTGAAAATTATCAATAAACCTAATAGTCACATGAAACCATAGGTTCTACAATCTTAAAAACAAGAATCTTAAGCTATTACGATGAAATTAAAAGAAAATTGTAGCAAAATCAAGAAGTAAAACATGAAAAAACCCCATTTTATCGATGAGAAATCTCTTTAATATTGAAGTTGCATGTTGCTTTCATCTTTTTCTCCTTCTTCTCTTTAAGTCTCTTCCCCTTTGAATGTCAAAAGTTTATGTCCAAAACCCTTACAAGTCTTTAGATAATATACAAGGAA
Source organism: Lumnitzera littorea (assembly GCA_024138015.1). NCBI lineage: Eukaryota > Viridiplantae > Streptophyta > Magnoliopsida > Myrtales > Combretaceae > Lumnitzera > Lumnitzera littorea. The sequence goes on from JAMXBB010000008.1 coordinate 17,517,705, forward strand.
GTTTCTTTTTTTGTCACCAAACACAGCCTGGGACACAGTTGTGTCCCTAGGTTGTGTAACTCATTGACCTTAGGTACAAAAATCATCCTGGATAGACATAACCTATGGATATGATTGTGTCCCAAACTATGTAACTTTTTGACAAAAAATTCCCACTTTCTCTTATTGTTTATGTAACTTCATAACTCATTCATTTGAACTCCGAATTGAGTGAAACTTAATTCCTTTTCTTCGTTTTCAATTTGAGAACACATTCAAATCTTGAAATCAAAATTTTACTTAATTAAGTATCAAATTCTATAAAAACAACCAAAAATATAAAGGAAATGATATAAAATCACTATGTGAAGTGTATTTAAAAAAAGAATTATTAAATTTCCCTATACTTTAGCATTTTCTTATCGTTAAGCAAATAAATTAAAACAAAAATTTTAGGAAAAGAAACACTAAATAAAATTTATCACTACTTAGAAAACTGGTGAACGAATATACTTGACTTGAAGAAAACAAAGAAAATCATTTTCAATTAACTTGTAATAATAAAATCAATTAATTTCATCCTTAACAATTTGATAAGTTCACCTGACCATATTTGAATGCTCCAACAACTCTTAATACCCAAGTTTACTAATTAATCTATGCAAGTCAAAGTTTACCCGAGTCATTTAATGATGGATTCCTAAACTTGAAATTAAATTTAACATCTCGCCAGCTGAGAAAGAGTTATAAAAATTTTGTCTATTTAACTAAAGCATTAGTTTAGCCACATACAAAATGAATGTTCATGTAGTGAATGCAAGCAACACATCCATGAGGCTTTGAAATCATGGAAGGTATAGATTTGCATTGTCTATACATCGATTATCCCCTGTACTTAATTGCATAAGGCACCTCATCTTACCCGCACGAGGCTGTCTATAAGTATTGTCCCAACAAATGGAACTTAACTATTACTCTAGTCAAGAATATCATACTAATCAATTAGGTGGACCCCATCTAGGGCTATCCACTATCAACAATTAACACAATGCCCTATAGGCTCACCATCAACAAATTCATATAATGCCTTACAGGCTAAAATATGCGAGTCTCAACTCAGGCTACTCGTTATCAATCAATTGAAGATGGTCTACTAGCTTTCCCTTAACGAGTAAAATATTACAAGAGACTGTTATGAGTAGTTACTAAGTTGATAAATCTTTCTTTGAATTGTAAAGTATTTTAAAAATGTATTTTAGCAAATTTTTCAAAAAACTTGGCAAAGCTATAAACATCACGATCCACAACTAAAGGATTATACATATGCGATACGTATATCTGGTTATTTTAGCCAAATATTTAAACTTACCAATTTTAATGAGACGATTACACTGATGTTGGTATATAGAACAACCAGTTATTCAATAGATATTCAAAGGCAAGCAATAGAACATCAAGTAATTATTGAACATAAGTAAGTAGCAGTTCATCGAAACTCCTTTACTCGACCTGCTTGCTTGCTTGTCTTGAACTTTGGGGTTCCTAAATTAGAAATTAAGCCACCTAAAACATAATAATAACATATATGTAAGTAATTGTAAGAAGGTTTCTTCAAGAACCTAAAAGTCTACCTAATTACTAAAGCTCACCTTAATCCCTAAGTATGGTTAAAACTTGTTTTCACTTTAACTTCTTTATTTTAAGTTCGTTTCACATTCTTATAGTCAATTTCATGTGATTCCAAATGTTCTTTCATTTGGTGAAGTCCCTTGAAGGTGTTTGGACTTGTAACAATTCAGTTTAGGCTAAATAAATTCGTTGGTTAATAGTATTAGTATTAGGCCTAGATTTTGTCTTTGGCTTAATTTTGGGTGTTGAGCCTTACACTTAACCTTTTGGGCCTTTATTTAGATATTTTAAATATAAGTTCCTAATAAAATTCCATAACTTTTAATTTGAGTCCTAATGTTATTCTTGTAGGCCTAAATGGGCCCTTTTTATTTGTTTAAGGCCTTAGCCTACTAAGGGACCTATTATAAGGGATATCTTGGATGGGCCTTAAGGTTTACTAAGCCTTTTGAATATCTTTCTTTGAGTTTTTTTAAGTTAGGTTCAAGTCTAGTCATGTATTATTTAGGCTTGTATTTTAGTTTTCTTAAGGCTCTTTAGGCTTATTTTGCAATTTAAGGCCTTAGGCCTAATCTTACTTGCCTTTTTGGACTTAAGTTTATCATTGGCCCTAAGTTTAGTTCACTTTTCACAAAGTTACAAATCTGGTTATGAGTGATTAAGTGGGCTCAAGATTTGATTTGTGGGCCTTTTAGTTAAATTTAAGCCTAGTTTATGTCCTAAGACTCATATCTTGACTTTATCCTAATCCAATAGGCCTAATAGTTAACAAAAATGATCAAATGACCCATTTTATCATGAGTTCCAAATCTGGTACTAATGATTCATTGGGTCTCAAGTGGGTTTTTCTAAACCAAATGTCCATTTTAGGGCTAACTATTTACTAAAGACCTTGTTTAGCCTCTTATCTTGTAAGATTAAGTCCTAAGTCCTAATTATCTTTAATTAATCATGTGATTAAACCGTTAATAATTATTTTACAACATGTTGTTAAACATGTTTGAGGTGGTTTAAGATGATTTCTCGGGGCTTTCTACGTATCATTTACTTAACTTGCATCAAACTACCACTAAAACATACCTAAAACCATTTCGTATCAATATAAACATAAGAAATAAAAAATGTAGAGGGGATATGCATACATATGTTTTGGCCTTAGAATGGGAATGAAATATGATAATGATTCTTCTACTTTTCTTCAATATATCATCTTACTACAAATTATGTGCTTTTAAAGTTATACATAACATGTTTACTACACTAAAAATCTAAGAAAATGCACATGTATGGGCATGTAAACACGATAACTAAAGGTAGCATTTTAATAATTTTTTCCTTAGTTATTAAGCTTAGGAACCATGCTTATAAACTCAAACTAAAATAAAAGTTGAAAAGATGTAAGCTTATCTCGATGGAAATTTAAAGGGTCCCATTTCACTTTGTTTTTGGAAAATGAGACAAACTCCTTTGGTGAAAAATGTTTATCAGCAAGAACGGAGGGGGTAGGCCAAGGCGGTAGCGGTGAAATAGGATTCAAATGCAAGTGGTGGTTTTGTGTCAATTGAAGGTAGTGGTAGAGAGTTACAACTTAGGGTGTTTGGGTGCACAACTAGGTCTGAGAATCTTACTATTATTTCCTTCCTTCTTGTTTTTCTCTGGTTTTTGGTTTGTGTGTTTAGAAAGTGTTTCTAGGGTTTATTATAGGGAAGAAGGTAGAGTAAAATGTAGACAGAGGGGTCAAAGACGGGGTTAATTATGAGTAGGTGTGATAGGGAACAAAGCTCTTCCATTCTTGGTTGCATGGTAGAAGCACAAGTGAGGACCAATTTGCTTTTTATGATTTTTGCCAATTGAGGCAATGATTTGTCTACTAAAGGTGAGTGGTCTCTTATTTTTCCAACTAATTATCTTGTCCTATATAGTTAATTGCAATCATCTTTAGCTAATTATGATGCATGAATGCATAGATGATTAAAATGTAATGTAAGCTTACGACTCTAAATACTAGTGTAGATGACTATAATTAGACATAGCATAGGGTTTTTCCTATTTAATTAAGCTAATCAAGCCCATTGGATGATTTTATCTAATTAATTTAGGGCTTATAAGGGTTGGAATTAATTATCATTAATCGATTACGATTTTAAAAGGCAAATTAAGGATATTTTAGCAATTTAATAAATTATTAGTAATTACGTAATAATGTGGCTATATAATTAAAATTTATTAATTAAATTAGGGCTTTTGACACTAAATTATAGTTACTAATTCATTTTAGGGCTTCTCTCGTTTTAGGGTTTTATAAGGGTTTGAGGGTTTTGAAGGTACGTTTACGATTTTAGTGTTATTTTTTGAGAAAATGTATTATTTGGTGTAATTTAATAATCCTATTAATTTATTATCTTAATTGACTTAATTTGATTGATTGTTATCATTTATAGATATTTCCTATAATTCGTTATTGAGTTTATGCAATTTACGTAATACAAGTGAAATGTTTTAATTTAGGGTTTTCGTAGTGATTAAAGTTTAATCTAAGGTTTTATAACTCTAGGGTTTAGGGTTTAGAGTTTTTATTCAATTTGAATTTTTAATTTATGATCACACCTACTTGGGTTTAGAGTCTTTGTACTCTATTAAAGTTCATATAACTTTATCCCTAGGGTTTTTCAAGTTCATTTTTAAGGTTTTGATTGAAAATTTTCTCAATTATTATTTCTTCGATCTGATTGTGCCTAGGGAATACCATTGGTTCTTCTAATTCTATTCTAAGTCTAAAATGTAAAATTTGTAGGGTTTACACTTAAGGTAAAAGTGAACGTACATAGGTTGGATTCTATAGTAAGCACCCCACCTATATCTATAAGACAAATGTCTAAAGAATGCGAAATAGCTATGAAATTAAAAGTTAAATATTTATTCTTGTTACCTATATGAAATTTTAACTTAAGAAATTAGATAAAAATAAAATTTTCTAATTATTTATTTTTTTTCAAAATTTAAAAAATGAAAATTTTATTTCACGACTACATAAATGTGATATCTCTTCGCCTTAAATAATATATATAGGTATATATGATGGAAAGCTAAATATTTAGTCTATCATAAACTTAGAAAAGAGAATGCTTTTTATCAGTAGCAATTGATTCTATATGAACTTAAAAATTGACAATGTACTATTAAATAATTACATATGCAATAAATAATAGGAATATCAATATTATATGATTAAAAGTAAATATAACATCTAAGACATAACTTTTAAAAGGAATGGCCAAAAGAAAGCTTCTTTCAATAAAATTAGATGTTAAAGTGAGAATGTTAACTAAAAAATCATCAAATAAAGAAAACTCAATTCCAATCATACTTTCAATTGAAAATTTCATTACATGTACATTATCTAATTGAACTATGAATGTCTCTTTTTCTATTGATTGTAAAAGCATGATTTTAAGAAAATTTATATTAGAGGCTCTCTTTTACAATGGATTATGGTTGATCTCAACAGGGACAAATCTAAGATAATATAACTGAGGGGCTATATTTATTTTAATTAAGTTAATATTAAAATCATCGATAGAAAAATATATGACTGTTGTCATAATCATATTGCATATTGTATATGTTAAAAAATCTTGTTAATAATTTAACTTATAATAATTCCTACAACTTAATAGGGTGGAAAATTCTTTTTGTAAATAATTAAGAGTGATTGCTACACTTCATAAAAAGTTAAAGGAATAAACTTTTGACCTTTTTACAATACATATATACTAAATAAAATTAAACTATTAATTAATAAAAAAATACATTAATATATAGAAACTTATGTAAGTTTTGATTTTAGCAAAAATAAATCGGAAAAAATATATGAGTTAGAAATTATTAATATAGCAAAAAAAAAAAAAAAAAGAAAATTAACATAGATATAATTTTTATAATATATTTTCTAATGATAACTTGGTCTAAATTGTTTCATTAGTAATGCTAAAAAAAAAGAGAAAATAGCATTTACTCAATTATTCAATAATCTATATTTATTTTCGCTACATTAATTGTAAAAGAAAATTGATTAAATCAAATCATACGTTTGGTACTATTTATCAATAGTTTCTATGATAAGATTGGAATATTTGTAATTTGGACAATGTAATTATTTCCTATCGTATATTATTAATAAAATTTTAAAAGAAAAAGAAGTATAATAAATGTAAAAGGATGAATGTCTTTTAAATAATAAACGTATATAAAAAAGTAAAATGATGAAATAAATGTAGATAAAAAAGGTAAGATGAAAAATATGAGAATTGAACCCAAGACCTCATTGTTGTAAAACTAAGTACTTAACCACTAAGCTTTACTTAATTTCATGTTATATTTTTCTCTTTAAAATTGTTATTTAACATATATATATTTTTTCTTAAAATATTAAAATTTAATTTTTTCCAAGCTTGAGGAGGCCAAGACCCCTCTATCTCCCCTCTATTCAACCTAGATGTTTTTGAATTATTTCTTAAAAATGAAGTTGTGTACAAGACTAGTCAATCATATATACTTTTTAAGTGATGATCAAACTGTTTCATAATTTTTCCATTGTACGTTAATAATAAAGCATGGATACTAGATAAACAATTTAAACATAAGCATGTAGAAGTGCAAAGAAATAATAAAGAAAAATTATGTATATACTAAATAAAATCACTTGAACAATCTTGACAAACAAAAATAAAAAGAACATACCATATAAAGAAGTATCAATTGCTTATCTTTACACCAAATGCAACGAATGCAATAGCTAAAATCATAATATAGAATCATAAAAGGTCCAGTAAGAAAGAAGGTTGTAGTAAATAGACAAAAGATTGAAATTTAATAAATTTTTGCTTCACTATTCTTGCATCTAAATATTTTCTACATATTCACCTTTTTATCAAAGAAAAACTTTATTTTTCTTCCTCATGCACGATCGAGTAACCAACTAACATTATAATGCATAAAATGTTATACAAAAATGTAGTGTTTGCAATGATCATCTTCCATAATAAAGAAACGCTGCCACAGTAATCTTCTCCATATTGCTATATATAAACTTTCTTCCTAAACTACCTAATCATATAACAACAATAAACAAAATCATGTTATTATTTATACTTAAATAAGAGTATTAAATAAGTAAAAAGAAAAAACTTTCTAATGAAATTATTAAAGGTATAAAATTGAGTAGTGAAATCTATAGAGATATAAAATTTATAGTACAAAAAGCTTATTAAGTGCAATGGAAGGAAGATTATAAATACACATGGCATTTATTTAGCAAAATAAAGTATAATGCTGGTTACATGTACATATGCATCAAGGAGAAATGTCTAAAGCTATTTCACTATTCTAATTATCTAAAGAGAGCAACTAAGAGTTAGAATAGAATGAAAATTACTTCTAAAAATAGGATGTTAACATTGAACTATTTCAATAATCAATCTAAGCATTCAATTGTGTACTTTAGAAATGGTATAATTTTGGTTATTTCAACTGTGTAAATTTATATAAAAACTACATTAGTCACCAAAAAGTAAAAAATATGTCTTTATAACACCATGAAGTTCAATCATTTTCATAATCCATCATGCATATATAACCAAAATATTCAAACAATCAAAATCCATAAGAACATAAGACTTAATAACAAATATTGCCCACCTTATAAACTAAACAAATTGACAAAAATGTTAAGAACACCAATTCATTTGATGAAAAAAAAAAAACACTAAAAATTCAACATAAAAGAAAAAAAGAAAGAGAAGGGAACATACTTTTATCTCAAGGGTTATAAGATCTTCCTTCTTTGATGGGAAAATTCAAATCTCCATCTTAAATATGCAACCTAAAATTAATTATCAAAAATAGCAATTAGATATTATCAATGAAAAGCTAAAATTTTGAAAATTAAGCAGATTACAAAAATTGTTAACACATTAATTCATTGGAAAAAAAAAACCTCATTATTCAAAATTAAAAAAAAAAAAATAGACATACATTTAACTTTAAGAGCTAAAAGTATCTTCCTTCATGGGAAATTCAAATCTTCCTTCAAAATATTCAAATTAAAATTAACTATTAAAGTACCAACTAGAGAAATAATTAATAAAAAGCTAAAATTTTAAATCTTTATCAAGAAAGATATAAACTATTTTTGTTTGTTAAATTATTTTTTTTTTCGATGATCACATGGTTTCATGGAAGATGGAAATTGGGCAGAGGGCAAACTAATCATAAATAACCTTTAGAATCATGGGCATTAAGCTTGTGAAATAGAGAATGTATGAGTGACTAGTTATCTTTTAGTAGAAATATGTTAACGAAGTGTAAACATGAAAAGTGAAAGTAATAGAAGATAAATAAATTAGTTGCTATTGTTGATATGGAATGTGGAAAAAAATGATTCTATAATATTCATGAGCGCGTATTTGTTTTACAAATTTTGATGGTTATTGTAATTCTATATTTATTTTGGCCAAACATTACAAATTTGAAAGTAGTCATGGTAATTAATTAGTGATTGTGATAAAAATTCGGTTGCAATTGTGATAAAAAAGTTAATTAATACAATTAAAGTTAGGATTGGATTTTATATTATTCATTAGAGTACTTATTTTGTAGATTTTGATCTTTATTGTAATATTTTAATTATATTGGTTAAATAAATTAAAAAAATGATAATTACTTTGTAAGGGCACTTTTTAATGGAGAGAGAAAATGAAGACAGAGAAAGAAAATCCATAGGGTGACTGTATGCTAATATATACATAAGGTATAAATGTATGGGAATTTCATATCTATATTAGTCATCATAAGGTTATGATATAACAAAAAGATATAATTTTAGGTAAAAAGATTGTTTAGAAAAATTATAGGATTCTTTAGAAAAGACAAATGAAACTTAAAATGTCTATAAATTAAACAAACAAAACCTTACAACAAAAAATTAAATATGAAGAGTTTAGAATATTCTCTTAATTATCTTATATATTGATATTTTATATTGAAATAAATAAAATTAAAAAAATAACTTCGAACATGAAGAGTTTGGAATCTTCTAAACCAACATAATAACACATTTTTTATATTGACTATAAAAAATTTTCACTATTTCAATTTGTTCAATGATAACACGTATTGCATATGTATTTATTACTATTAGTAATACTATATTGATCATGGGATTAATGTTTTTGTTAATTTTTTTATGTAAATTGTGGAAAGAATTTAGATTTAATTTTTATGGGGTTGTGAAGATAAATGAAAAGTGACTAGCTTAATAATAATAGGATAGATATATATGAAATGTTGATATTACACATATTGCATATGTATTTATTACCAAAACCCTCTTTTTTTTGCTAGATTTTAATTTTAATATAAAGTAAAAAAGATATTCAATATGCTTTAAAAAAAAGAAATATTAAGATAAATAGTGGTTTAAATGTTGTTTTGAAAGTAAGAAGAGAAATAAAGAAAAAAAAAATGGCTACATTTACGTTACAAAATTAAGAATATGGAATGTTATTAAGAGTAAGAAAGAAAATCATCGATATTATTAAGAGTATGAGAAGAGAGATTAAAGGGTAAGTAGGAGAGGGGGGATTTAAAGGAAAGAGAAAAAATAGAAGCTCGCTTTACCCTTATTATTAAGCTAGATTTTAATATTTTATGTTTTAATTGTTATTTTCAATATATTTTGAGGGTATTTTAAAAAATTATATAAAGATATAAAAGATCATCTTCTTTTACTTTAATAATATAGATACAGATGATATAGATATGATGATATTTTACCCTACAATATGGCAGTTTGCTTGTTAAGTGGTAATTTTTTGCTACTCTATATGCAACAAACAAAACATAAGCTGAGCAAAATGCATACTCACTAATAATATTGCTAGCCAGTAAATTATCATCAATTAATTAAAAATATTATGATGTATTACCTTAACTCTACAAAACAACACCTTCTCATCTCTTCCTAACAAAGTTTAAAAAACACATAGATCATTAATCTTCTCTCTTTCATTCATCTCTTCTTTTGCTACTCTTCCTTTTTCTTTTTTTCTTCCATTGCATTTTAGGCATACAAATGTGTGTATTTTTCATATAGGAACTTACACTTGAGTGAGCGGAAATTAGAAATCAATGATGGTTAGTTTAAATTTTTTTATGCATAAGAATGTTTTTTTTTTGTTTGAAATTTCATGTTAATCGGTTGTGTATTTTGGTTAAAAGGTGAATATATATTATAGTATGTGATCTTATCTATGCATGATACATTGTTACACTTCTCTATTGGGTTTTACTTTACATTATTTTGGTAAGTTGAAATATTTTGTTATTACATAAATATTTTGGCTGAATTTTTGGATGAAACATATATTTCTTTTTCTAATTTTTCTATCATGCAAGTGTATATGTTATGCATGTTATCATTTAAATTGAGTTAATTTGTTGTTTATACACCATTTGGTAACTGAGTGTATTTTATTTCATTCTAAGTGAGAAAATAATGAATTATTTGTGTATTTTATTATGCTTTTGAATAATATGAATTCAAAAATATTTTTTACTAATTTTCGATGTTTTACATAATGAAGAAATGATTGAGATTATATAATTTTCCATATTGTATAAATTTTAATGAAATAATTTAATTTTATTTGATAATTTAGTAATTTTTGGATTATTTAATTTTTTATACATATGATGTGTTTTGTGCAAACTTGTAATATTATAAAATTTTGGTTTTCAATAAAAAAAATGAAAAATTTTATTGAAAATCGGTAAATTTTGGCTCCTTAAAGAGTTTTGTATATACTTAAATTTTTTTACTGAAAATTCATAAAATATGACATTTTTAAGTTTTAATGTAATAATTTAAAAGCTTTGTTGAAAGTTAGTAATCTATGAATAAAGGTGAGCGAGTAATCTTATCGTATAAGGTATATATTGGGACCTTGTTCTAATAGATATATTCCATATGGGTGATTAGGGTCATAGGGTAAATTTTAAGTAATAGTTTTTCTAAATTTACTCCCATAAGATGGGTACGGATACAGATACGAAGTTAAGGTATCTTGTTTTGCCTTGGAACCTATACTTTAATATATATATATAAGGTAGAAGTTTTATGGTATCTTATACTTACTTTGTAATAATAATTTGTAATAAATTAAAAAAAATTAATGCTATAGTTTTTTCTATTTTAGTCTTAAAAAAAATAACAACAAAATCCTTATTCATAATGAAACCTTCTAACTATATAGGACTTGTGTCTACTATTTAATCTCTTTTTTTCTTCTTCTTTTAGTAAAAGCCTCCCTCTTTTTTTACTATCTCTTTTTTTTTTTTTTTGGCATCCTTATTCCTCTTTACTAACTTTAAGCTAGTGAGGTCTTAAAAATATCTTATTTTTTAACTTATCATTCAATATATTATATTAGAATTACTTGCACATTGTTTTTGTATTTTGAGTATAATAATTTTATGGTTTGATAAAAAATTTTATTTTAATGATTTAAAGAAAAAGAATAAAAGGTATTTAAGCATGACCCAACTAAGGGTTTTAATATTTTCCAACTCTATAACTTTTTTCTATTTTTCCTATCAAAGTTTTATATTATCTCAACTCAAGATATATTATAACCTATACAAAATATTATCTACGAGTATATTGATAATATAGTTATAATTTTAATATTGATATATATCCAATACAAAATTTTGAAGGAAAATAAGAAAAAAAAAAAATTATAAGTTCTACGGTAGGTAGAGGTGATTTCAAGGTGCCACATGATAAGTTTCGAATACAAAATCTTGGGAATCTGTACATGCAGAGTAGGAGACTTGTAGGGCTTCATACTTTGCTTACCTCGTACCTACTCACCCTTATCTATGGATTTTGTAATCTATTAATGTATATAAAAAAAACATTTCGTAATGGGAAATTAGTAATTTTTTTTATTTTCAAAATTACTAATGGAAAATTTGATATATATTTTTTTTCTCGAAAATTTTGTAATTTTTAGATTATATAATAATTTTTAGATGAATAAATTTTTAGGATAATGTCATCTCGACAATTTAAATTTCACACATTTTTTTTTATTTTACAATTAAACTCTAGACTTCTTGAATTTTATATCCAATTGAAACTTTGATTCCTTTATCACGACTTGCATTATGTCATTGTGGCACTATTAATCTAATTATCTTAAATAACCAATGAGTTTGTGACATGTGTAATCTCCTATCTAATTAGCATCCATGTCACAAAATTAAATAGTATAATATAATTATATACATAAAACAATTTAAATATATTTTAAAAAATTGTAAAAGAGAAAATTTCAAAAAATAAAAAATATATTATTTTTATTATTATTATTATAACTTAATAAAAAGAAAAATTTGAAAAAGAAAAACGAAAAAATTATGAAAAAAATAGCTCTATCTATCCCAAGGCTATGGAGGTAGCTAATTGCTAATAGGTGAGTCATACGGCACCCACAATAAGCAGCCGACTACCCCTTAGCTTGAGGATAGTTGCAATGACATCTCCATAGTAGAAGTCACAACACACTTCAAAGAAGTAGGTTACTATTTACTCTTTTATTTATTTATTTTTATTTTTTGGTTGTAGGTGGCTAACTATAGCCTTAGGTGGTGGTTGTAACCCCCTTACAAAAATAGAAAGTTGCCTGCATATTTCACTCTTTTTAATCTATTTAAAAATTTTTCGACTATAGGTAACCACCTACATCCATCAATGAGCCTTTTCACCCATTTTTTTGAAATGAGTCTCAAACCACTACTAAGGAGTGGCCATTTCAGCTATCTCAAGGTTAAAGAGTGGCTAGCAACCACTTATGGAGAATGTGTGACCCCCCTTGGTAGTGCAATCATTTACATTTAGATATTTAGAAATTGATTGTTAATAGTGAGATATGGTAGCACAATTATATATCTCACTATTATTATTCAATTTCTTAATATTTATATTACGATGTTTCAATTAAAAATAGTATAGGAGTGGAAGCTTCAAAAATTAGAGCCAGGTTGCACAATTATGAGTGTTTACAATGATAATGTATTTGGCAAATCGAATACAATGGATCAACATATGATTAGCTGGTAAAATTTATTAATTGATAATATTAGTTAAAAATTTTGTAAAAGGTTTCTATGAAAGCTGCAACATGTCAAAATTTAAGGACGTATACGGTATGTTACATATCATACCTCAATATGAATATATGAAGGCTCATTAGAACTAAATTGATGCAGGACAATGGAAATGGTTTAACTTTTAAAGAAAGAAATAATGTCTGGATGCAAAAACTAAATTAGAAAATTAATTTAAACATGAATTATAATAAATAATGCTCAGAAATTTTACCATAAGTAGTAGAGCATATGTTGAAGAATTTTTGATGCAACTGCAATGTGTTTGCTATCTTCCCAAACGCCTTTACCCTAGATTGTCATATCAATTTCCAAAGCCACCGTAGCTGACGTTTTGTTTAAGGCCCTCTTGTAAGTTTGCAATCTTGATGTCTCTGGAGTAGTTGGAATTCATAACGCTATTCATTTCCCTCATTTCCGATTGGCTTATCGAGAATCTTGAAACCAATTTCTTATCAACTCTTCGAATGTTAAGAAACCAGGTAATTTATGCCTTTTGAAATATTATATATCCTGAGAATTGCTTAATAAGATTCCAATAATTGATGCTACTGGCCTTGTTGAATTCATGTTCTCCACTTGTGTTTCCAAATTCCAACCTAATGGCTTTAAGGAATTTGATCACAAAAATTCTAAAACATAAACTTTTCGATGATGAGAATTGATGGTTTGTACTTGTAATTACAATCATGATGGTGGAACATGTGGAACTGGAAGAGTAGGAAATCTAGACTTTAGCTCACATGAGGAATCAGCATCTTGATGCGTCTCATGGTAAGGCAAGAGATCCTCAATATTGAAGACATTGCTAATACCTGTATCTGGTGGCAACTCTCATACATAAGCATTTGTACTAATTTTCTTCAACACTTAGAAAGGTCTTATGCCTCTAGCATGTAATTTCTTTGAAGAACCTCGTGGAAACCTTTCTAGTCTAATATGAGTAATCACCAAATCTCCCTCCGTGAACTCTTGATACTTGCGATGAACATCTATAATAGATTTATATAATTAATTGCTTAAGTTAATTTTCTTTCTAATTTCTACATGTAAGTCATGGACATGGGTGGCAAAGGATTCGGCAAGCTTTGAAGGTCTAGATGATAGTAGAAGTGGTATAAGATCAATGGGACGTTTGGGTTGATAACTTAGTACAAATTCAAAAGGACTCAATCTAATGGATCTATTTACTGAACTATTGTAAGGAAATTCTGCCATAGAAAGGATACGATCCTATGTAGATGCATGGTCACTAACCCGATACCTCAGCAAATCACCTAAACTCCTATTGACCACTTTGGTCTAACCATCAGTTTGTGGGTGAAATGTAGAAGAAAACTATAACTTGGTTCCTAGCATTCTCCATAATGTCTTCCAAAAGTAACTAACAAACTGAATATCTCTATCTCACACTATGGTTTTAGGTAATCCATGTAATTTAACAATCTCATTAAAGAACAAATTGGCTATATAAGGAGCATCTGCAATCTTACTACTTGGTAAGAAATGTGCCATCTTAGAAAAACGATCAACTACCACAAAGACTGAGTCATGTTTTCTATGTATCATTGGTAAACCTAACATAAAGTCCATACTAATGTCTTGCCAAGGTGAATGTGGAACATGTAAAGGTATATAAAGACTCGTGTTCTATTTCCTATGTTTGGAAAGCTGACAAGTATGATATTGCCTCACAATTCTAGCCACATCTCTATTAATGCTAGGCTAACAAAATCTATCCTCAACTATAACTATGGTCTTATCTCTCCCAAAATGACTAGTTGCACCACTTGTATGTAATTCCTAAATTAAGAAGTCTCTTAGGGAAGTCTTTGGAACACATAACCTATTACCTCTAAATAAGTATCCATCCTTAAGGACATAATCAACATAAAGCCCTAATTGACCTTCCAATAATGAAGCATAAATTTCTCTAAATTCAGGATAAGTCTCACATTGCTCTCTCAATTTTTCAAAGCCAACAACCTCTACAGTTAAGGTATTTACTAGTAAGTGCACTCGACTTAAGGCATCAGTAAGTTTATTCTCAACTCCAGCTTTATATTTCAAAACAAATGTGTACTCTTGCAATAATTGAACCCATTTTGCATGTCTAGGTCTAAGTTTCTTTTGTGAATTAAGGTACTTAAGAGCTTAGTGATCACTATATAATACAAATTCATTAGGTAGCAAATAATGCCTCCAATGTCTCAAAGCTTTCACTAAAGCATAAAATTCTTTATCATAAGTTGAGTACCTTTGTTTAGCCCCATTTAATTTCTCACCAAAGAAAGCTACTGGGTGTCCCTCTTGGCAAAGTACTCTACCTATCCCTATGCTAGATGTATCATAAGCAACCTCAAACATCATGAATACTTTCTAGGAATGCTTTAGATGCACTCTTAGTCCAACTAAATTCTCCTTTTTAAATACAAGTTGTAATTGGAGCCATAATGCTGATAAAACCTCTAATGAATCTCTTATAAAAAGTAGCCAGTCCATGAAAACTCCTAACATCATGAATACTTTTGGGTTTAAGCCACTCGATAATTGCCTTAATTTTCTTAGGATTTGCTCTTAGCTCTTCTATAGATACAACAAAACCTAAGAAAATTACTTTAGTTGTTAGAAAGGCACATTTTTTCAAATTCACATAAAGCTCTTCATGCCTAAGTGTCTTAAATAATTTCCTTAAGTGTGATAGATGCTCTTCTTGGGTGTTACTATAAACTAAAATATCATCAAAGTATACCATAAAACACTTTCCTATAAATGGTCTCAACACTTGTGTCATTACTCTCATGAAAGTAGATGGGGCATTAGTCAACCCAAAGGGCATGACTAACCACTCATACAGATCTTCTTTTGTTTTAAAGGCTGTTTTCCACTCATCCTCCGGTCTAATCCTAATTTGATGGTAGCCACTTCTAAGGTCAATTTTAGAAAACCACTTAGACCTTGAAAGCAAATCTAACGTATCATCTAATCAAGGAATTGGGAACCTATATTTTATGGTTATTTTGTTGATGGCCTATGAATCTATATACATCCTCTAACTTCCATCTTTCTTAGGAGTAAGGAGTGCAGGTATTGTACATGGACTAAGACTTTCCTTAATAAAACCCTTTTGTAATAATCCTTCTACTTGCCTCTTTAACTCTACGTGCACATTAGGGTTCATCCTATAATGTAGTAAATTAAGTAAGGCTGCTCCAGGAACTAAGTTTATAGCATGCTGTATGTCATGCATGGGTGGCAACCTATCAGGAAGTTCCTTTAGGGTAAGATCCTTAAATTCCTTAAGTAAAGATCTTACTTTTACATGTAAGTCTGAATCTAACTTAAGGTTACACTTATCTACCTCCTTAACCACTAATGTGTATAAAGTACTCTCTTTAGAGACAAGCTCAAATTCTTTTGCACTCAAAACATGGAGGGGCTTCTTGGAATTTGAATTACTAACTAACTCTTTGTTGGTACTAACCTTAAGCTCTTTTGGGAGTAAAGGACTAAGTTTAATTTTCTTACCATCATGCATGAAGACATAAGTATTAGCCTTACCATAGTGAACTACATCTAAGTCATATAACCAAGGCCTTCCTAAAGGAACATGAGTGATCTCCATAGGCACTACATCACACCAAATTTTATCCATGTACGTAGCAAACTGCAACGGGATTAGACATCTCTGAGTGATAGGTAAGGTGGTTTTATCTACCTAAGCTACCTTATAGGGGTTAGGATGTGGTTTAAGCTTAAGACTTAACTTAGATACAATAGCTTATGAAACTACATTCATACTACTACCCTCATCAATGATCACCTTACAATTGTGCCATTACATTTTGTATAGGTATGGAATATACTAGTTCATCGCCAATCATTGTCCTTCCTAAGTTGGGTAATAAGACACCTAACAACATTCAAGTTACCTTCCTCGTAGTTCAACCCCATGTCATCCTCATCACTAGCGCCCTCTTCTAGGATATGATCTAACTCTTCATAGTCTTCATTCTCTAGTAATTCTCCCTTTCCTATATAAAGGTTCCTATTTGGTCATTGGTAGGCAAGATGACTAGGACTATGACACTTATAACACCTCTAACTAGAACTGGCCTTAGAACTCTCAACAATAGTGTTCTTACCTTTGGTGTTCCTATCTTGGGTCACATTAGGATTACTAGCCTTAGGTGCTATAGAGGTATTCCTAGTGGACTTATTAGATCTCTCATTAAGATTGTTACTCCTAAACACTCGGTCCTCGACTTGTGAAGTAAATTTTCTAGGTGGTCTTTACCAATTCTCAATCTCTAAAGCTTCTTGAAAGGTTTGTTCTAAGGTCTCATCATAACGAGGATGAAGCTCTCTCTTAATCTCAAGTCATAAGCCATTTCTAAACCTATAAATTGTCATCCCAAGCGACTCTGGCTCATTACACCTAATCAAAAGTTCATCAAACCTAGCCATATATTCCTCAACTGTCATGTTCCCTTGTCTAAGGTTTATATATTCTTTGTAGAGCTTATCTTGATAAGATAAAGGAATGTATTTTTCCTTAAGTTTGAGTTTCATCTCTACCCAATGCTTTATAAGTGGTTGCCCTAATCACAAAAACTGTCATTCTACATTGGTCCAATATAATTTGGCTTGACCTATTAATAACATCTTAGCAAAACTTACTTTACGATCCTCAAGCATCTTATAGAAATCAAAGTTTTTTTCTAAAGTATTAATCCGGCCTATCAAGATTACAAGGTCAAGACTCCCATTAAACATAGGTGGGTCAATCTTAATATGCATAGTAGTGTCATCAACACAATAGTCATGATGTGGGTTTTCATAGCTGGGCTCTACAAAGTCATCTCTTTGAAAATTTCTATGTAGTACCCTATGATGTGCTGGCTCAACCCTATGGATGTTTTGAGCTCTATGGTTCTTAGGCGGATATCATCTAAGGGGAGGTTCATCCTCTAAATTAGGATTCCTGTCTACGGCTTGTCTTACAGTTCTCTTTATTTTCACCTTGACCATCGACTAATCTAGCAACTTTAAAGACTTTTACGTGATTTGTAAGGGTCTCTAATTGGTGATTCATTGTACCACATGTGGTTGTAAGCTCATCCATCCTAGACATTATTTGACTAAATTGTTTAGTGGAATTATCTTCTAGGGTGAGTTATTCTTAAAAGTTATACCACTACGGGTTTTTCCGGTATTGGACATTTCTTTTTGTAAGGGTATGCAAAGAAAAGGATTTTTTTTTTTNAAAAAGTTAACTTGGATCACGCATAATCATGCATTGCATAACTAATTCCGACAGTCACATTACACGAAGGTAGCGAGAGGCCATACGTAGGTTGATTATTGATTGTTATAGATTTCGTATGATGCACATGTGTAATATGACCTTACCTTGGCCCGTGGGATGACTAGGTGTTGGAGGCACCAACCGCTTGGCTAAGGGTCGAGTTCAGAAGCCTTCGTTTAGGCATGAGTGAAGGCTGCGTGAACCTACTCACAATCATATGTAGAACTCATTTTGATAATTCTGATAATGGATGTACCATTACATTTTGAATACGAAACGTGAAGTTTCATTATGGAATAAGTTCTACTATGATACCCAGATCTGACTGTACCGATGAATCTCTAACCTTGACTTCGGAGGGCGTTAAATCTGAGTTGCATGCAGTACCTGGTCACCTGCTTGTATTTGTTTGGCATACTGATTGTCATTCATTCATTTGATTGAACTTAACTATTGTATAACTTGATTATTGTATGGTTGAGGGAAATTATCTCACTAAGTTAGTTAACTTACACCCTTGTAGTCTTCTCTCGTAGGTTGATCTTTTTGTGGAGTCGGGTTGTCGCATACCCAAGGTTAGTTTTGTACACGGGGTTAGTGTGGGAGCTGGATGTGATCAGAGAGTATTTCTAATAATTTATAGATTTAAATATGTAATTGATATACTAGTTTAACTTAAGACATGTTTTAGACTTCCTATTTGTAAACTTTTATACAAATAGATCATGCGTTATGTTTTTTATAATTTTATTATTTATCATGAAATGATATTATTTAAGCTTGCGCACTTTTGGTAGTTAGTAGTAGCTATAACCTTGTGTATCGTATAAAAAGGTCGTCGATTGTAAGGGAATTTAATCTGCAATCCTTTGTACAGTATACGGCGACTGCTATAACTAGCTCCCTTGGGTTGTGACATGATCCCCATCATAAATTCTTTAGAATAATAAATATTCCAAAATTAACTCAAGCTATACATTTGTTGAAGCCGAGCATAGAAGTATTGCTTCAACTACTGAAGAGCTCTTGTAAGTGTCCTATCTATTGCATGATCTTTTTGCTCGAGTTAATTTGCTTGTTGCTTTTCTTATTAATAGTAGATCTATTTAACTAATAAAAGGAAAAAAAAAAAATCCTTTTTCACATAGCTGAATGAGATACATGATGTTGATGTTCATTTTACTCTTGATCATTTTGAATTAGGCTTTTAATAGTTACCTCATGTTTGTTCTTAGCATCACATAGCTGACATTATGACCAAGGCTATCTCTAAATCACAATTGGTTTATTTTTTTGTCCAAGTTAACTGTTTTACAATGTCTCACATATAGGGGTGCTAAGATAGGAAAATAGTAATAATTAATGTTATTTAGTAATTAGTAATTAGTGTAGGTTAAATTAGTGTGATTGATTTTGTTTTAATAAGTTTCCCTAATATAAGTTCTTCGTTATGTGTGTATATTTGTATCAATTCCTAAAAAAGTAAGAAGAACGAAAGAAATTACTTCTGTACTTCAATTGTTTACAGCTACAAAGAGGTAATTCTTACTATATATGTACATAGATGTCACCAATGGACACATGAAGTTTACATACACTTCATTACCATAAGGCCTTGATGGTGTCTTGATAGTACCCCATTAGATGGGAAAATAAAGAGTAGATCGATGTGGAAAACAATTTAGTGAAGAAGTTTTGACATAATTGAGCAAGTATGAAATTGCATTCCTAAGCAAGACTTTAAGTAGATCAAGGAAAATACACAGTAAAAATAGTACACAATTGATGTATGAAAAGTGTTCTATTTAGGTTGTCATAATGGTAAGAGTTGAATATTTTACATAACCATGACATTGTATACATTAAGAAGAACATAGGTAATGACATGGTGGAAATGATCTTAAGCATTAAGAGGAAATCTAAAGGCACCTTAAAGGTGACGTACTCTCTAAGAGGTGGTTATTTAATATATGTTTCATTTAACATCATGCAATGGATAGATTGTAAAGCTTTGCGAGTAAGGTTGCCATTGATGATTGATCACGTCTATGCATGTAATGGTTGGTCTTGGAGATTACTTGATCTAATGATACATATATTGATGTAATAGAAAGATGCTATGTTGTGAGCCCCCAATAGAGACCTAAATTTAGGAGGTTCCTCTAAACTTATATAAGAAGGAGCCTAAGGCCCAAGTTTATTAAGAGCTTCCAGAAGGTAGAAGCTTCTAGAAGATCCCAAAAGATCTTAAAATCATCTATTCTAGTAGGTAGATGATAGGTAGCATAGGAAATGTAAATACGATGTAGACTATTAGATCAGGTTAATCTTAGCCATTCATTTGAGGAGGCCACTTGTATATATAAGATTCCTCCCCTCATTTGTAATCATTAGTCAATTGAGTAAGAGTTTACTTATGTTCCAAAGCTTCTCTCCTTAAACTCTTTCTCCTTCTCTTGAGTGTATTATGTGTACTTATGGAAAAGGATGACTTAATTCTCTTTATGATACTCGAAGAGTTTAAGTACTGTATGTGTGAGCAAGACTAACTACTCCATACATAACAAGTAGTATCAAAGTTAAGCTTAAGAAGTTGTGGCTGGAAACATGATCGATACTGTTGAATACGATGGAAGTCCATTGACTCCTTTTGTTGTAGGTGAACTAACCAATCTAAGGTTGTCCCGTAGTTTGAGTCTTCCAATAGAAGCCAGGTTGGTGAGGCTAGAGCTAACCATGGGGGACTTAAAAGATTAAGCGGATAGGTAGACGATAGTGTGAAGAATCTAGAGGAGGAGCTTCAAGGGAAGATGTTATTGGCCTTAAACTAGCTGGTAGACGACCTTTAGAAAAAGGACAATAACTTAGAGTGAATGGTAGCTACCTTGAGAAGGGAGGTTACAGGTTTATGAGCTGTGATGCAGCAAGACCTTATTGCTGGCCAAGGGCTAGTCTAGATGGGACTCGTAAGAAGGATTGACATTCCAAAACTGAAGCCTTACTTGGGAACTAAGAAAGAAAAAGAGATTGACAATTTTTTTATGGAGCTTGGAGAGGTACTTTGATGCATTAAGAGTGCTAGATGATGCTTTTAAGCTCCATTTAGCCCTTATGTTCCTAGAAGATGTAGCCATATTGTGGTGATAATGAAGGTTCGAAGGTGCTAAGTGAGGTGCCAACAATGTAACCACTTGGGAGGACTTCAAGGTAGAGTTGAAGGCTTAGTTTTACCCTAGCAATGTAGCGAGGGATGCTAAGGCCCGATTGAGAAAATTGTACCATAAGGGCTCTATTTAGAAATATGTGAGGGAATTCTCTTAGTCACTATTAGAGATCTTGGATATGAGCAACAAAGATGCTATGTTTGCCTTCTAAGATGGGTTATAA
This sequence comes from Lumnitzera littorea, assembly GCA_024138015.1. NCBI lineage: Eukaryota > Viridiplantae > Streptophyta > Magnoliopsida > Myrtales > Combretaceae > Lumnitzera > Lumnitzera littorea. The sequence goes on from JAMXBB010000008.1 coordinate 17,539,237, forward strand.
GGGTAGGCCCAAATGGAACTAGAGAGGTAGGGGGTCTAAACCCTTACCTAAGCTATGGCAACTATAGAAGCCTTGATTAAATTAAGGGAGTTTATCCACTCTTCTAAAGCACCTTATAGTGCCTCAATCTTGTTTTAGAAGAAGCATGATGGATCATTATGGCTATGTATAGACTATAGGGCTCTCAATAAGATAATGGTTTGAAATAAATACCCTATACTAATGATAGTTGACTTATTTGACCAATTGAGTAGGGTAAGATACTTTCTAAGTTGGACTTAAGCTCAAGTTATCATCAAGTTAAGATTACTAAAGGGGATGCACCGAAGACCACCTATATCATTAGGTATGTATCTTTCAAATTCCTTATTATACCATTCAAGCTAACCAATGCCTAAGCTACATTCTGTACTTTGATGAACTGGGTTCTAGCTCCCTTCTTGGACCAATTTGTAATGGTATACCTATATAATATTAAGGTGTAAAGCAAGACTCTTGGAGACTATGTGCAGCACTTGAGATATGTTTTCTCAACCATGAGAGAAAACCAATTATATATGAAGTTATAGAAGTGATCATTTGTTAAAAAGGAGGTGGCCTTCTTGGGTCATATGGTAGGCTGAAGACAAATCAAGATGGACAAGGCCAAAGTCTAAGCTATCTATGAGTAAGGGAACCCCTCTAAGGCAATTGAATTAAGGTCTTTCCTAAGGCTTGCCAATTATTATTGGTGGTTCATTTGAGGTTACTTGGAAATCACGGCAACCTTGATAGGCTTACTTAAGAAAGACAAAGATTGGTAATAGAATTCAAGATTCCAAGAGGTCTTTGACGGATCAAAAGAAGCCATTATGAAGAATTGGTTCTAGCCTTATTGGACTTTACTAAACCTTATGAGGTACATACCCATGCTAGCGACTTCACTATTGATGGGGTTCTTATGTAGGAGGGATACTTGTTAGCCTAGGAGAGCTGTAAGTTGAATAAGACTAAAAATAAGTACATGATCCATGAGAAGGAGATGATGACCATAGTTCACTAACTTAAGGTATAGAGGCATTATTCATTGGGTAGTTGATTTATAGTAAACATAGATAATTTAGCTGTCGGTTATTTCCAAACTTAGAAGAAGTTATTACCTAAATAGGCTAGATGGCAAGTTTTCTTGGCAGAGTTCGATTATGTGTTGGAACACAAGCTTGAGAGCACTAACATAGTAGTAGATGCACTTAGTTGGAAGATGGGATTAGCAGTTATGGCTAGCCAATTGGTAGGAGACATGTTGGAGAAAATTAAACAAGGGCTATAACATAACTCTCAAGTAAGGACCTTAATGGAAAGTGCCTCGAAGGGGAAAATTCAGAGATTTTGGGTAAATAATGGATTATTATACGTGAAGGGGCCTCGATTCTACATCCCCTTGCATATGGAACTTATGAAGGAATCTTTAAAGAGTAACATGATTCCCTATGGGTAAGCCATTTAGGGTCCAACAGATACTGGCATTGATTGAAGATAAGCATTATTGGCTTGACATTAAGAATGATGTTAAAGCTTAAGTGAAGACATGTCTTGTATGTTAGTAGGACAAGCTAAAGAATTAAGCATCAGTTTTCTTTTGCAATGTCTTCCCATTCCTAAGAAACCTTAGGATAGTGTTTCTATGGATTTTATCTTAAATCTCCCAAAGTCTGACGAGTACAGGACTATAATGATGGTGGTGGATAGGTTCTCCAAGTATGACATCTTTATACTGGCCTCAAAGGATTGTTGAGTGGAAGAGACTACTTGACTATTCATGAAGCATATAGTGAAATATTAAGGAATACCTTCATCAATCATTAGTAACCAAGATGGATGGTTCACAAGAAGGTTTTGGATTGAGTTATTCAAGTTGTTGGGTTGAGACTTAAATTTCTTTACTAGTTTGCACCCATAAACTGATGGGTAAACATAGAGGATGAATTCTTTATTGGAGTTATATTTGAGGTGAGTGCTAACAAAAAGGATTGGGTGAAGTTGTTAGATGTTGCCTAGTTTTCTTTCAATCTACATTATAGTGAAGCCACGAGCAAAAGCCCCTTCAAGGTGGTATTGGTGTTCCAACCTACTACCTCAAACGCAGTTGCTACTAACTATAGAGGTGATAGCCTAACTACACATGGCTTTGAAAGGAATTGGTAGGAGAAAGATGATATAGCTTGTGCCTACCTACATAAAGCGGCTAAAAAAATGATGAAGTTTGCTAACCGAAAATGAAGGGATGTTGAGTATTAACCTATCAAGTAAGGGATCTTGTCATGGTGCGACTACAGTTAGTACAACAACTAGAGGGACTCTTCACAAAGGGTTAATGAGGAGATATGAAGGACCTTATAAGATTTTGAAAAGAGTAAGGAAGGTGGCGTATAAATTGGAACTTCCTCTAAGACTTAAGATACATTTGATATTCTACATCAACATGCTAAAGCCTTACTATAAAGATAAGGAAGACCCAGGACAGATGAAGTCAACAAAGGCCCTAATTGGAGTGTGAAGCTCGTATGGCAAAGAGGTAGAAAAGTACTTAAGGATCGAATCGTGATAGAGTTAGGGCATCTAAATCATATAAAGTGTTTGATTAAGTGGAAAGGACTACTTAAGAGTGAAAACTGTTGGGAGCTAGCTGAACTACTATGGCGATTTGAAGCATTGATCAATAGGTACTGAGAGATAGTGATGAGGACATTGCTGGATTCAGGTAGGAGAAAATGTCATAGACCCCCAATAAAGACCCAAACTCGGGAGGTTCCTCTAAACCCATATAAGAAGGAGCCTAAGGCCTAATTCCACTAAGAACTTCTAGAAGGTAGAACCTTCTAAAAGATCTTGGAAGATCTTGGAGTGATGTATTTTACTAAGTAGATGGTAGGTAGTATTGGAAATGTAAATATGATGTAGATCGTTAGATCAAATTGATCTTAGCCACTTATTTAAGGAGACCACTTGTATATATAAGGGGATCTCTCCTCATTTGTAATCATCAGTCATTTGAATAAGAGTTTACTTAGGTTCTAGAGCTTCTCTCCTTAAATACTTTCTCTCTCTCTCTCTCTTGAGTGTATTATGTGTGCTTATAGGAAAGGCTAACTTAGTTCTCTTCAAGATACTCAAAGACTCTAAGTACCGTATGTATAGGCGAGACTAGTTACTCCATACGTAACACGTGGAAGGAGAGACAAACAAACTTGATCACTCGTATATGTGCGCGTAACAAAAGAGTAGGTCTTCTACTCTTGGATGCTCTTGATTCATTCTTTATTGAGTAGCTTGCTTAATCTTTTGTGGAATAATTTCAACAAAGCTTCCATGCTTAGAATGTCTTAAATTAGAGGAGAAGTCTCTTATTTAAAGATTTTAGGAATGAGTATCAATCGTTGGATTATCAAGGTGGATGGTTAAGATATGATATTAGTGGCAACTGTTGGATGGCCTTAGATTATCTAATGGCCAAGATTCACTCATTTTTTTTTCATATGGACTATAAGCTTGGGCCACTATCTCTAGATAGGCCCAATGTCTTATAATAAAAGAATATAAGCTCACAAATAATAAAATAAGGGCATATCTCTTAGTTAGGTCCAAATAGTTTGTTTTGAGAGCAAAATCCAACTGGCCTAAAAACATATCTTCCAAGCCTTATTTTCACGCACAAGTTAATCAAGTAAGGTTGGGAGTAGAATAACTAATCAACGATTCTTATTCCAAGCTTACTAAGTTTATTTTCATAAAATATTCATATTTTGGTTTGATTTTCTAGACTTTGTTATTAATCTATCAAATTAGTTCATAGTATTAAATTGAGTCAAAAGTCTAAATTGCCAAAATCATAAAAATAAGCTTTTAAATTGTTCACTTTACTCCTAATCAGTTGAGAGAGGTGTACAATCTTATCAAGGACGTGAAACTATTAGATGGATATGCATCAAGCATCTCATTTTATTTATGTCAACTCCAGGCAACTTTACATGTTTGAAGAGTTATGACTATCAAATATTACTGTAGAGAATTTTAGTCGGTGGTCTTGTATAGAATCTAAAAAGGGTGAGATTTATAAAGTGATATGTGAGATGTTGCCTTTCTTCTGGAAATTCTACGCAAAAAAAAATTTAATGAAGAAGAAAGTTATAGTGTGGAAAATAGAACAATGCAACCACATGACGGTACTGCAATCTAGTGTATTTTAAAGCTATTAAAACGTATCACTATCTACCGAGTTTGATAATTTGGCGTAAAAACATTTCTCATAATGTTCATTTTTTTTTTTTTTTTGGTAATAGAAAACTTTACATTGAATTAGCAATAGGATTACTTAAATCAACATTATCTTAGTGTGTGGAAGCGCCCTTTTCCTTTTCTTTTGAGATTTGGGGATATTCTAATCATTAGTTTTCCTGAGAGGTTCTGTTTTTCGAATTGCTTCAGTCGCATCTCAAGAACAAAAGCATTAGACCCACCAATTATATCATCCATTATGAACAGCAGAGTCATTAATTCACATGCCATTATACCTCTTTATTATTTTGTCTTGATACCTATGTCTGTCCCAGATTCACCATACTGAGGTTTAAAATCACGGATTCCAGTTTCCACAAAACTCATGTAACAAAGGATAGTCCTATCCTATGTAGTCGAGCTATTAACTGCACTAAAAAGCAGAAAGTGGTTATTTCCTTGTGCTCACTTTAATCATAGTCTTTTTGAAAATAGTAGGCAGCCCACTTTAAAATTTGAACATTTAATATATGAGAATTGTGCCAATTTTCCCTTTCAATGTAAGAATGACTTCCAACTACCAACCATTATTTCTCATTATTCACTACCAAAGTTTAAAATTACCTGAAGCTATGTCCTGGTAGTAGGCCTAATAAATGAAAATGGAAATGGTAAAAATGATACCATCATGCTGATAGATAATGACATCAAGTGTGATTGAAACATTATGGTGGTGTGTACAATTTCTCCACCATTCTCGTTATGATTGAGATAGGCATTTAACTTTCAAAGACAAACGTCTACTTGGAAATTTGGAGGCACCAGCGAACTTTGAATTTGATGGAGTTGAGAAATATGAACGTAGACGCACAAAACGGATTTGAAATCAACTTACATCCAAGCTAGAGTTAAGCTTAATTGAGCTCATAAACTCATCAAACCAAATATCATGGAGCTCAAGTTAGCTTGATAAGAATATTGTACTAGATTTAGTTTGATTAGACTGCAAGAGAATTGGACTCGAGCAAATATTGAGTTATAATCTCATAGGCTTTATAAAAATATCATATCTAGGAATTTGCGAAATGCACATTACAATGTCATAGGCTCCATCTTCTGGGTGTTCTCAATTATATAACTATGTTGTATTAATACGATAGGAAAAATGGATTGTACAGAATCCTTCAGCATAGTACGTATAACGACATATAATGAGATAATATTATACTAGCACATGAATTTGAGAAGTCCGAGACGACTTAAGAGCACGGGTAAGTAGAAAGCTTGCTCTATTAGTTTGATGGAGAAATTTTCTCCTTCTTCCTTTTCTATAATTATCTTGTAACGACTTGTATCTAATTTTTCTTTGCTTAGTCAACATTATTGAAAGATAATGTGACCCAGCTCTCTCTAAACAATGGGTTTGTGCATTTCCTTTTCAAAGTTAGAAACTTGTATGTATAAATATCTATTTTACATTATTGTTCATAGAAATATTGAAACATTTACTCATTTCTTTAACCTTTATTAGTTTTTACAATATATATTTTTCACCAATAGTTTTTATGATAATTTACTGCTTTGACAGCGTTCACTTTTTTAGATTTTTTCAACTTAGTTATTAAAATTATTAGTTAGATATAGATAGACTCCTAAACTTTCAAGCGTTTTAATAACTTTTGAGTATATATATATCTATATTATTACTGAAATTCTAAACTATTGAAAAAGTACCATAAACTAAAAAAGGTGTTGAGGCTAAAAAAATGGTTTGAGTACATATTTTCAAAAGCGATTGGAATATGAAAGTACACTTTTGGAGTATGAGCCTTTACCACTTAGTTGTATGGCATTATATTGATTATGTATACATATTTGAGAAATTAGAATCATACCAGGCAAATATTTAACTGGAGGGAAGACGTTGAGCCATGCAAACAAGGGGAGGGATTAGGGGATTTAGAATTATGTTAACATCATGTCTTTTATACATATTAGCCGACAACGTATTTAAGCTGCATGTGCATACATAAAAAAATCAATTTCCAAAATTATATAATCGAATATGGTGATTCATTCACTTATAAATTTTGCAGTAAAAAACATATAATAATTAAAATATTAATTATATTTTTCAATGTATTCTTTTACTTTTAATAGGTTATCTCCATTAACAAATAGAAAAATTGGAGACAAGAAACGAGGTAAAAGTGCAAGAGGAAAATAGAATGATTTTATAAAATTTCCTATTGAAATATAAAAAGATTTGAGGTAATATATCGAGGAATAATAGAAAGATTTGAGATAATAAATGCAATATAAATATAAAAGAAAAAGAGAAAATTGTCGTAAAATTACCTATAAGTTAAATTATTATAATATATATCTTAATGAGAAATGTAACCAAGCGATGAAAATTACAAAAGAGTGCTGCGAATGACGCTGCACCGTTAAATTTTCTCCAATTGCTTTCAACGCTTGCACTGACATCACCTCAACTATAGAGCATTTGGTCGCACTGTGAAATCGGAAGAATTTCGGCTAAAAAGTTTCTGTCTGTGTATCATGGTTCTATTTTAATAGTTTTTCACAAAATATTTTAGGAGTATGCGTTGGAAATGTAATAAAAAGCCCATAAGCCCAATAAAACTTATATATATATATACACATAGATAGATAGACACCCACACACTCCACTCTTTTTAGTTAATTTTCTCCCAAACTAAGCAACCGGGGCCCGTTCTACCCTTCTAAGTCTGCCTGATCCAACTAAATTTCAGATTTGTATAAATGAGACGAGTAGAAATATGATACCATCATGCTGATAGTTAATGACATCAGCTATGATTGACACATTTATGGTGTTGTGTCACAGTTTCTCCACCATTTTCGTCACGATTGGGATAAGGGATTTAATTTTCTAAGACAAAACGTCTACATGGAAATTTGGAAGAACCAGTAAATGGGGATGAGTACGGTTCGATTTGGTACGATTTGCCTTCTTATCAAACCACACTTAATATAATAATTCGGTTTTTTCTAAAGTTAAATATAACCACACGGTTTGGTTCATAAATTTTTCAAATTAAATTAAAACTAATTCGATCTATAGTTCGAATCGTTTGTGTTAAATTTTCACTAAACATTTTTATTTCCAATAAATATGAAATTTTAAATGGAATTTACTCAATTTAATCTTAATAATTAATATAAAATTATGATAAAAAATAACAAAATATAAAAAATTTGATGAAATTTATGAAGATGGATAGAAAAAAATATAAATTCAAAATAATTACATAAATTTTTTTTATTTAATTAAACTGTTCGGTTTCTATTCAAAACAGTACGATTTGGTTCACTTTCCCAAACTGAACCGTAAGTCGTTTATATATAACCAAACCGAACCATAAATCAAACGGTTCGTAAAAAAACTAATTTTTCAATTCAATTATGTTCGGTTCATGGTTTGACTCACTATTCGTGGTTTTTTTGCCCATCCCTACCAGTAAGTTTTGAACGTGATAGTATTGAGAAAACATAACGGAACATAGATCTTTCTATAGATATTAAAAATTTGGACCATTCAATGTTCTAATGCTCGAGCTTGTGTTGAGCCCAATTTCATGCGGTGTTACGTTAGGCTGGCGCAGTTTCATTTCTGCCCATGTCGGGCTAATTTACCCCATTTCTGTGCATCCTTAAACCAACCCATTTACCACTAGTGGGATGACAGAAAATGTATTTATGCAATTTACTCATATATATATATATATATATTGTCAAACTCGAACTGGAAAATTGACTTTAGAGTGAGAAATGATTAAAGGTCAAGAGAGTCAATTAGGATCAAATTAGAATTGAAGTAGGGTTAATAAATGTATTTATTTATAAAGTAATAAAAATTACATATATAATTGAGAATTGAAAGTTAGGAAACCTTTTACAATTTATTTTGTTTCTTTGAACTACATTTCCTTTTATAGAAGTTTGTATATTTTCTAAAAAACATTAAAGAAAATAATATATTTTAACCTAGAAAAACCTAATGGGTTTTTATAGAAATTAGGTTAGACCAATTAAGTTAATTGGATGGAATCGAGGTTACTATTAATAAGTGTCAAAAGGATGAATCAGACTGGTTTTATAATCAAGTTGAACTAGGTTAAACTTAGTAAGTTAACCTGGATATGATAACACTAATACACACACACATACACATACACATACATATTTATTATTTTTAAATGTATTGAATTTGACAAGTTTACCTATTAAATTTGGTAGTTATAGTAATAACAATATAAGAAAAGTACATGGATTTGCATAAATTATATTTCATTAAGATCAACATTGAATTCATAGTTAACTAATTACAAATGACCATGGGTGCTTTCTACGATCTGGTTGCTCAAAACTAATTGTACCATACTATAATGCCTAATAAATTTTGAAAGGAGATGTTTTAAAAGTAAGGGCATTTAGGTCATTTCAAGCTCTCAAAATCCTTACCCTTATCTCACTTTCTATTGCTTTTAAGCTAAAAATCTTACCAAAACTCTTTTAACTTACTTATTTCCTCTTTATCTTTTTCAGTCCTATTCCTTTTAGCTAGAACATGCCCTTAAAACTTCAAATACCCAAGAAAAAGTCATTTGTTGGCTCCTCCAAGAGTAAGGCAATCTTCTAGCCTTTCTTTAATCTTTCCTTTGTGAAAAACCTCCATTCACTACATCAAAAATGGTCGAAAGCATTAACATTTTTTATTTCCTTAGGCCCTAAATTTTTTGTCTAAAGGCTTATGTAACGAAATTTAGTCTGTCACTTTAAGTGCTCGTTGCTTAACATAAAATGCATCGATTATATTGCTTTATGTAATGAAAAATTGGTGTTGCTCAACTAAATTCAAAATATAAATTTCACATAAATGCAACAAAGTCATTTTTTGTTAGTAATGAAATTCTAATATTAAAGCAACATATTAATTAAACAAATGAAACATCATCAAAGGTAAGTAATTTCGAATTGTAGTCAAGACCATTGTAGCTTAGTGGTATTGCTAATGGTCTCCTATTAGGATGGACCAAGGCTCAAATCTGAATAATACTAGGTTAAAATCAAGAGAAGGGGGTGGGGTAGGGGGAAGGGAGTCTGAATTGAGTTTATAGGATAAATTGTAATTCTTTTCAAAATTATCGATTAAATATAATAACAAGAATAATCAAGACAATGATAAAATAATAATAAGTGTGGAAATTAAAAGAGATAGGGATAGAGAAATTTAAGCTTGGATATAATATGGAGTTCGGATTTCCCCCTAGTCTCCACAAACTCACACTGCCTAGAAGATTTCACACCATTTTATTAATTTCTTAATATAATACTCAAAGAGCTACACATACTTATACAATCACTATTACACATAATAATCTCAAGTATAATGCTTTTCACTCTCTTAAGATTACAAATATAAGAACTCTCAAGCACTATGGACTAAGTTTCTTTTGTTTGATTACAAGTAAAGAGTACAAGATACAAGTAATAAGTAATAAGGCTAAAGAATATAAGAGAATTCTTTTGTTTGTAGTGGAATATCAGTTCTTAATACTCTTTGGTTGAGTTGTTGAACATTTATAGCAACTCATTAAATTCTTCCCATTATCACGCATTAAATACTCTAATGGCTATTTGAAAGAAGCTTACGGGCATAACGGTAGTATCCTCTTACTGTCATGACGGTAAGCATTACTACTGTCGATAAGAACACTGGCAAATGTACTAGCATGCCAGCTCTTTAGGGTTAGAGAGCTTTTCTTTTTGTTATCTAGGGTTTTATATCATCAACCTAGTTCTTTTTTAAGCCATTAAGCTGGTAGGTCAAATTTTCCTAAAATCAAATTTAACATACAACAAATAAATACATTTTACAATTCATCTTCAAGATCATTTGATCATTACTCAAAAGATTAAATATCTTCTAGAGTTAATTGATATATTTAATTATTAAGCAAATTAATCGTTCTTATTCAATTAACTCAATATAGTCAAATAATACTTAGTTTAATAATCTACTTTTGTTTTGTTCTTATTAAAATCAATTAGTGAACCTTTGGTTTAATAATACCCTTCTTTTTTATGAGGACAAAACTCTTATGTACTTAAGAACTCCCCCTCAATTTAACACTAGTTTTTAAGATATTTGACAATTAAATAAGATTAAGTGAGTGTTTCCAAAACTAAGAGTATTGATTCTTTTTGTGATAATTTTAAAGACTTAAGATATGCCAAGATATAACATAATTCCAAAAAGTCAAAATGAGATAACCATTATCCAATACAACTAAACAACTTGACAATTTCTCTCCCTTTGGCCTTATCAAAAAGAGGAGGATCTAGGTGGTGAAGAGGAAAGAGGATTCAAGCCAAAATTTCAACATAGTCTTAGCATAGATCATAGGATAAGCCCCTTGTAAGAAGAAGGCCAAAAGGCTATAAGGCTTGAAAGGAGCAAACCCACAAGAAATAGCCAACAGTGATAACTAGGATCAACAAAGCGAGTCCATCAAGGACAAAAATTTAGCAAACACAATACAAGAGTAATAAACATCCAATAGTGATAGCCAAAAGCAAGTCCACCAAGGACCAAAGTTCACAATTCAACAAAAACATAAAGTGGCCAAAGGCTAAGTCCATAAACAAAGCATAAAAAAGATACGAGAAAGATGAAGGAGATAGTCTAAGCAGCAAGTAGATCATCATTCAAATTTGGAGGAGGAAAAGGGTAAGATGGGTAGTGATAATTTAGCTGGAAATGACTATAGAGCCCTTGAAATCCACTGTGAAGGTGATTATGAATATCTTCCCTAAGCTAATTAAGCCGTATCTTTGAGTATTGATCAAAGGGATGCTAAGACGTGATGGAAGCAACTTGATTAAAAGTAGGAAATCTAAAATCAGGTGGAGGTTGGTGAGAAGAGCCTTTAGGAGGAGGAGTAGCATCATGACTAGGAGCTGTACTAGATGGAGTATGATCATTATGCATGTTGAACCCATTAGAAGATGTAGGTGGGTCCGGTGGGTCATGCTCAAAGCTAAGATCAAGTGGAGGGAGAGGTTTCCTTCTAACCCAATTGTTGCCAGTCTTCTTCCAAACCCCCCGATAGAAGTCAACAAATTCAAGATACTTAATGCAAGCTATTGGTGGCATGCTTAAAACGTTGAACCACAATGCTAAAGAAATTGATTTATTTGTTCATGAGGAGATAATAGAGGATCCATAAGTCTTAATTTGTAACATTTGACTATTGTCCTCGATAAGGACAATAACTATAGATCATAATGTGGTAGAGAATCTTAATCCTAAGGTTAAGTTTAATAGCGGCTAAATTCATTGTCTTATCCCAATTACCTCTAATGCCCTTAAAACGAAAAACCCGTTCATAGAATTTTGCCCCACAAAAGCTTACATTTACATCAATTCCATCAATAGAAGCACCAATAAGGCTACAAATATCCTCAAGAGTAATGGTTATTAAAGTGCTGTAAACATAAGTATAGAGAACAGTACGACACAATTCATCACTAGGATTCATCTTCAACTTAGGCTTACCTTGATCATCTAAGGAATCCGACATGTTATGATAAAATTATTTGAGAGCATCATCATGTACCTTGTTTGGAAGCTAAATGATGTTAAGGATATGGTTGGTGATGACGTTGGAAATGGCCGTAATGCAAAATTCCTTGAGCACTTTCAGAGAATAGAATATACTAGTATTGACTTCTAAATTGACAAACTTTTCAAATTATAGGGTGTGTTGATGTGAATGAAAGAGGCAGTGGTCATAGGCTGGGGGTACAAGACTATGAGTGGTTTGTGGTGACATAGCGGTTGAAAGAGGATAAGAAAAAGGAGAGGGAGGATGGGTAATGGAGTAGGGAGTGTGGGTGATGGAAGTTGGGTTGATGGTGGATGTGTGATAACAGTGGTTGGCAGTATGACAGTTGGTGTGTGGATTTAGAGAGAGAAAGTTGCATAAGGAGGAAGAAGAAGGTGAGAGGAGATAAGGTGAGATGAGAAGTGATTGAAGGAGTAGGGAGATGAATTGGGTAGAAAAAGTAGGATTTTGATGGTAGAAGGAAGGTGGATCGAAGAGAGAAAGAGAGGTTAGGGTTTGGGAGGAGGAGAAAGAGGGGTTTTAGGAAAGGCGTTTTAAGTGTGCTTAGAAATGAGGGTACCTACATGACGACAGTAAGGGAAGTTGGCATGTCGGTGATGGGATCAAAAGTGTTATTAGGTTTCTATAGAAAATAGTATACCGATATGCTTGTTTGAGGGTTACCATCATGTTGGTTCTAGGAATAGAATCGATTGAATCTTCTTATCTAACAAGATGTACCTGCATGTCGGTAATGATGGGTACCATCATGCTAGTGAATCGAACATAATTGATTCTACCTTCTTATTTAGAGGGCTTTATTGGCATGTCAGTAGTTATGGGTACCGTCATGTCGATATTATGCAATTCTGTAGAATCTTAGGAAGTCCTTTGCACTTTCTCAAGTTGCCAACTCAAGATTGTTTTGGTTTATTTAATGAGTGTTTTAACAATTCAAACAAGTTTATTTAAGTTTGTTAAGGCTTAAGAAATCTAAATTTAGGCAAGATTTCTACGATTTAGCCAAATCAAATCCTAAAAGCTATAGAATTCACGACTTAAATGAAAATGGGCATATATAAGCAAAACATGTGCATAAACATTGAGTTTTTGCACATTGATACTTAAAGTAAGTTTCAAATGCATGTTTGATCATGGTTAGAACACAATATAGCCTTAAGATGCTTCAAATTGCGAAAACACTACTTTAGTTCCTTAAGATCAAAGTTATGCATGCAATATACTATTTATTACATATTTTCGTAGTATAAGCTTATATATTGGCTTAATATGTAATATAGTAATTAATATTAGTTAAATACTTGTCAAATTCATGTAAAATGAATACCTTGGGGTATATTAAGAGTTACTGGATAAGTTTGGAAAGCGTGATTTTTAAGGTTTTTAGTCTAGTACTAAAGCTTACTCAAGTCAATTATGGAGTTAAAGTAGCGTACGGTCGAGTCATAATGAGAAAAGGATATTTTTGGATATTTGGCAATGTTGATTAGTCTTGATTCTTAATATATAACAATAGCATTTGAAATATCGATCGTGATGATAAAAAGTTTACTGAAATCGAATAATAAATGAGTAAGATATGGTCAAATGAAGTTCAAAAACGCAGAAATGAAAGCTTATAATAGTTCAGGTTCAACCTATACTTGATTTAAAGACTGTGCTATGTTTTCATAGGTGTGATAAGTAAGGAAGGACCACATTACGAAGTATAGGACATTGCGCTATTGTTAAGCCCAAGTAAGTGGATCTGACCGATGCTTGGAGTAGATATATTGTTACTCATAACATTATATGCTGTTTGATACTGTGTTGATTGAATATGAGTATATCTTGACTGAATTGATATGCTACTACGGTGAAATGATGATGTGGTGATTATAAATGAAAGTAACTGTTCCTTAGTTGAATTGTTATGTTACTACGTTGAGTGATGATTTGTGCTTACGAATGATTGTGCTAACCAGGGAAGTTAAGTGATTGCTGAATTAATCTTTTAGGTATTCACCTAAGTGAACCCTAAGTAAGATACTAGAATTCTATTAGGGAGAGTTTGAAAACTAAAATTAGATCATTGGGTTAAATAAAACTGGGAGATTGATTGTATTGATTGACATTCTTGAGTTGCTATTGCATATCATGGCATGGCATAAAAAGGGACTTATGAGTTAGAACTTTCAAAATGAGGATTCCCAATAATCATGGAAAAAGCATGGCTTTATGAACTTAGTTTTTAGAAGCCTATAGATTACATTGCCTGAACATTGTAACTATTTTGATAGTCAAATTTGGTGGACTACAGTGTGTGGTCTAATTTGGTAGTATTGCCACTTTGTTTTGGTAGACTATAGTGTGTGGTCTAATTTGGTAGTGTTATCGCTTTGATTTAGTAAACTACAGTATATAGTCTAATTTTATAAAGTTGAGGGTTCTACTCCCAGACAGCTCCTTGTTGCCCTTTTTGAAAATGGTAGACTATAGTGTGTAATCCAATATGGTGGGGGTCCTACTCCAAGCAACTCCTTGTTGCTCTAGGTTCTTGAGTGTTATATTTAGATGCCTGACTATGTTGACTAAATGGAAAAAGTTTGGAGGGCATAGGATGTCGGTATTGATGCATGCCACGTGTACGAGCATAATATGCTGCATTGCTAGCAATAAATGCTCGGTTGGGTGAATGCATATGTGAAGTAGAACTTGCAGGTTATGATTGAAATATTTCGATTGTGATATGCAATAATGTCTATCATATTGTCTATATTATGTTATATGTTATCCACTCTTACTTAGCTTTAATAGCTGAGAGGATAAAATGTTTTATCCTTAGGTTAACTGTATCATAAAGGGACTAACGCTAAGGGGAGATATATATATTAAGAGCGTGAGTTGGAGTCAGCAACTTTTGTATGGAGCTTATACTAAGTTAGGAATCTTATTACTGTGAAGATGATAAAGCAAAAAGCTGGTTCATGTTTTGATATAAATATTATGTTATACACATAAGTTGTAACAACAAATCTAGCTAAACTCTAATGTAGAAACCCCTTTATTATGTAAATAATGTTGTTTTTTGATGAATAAGCAGGTTAAGTTAAGTTTTCAACAGATATTTCCATATGATGGTGCATCCCGTGCTATGCTGGGATGTGACACTTTCTTTCCTACTCAAGTTGGGTCACTTAGACCCACTATTAGCTGTTGCTTACCAAAATTCTCCCCTTAATAATGTTTCAACAATTGTCCATGGACTTGAAAAGGGGCCTTTGTATCTCCCTTAATCTCAATAGCTCCATAAGGGGAAACTTTGGTTACCTCAAACAGCCCTGACCACCTATACCTCAATTTACTAAGAAACAACTTCAACTGAGACTTATATAGCAACACCTTCTGTTTAACCTAATACTCTCTATGAAGAATATTCCTATCATGCCACCTTTTGGTCCTTTCCTTATAGATCTTAGCATTCTTAAATGCCTCATTTCGAAACTCCTTTAACTCATTAAGTTAGAGTAATCGATGGCTAATTGTAGCATTTCTATCAAAGTTTAGAAATTTTATGGCCTAGTAACCCTTGTGCTCCAACTCTATAGGGAGATGACACACTTTGCTGAATACCATCCTCTATGGGAACATGCCAATTAGATTTTTGTAAGTGGTCCAATATACCAAAAGAGCATCATCGAGCTTAAGCAACCAATTTTTACTTGATGCATTAACTATTTTCTCTAAAATCTACTTTAGCACCCTATTAGAAAGCTCAACTTGACCACTTGTTTGATGGTGATAAGGTGTTGCTGTTACGCCCCGAAGCGACAGAGTCGTAACAGCCCCCGCCGTGTAAACCATCCTAAGATAGAAGTTGGCCTTACAACCGCTATCTTAGACCTGATCTACACAAGGCGTCCACGACTAACCCGCTTTGAAGTAGACAATTTGTAATTTAAACAAATCATTTACCTAAGAAAGTGAGAAAAGTTATATATAATCACTATAATTCAGTTATTACATTAATCAAAAATGAAAAGTAAAATATGTGTTGATTCTTCAATGTTTTTCCTCACTCCCCAGGATCCAGCAGTTGCTAGCTTCAGAGTAGTTGTTGCCGCTTCTTAGTCAACACCTGCACGACGTCTATAAGGATGTGAGCAACTACAGCTCAGTAAGTTAGGACGGAGGACGTAAAACTATACCAGAAACATAACAAGGTTTTCAATCACTTATTAGATGCAATGCATGTGCAAGCAAATGCCATCGCACGACGTTGTCTAGCCCGTCATGAGATTAGAGAAATTGCGTCCGCTTTAATCCGGGTTGAGGAGTTGCCGTTAATGCAACAACTCACGACCAAACCCAGGCTTGTGTAATGAAGACCTTGCTCCTCCCGCGACTACCTTCGAACTACTGCCTTCACCCTCGCCGCGACCTCCTCTCCTGTCACTTAGTTCGACTGAGGATGAAGAAGGGACCATTTTGCAATCATGTACTATCCCTTCCGAAGGGGTCGGTATTTGGCCGGAGAGTCCTAAGTCCCCTAACGGGTTGCCATGCATGTCCGATTATGATTACTGGTCGGATATTTAATTAAGTCCAGTTTAGGGTGATCAATCATTACATACAATTCATACGATATGTGCTAGAGCAACAAACAGAATCATAGCATCACCCATAATCAAGCACATGCACGCATTCAACTATCTAACAAGCACAACCAAGCATAATCTTAAGCCTAAAAAAATACAGCATCGTATTAATCCCAACTTACCTCGATTCCTCGCTCACTCACTCGAGGTCCGATTTGCTCAGGCCATCGTCGATCATCCCTATAACACAAACGTGGTTTCAGTTTTTCATGTAACTATTATAAGTTTGTTTTATCCTATAACGCTTATTGTTATGTGTTGTTTAGGGTTTAATATACCTAATTATCTAGGTCTTAAGTCTTTTGTAATTATTCTAGGTTTAGGTTTAGGTTCGGGTTCGGTTTCAGTTTCTGCATCAATTTCTAAATTATATTCTAGTTCGATTTCTAGGTACTGTTTTGTACCCGGACCCTAGAAATTTGTTTTAACTCATAATGTGAAACTAACCACATTATTTCCAGATACCCTAAATACGATCACTACCCCTAGTCAGCATTTTATTCCATCCGGTACACTTAAATCCGTATTAGTGTACCGAATTTACTCATGTTGTGAGAAATTTTTACATTTTTCATATAATTACCTAAAATTGAATTTTGTTTCAGATTTGTTATGTTCTGATTTTCATTAATTTATTATCTAATTAAACCTAATTTTTCCATATTTATTAATTTTCAATTTTATATATTCCTAATTTTCTACATTTACCACATAACACCTTCATTACTTACACTTAACACTCCATAGACTAGGATTATGTTTCCACATTAGAGATTAACATCCCTAAACATCTAATTACTATCTAAATCAGTAATTATTATCCTAATCACCTAATTAACTCCAAATTACCCATTTTATGCCTTATTTTAGGGCCTAAAAATTATCTAAAAATTTCGAAAATTAATTTTTGAAAACGGGCTTCATAGCATTGTTCTATATCATCTAAGTAATCTACACAAAAATTTTGGGCTTGAAACTACACTCCTAAGGTCATTTATTTCTAAACCGAAATGTGCTCGGTTTTGCACGATTTCTTAAGAACTATATATTACGGATCATGTTTTCATCAAAATAATATTTTTCCTACAAACTGCATACAAAAATATCCCAGAATAAAAAAATTCATAATTTTCTAATCATATTTACTATTTTTACAAAATTACACAAAATCGGGTTGGAAATCGGACTCACCGATTTGGGTGGCTCCGGCCACCGCGGGCCACCGTGGCCTTATCGGCCGGCCTGGGTGCTGCCACCACCGTGTGGTGGTGGTGGCCGTCCGCTTCCAGCTGCTCGTCTGGTGGGGGTTCCCTTTAGAAGCCCTAATTGCACAGATTTTTCTAATTTTTTTCTAAACCGAATTTTTCTCTCAATTTTTGAATCTCCCTAATTTTCTCTGATTACCAACTATCCAAATAAGTTCCTGGATTTTTCCTGCTATTTATAGGGCTTTAGTGTAATTATTGTGCATTAAATTTGATAAGACAATTACTTTATCCCTTAAATTTTGGCTTTTGTGTTGCTTAATTCTTATTGGTTAATTTTTCTTTTTCTTATCCTGACATGCCACGACCAAGTTTACATCATTCCACACCCTTCTGATTTTTTTCTGATTTTTCCTCAATTATTTTATAATTTTCTTTAATTATTTGCTTAGTTTTTGGTAAATTTAGGTAATTTCGCGTATTTTTATCTACACGTAAATACATGTAGGGTATACGTGAACATTCCTAATTATTATTTTGTTCATTCTAAAATTTTTATTATACATATAATCTATCGTCAGTAATTTATTAGTTATTATATTACACTTTTCGCCTTTTCGGTAATTAGCAATTATTATACTTAAAATTTGAAAATTTTATAGTCTCTTATTTCATTACCTATTTTCTTAAATTTAAGTTTACGGGGTCATTTTTACTAATATTCTTCTCAATAGTTTATAATTTGGTTTTGATCGGATCTTTTAACCGATCGCCCTAAACCTTGGGTTTTAAGTTCAATCCTACGGTTACTTGGCTGAACTTTGGGGCTTACAGTTGCCACCTCATGTTCACTTTTTATTTAGTAAGAAAATTATCAAATTGGTTGTTACAGAAGTGAGTCCCTCCATCACTAATGATAGCGTATGTGTCCCAAACCTAGTGAAGATGTACTTTTTCAAGAAGTTAAGTACACCTCGGTGATCATTGGTTGGGAGACCAACAGCTTTAACCCATTTAGACACATAATCAACGGTAACCAAGATGTTTTTGTTTAAAAAATAAGTGGGAAACGGTCCCATGAAATCAATCCCTTATACGTTGCATAATTTAATCACCAGGATTCTACCTTGCAGCATCTCATGTCTTCTGGAAATATTTCTAGATTACTAACATTGAGCACAAGCTAACACAAAATCCCTACAATCCTTAAATAGGGTGGGCCAATAAAATCTACATTGTAAAAACTTAGTTGCAGTCCTCTTAGCACCAAAATGATTGCTGAACTCTTTAGAATGGCAATGGCGAATAATGTCGATATGTTTACATTCAGGAATACAATGCTTGATTGCTTAGTTTGCATAAGTATTGAAAAGGTATAACTCATTCCAAAAGTAATATTAGATATTGAACAAGAATATTTTCTTTTAGTGATAAGAAATTCCATAAGGCAATATGCCAGTAACCAAGTAATTGATAATGTCAGCATACTAAGGTACATTTGTCAAAGATGCTGCGTACAGGTGTTCATTAAGGAACACATCATTGATGGGTAGCTTATCTTTCTCATTTACAATCCTCGAAAGATGGTTAGCTACCAAATTTTTAGTATTCTTATCTTGAATCTCGAGATCGAACTCCTTTAATGGCAAAATCCAACTAATTAATCTCGGCGTTACATCTACCTTTGCTAACAAATACTTCAATTTTAAGTGTTCACTATATACAATCACCCTAGACCTTATAAGATAGGATCTAAATTTATCATAGCCAAATATTACTGTATGAAGCTCTTTCTCTATGGTGGCATAATTTCACTGTACATCATCGAGCATCTTACAGGCGTAGTATATCTCCTAGAACACTTTATCCTCCTCTGACCTAACATAGCACCTACTACCACATCACTAGGATCGTAAATTAGTTCAAAAGGCAACTCCTAGTCGGGTGCCACAATCCCTAATATGGTGGTCAATTTTTCCTTTAGCACCTCGAATGCATGATGATACTCTTTATCAACTATAAATGGAGTTTGCTTTTCCAACAAATTATAGAAAGGTTTTGTGATCTTTGAGACATCATAAATTAACCTCTGGTAGAACCCTACATGTCCTAGGAAACTTTATACCCCCTTTACATTCAATAGTGGAGGCAACTTTGTAATCACCTCAACTTTTGCCCTATCCATCTCAATTCCTCTATGAGAAACCTTATGTCCCGGCATAATCCCTTCATGCACCATAAAGTGACATTTCTCCTAATTATGGGTTAGGTGAGTGTCTTTGTATCTCTGCAGTACGGATGACAAATTCTCTAGATAGTGTTCAAATGAAGAGCCAAATATAGAGAAGTCATCCATGAAGACCTCAATATATTTCTCAATCATGTTCGAGAAAATTGACAACATATACCTTTGAAAGGTGGTTGGCGTATTATATAGACCAAAAGGCAAATACCTAAATGCGAATGTTCTATAAAGACGGGTGAAAGTGGTTTTCTTCTAATCCTCGTAGGCCATATGGATCTAGTTGTATTTAGAATAACCATCTAGAAAACAATAATATGCATGCCCTACTAACCTCTCAAGCATTTGGTCAATGAAGGGTAAGGGGAATGGTCCTTGTATCATTAAGCTTTTGATAATCAATGCAAACCCTCCATCGTGTCACGGTCTGGGTAGGTATTAACTCATTGCTCTCATTCTCCACAACAGTTATACCTCCCTTCTTTAGTACCACTTGTATCAGACTCACCTACTTGCTATCCGAGATTAGGTAAATAATCTTGGCATCGGGAAGTTTCAAAACCTTCTTCTTCACTACTTCCTTTAAAGTGGGATTGAGTCAATGTTGTGGTTGAACCAATGGCTTACACTCGGCTTCTAAGAGAATCCAATGCATTCAAACCAATGGATGGATCCCTTGGACGATAGCAATCATCCATCCAATAGCTTCCTTGTGTTTTTTGAGGACTTTTATCAACTTGTCCTCCTTCTCTGGTGATAACTCCATTGAAATGATAATAAGAAGTGTCTCATTCTCGCTTAAGAGCACATGCTTCAAGTGAGTAGGAAGCTGCTTCAACTTGAGTTTAGGAGGCTCTTCTATGGATGGAACCATTTTTGTCGCACTAGTTCCCAACTCTTCAAACCTTAATGGACCTGACCAAACCTTCATCACTTGCTCCTCCTGTGCATAACTCTCACTCTCATCATCTCTATCTTCCTCATTATTACTCTAATCCTCAGATAGAACCAGATGTTCATAACCGTTTAGTCTAATCTCCTCCTCTTTCGTCTATTGCACTAACCGGTCGACCACATCAATGGTATAGCAGGAATTGCTATCACTTAGTTACTTCATTGCCTTAAACATGTTGAAGGTCACTTGCTTATCCATTGTTTGGAGTGTCAACTTTTCCTCTTCAACATCAATCAGAGCCTTACTAGTCCCTTGTCTTCCTCTACCTCCAAGACAATAAAGTTTGTAGGGAAGATAAATTTGTCCACCTTAACTAGCACATCATATATGATTCCCTTAGGGTACTTAATACTCCTATCGACTAGCTGTAGTGATATCGTAGTTAGTTTGCACTCTCCTAACGTTAATTTCTCAAAGATGGATAAGGTCATGATATTTATGCTAGCACTAAGGTCATAAAGGACCTTATCAAAATAGGAGTTCTCTATAATATAAGGAACCATGAAGCTACCCGGATCTTTGAGCTTGGGAGGTAACTTATTTTATAGTATAGTTGTATACTCCTTAGTTAGCATCACGGTCTCATGGTTAGCTAGTTTCCTCTTTTTCGAGAAGATCTCCTTCATAAACTTTGCATAGGAGGCATTTGCTCGAGTACATCCATAAAGGGGATGTTGATATGTAACTTTTTGAAAACATCTAAAAATTTGGAGAATTAGTGGTTGAGCTTTTGCTGTTTCAACGTCCTTGTAAAAGGAATAAGAGGAACATAAGGCATCACATTAGCCTTCTTTTGCTCTGATCCTACCTCTTCCTCCTTTCTTTGCTCATTTTTAGTAGATGGCTCCTAATACGAGGTAAATGCACCTACCAAATTCTAATATAGCAGATGTAAGTTTGAGTTAATCCCTCAGAGATCTTGAATACTAGTACTAGCCTTAGCTCGATTATTTAATCGAATAAATTCAATTTAAGAACTCAATTCTTTAAACTAAAATTTGCAGCAGCTAATTTATTTATTATCAAGAATTAAACAAAAAAGCGAACTATTAAAGATTAACTTCAAGACTTAACGTCGTACTTAGATCTTGATTCCTTAGATCTACACATGCAACTTTCTTAAAATAATCTAATTAAATCTTTAATTTTTTCTTGACTGGGAGAACTCTCTTCTAAAGTTAATAACTTTCTTAAGCTTATTAACCTTAATCTCTAGATTACCTAATAGAATCTCATCCTCATTGTATAATCCAAGATCGAATTAACCGTACAACTAATTCTCTTAAAAATATAGTATTAAAGATAATATTATACTTTCGAAAAAGTCTTGCAATTTATCTCTTACATTGCATAAATTTTCATCAATTATGCTAGACTTAATTATATAAGAAATCTTTCGATCTTCTCTTATAATATCAAAAGAAAATAAGGATCTTTATTAGATCTAAATAAAATCAATCGTCACATGCAAGATTTATGTTCACAAAACTTAGATAAGACCTAGATACTACAAATCTACTCTATACACATCATCAAATAGCAAACTAAAATCAAGGAATAGAAAAGAGTAGAAGCAAAGATCATGAAAATCCACAAAGGTTGAATCTTGAGTCTTCTTGCTCATGAGAGTCATTTTTTCTTGAAAAATCTTTAAAAAAATCATGCTAAAAATCTATCTAGAAAACCTTAATAAAGCTTAATATAGGAAGTAAACAAATTAGGTTTCTCGAACTCTATTTTGATTTCCATAATTTAACTTATACTAAGCATAACTTGCTTAATATAAATCACTCGACATTACATTAAGGAAATTTTTTTTTTATAAAAAAATGGAGTTGCCAACTAATACAACTAGTAAAAAAGAAAAATTAGGGTTTTTGGGTGGAAAAACCCTAATTTGACCACTAGTTTACGGGTATTCTAAAAAAATTAATTTTTAAAAAATTAAACAGAAAAATCGAGTTCATGGGCTAACTTATTAAGATTAAGTTACCATGTGAAAATTAAAAGAAATTGATGGGCTTTTTGTAATTTTTATAAAAATATTAAAAATAGATCTAAATGAGTAAAAATAACTAAAAATGATTTAAAAATTTTTTTTTTATTACGAATTTAAAAAAAAAAAAGAGAAAAAAGTTTTTATTTTTTAACGGTTACTTTGAAGGTGTCTGCGTACTCACTAATCAGAATCAAACCGACCGTAGTTCTTTTTTATAAAATTTTTAGTGAGTGTATCATTTTTATATTGGAAACCGAGCCAGATTTACATTTTTATCAATTTATTATTTTCATAAAAAACCTAAAAAATCTAATTTTCCTAAATTTAAAATAAAAACTAACTAACTAAATCTTTTTGAAAAACTCGATTTAAATTTTTTTATTCCTCAAAAAAAAAAAAAAAAACCTTAAGTGCCAAAATATATTTTTATTATTAAAAAAAATTGTTTCTTGAAAAAAACCCTAACTTAACTAAAAAAATTGCAAAATAAATAATAACAAAAAACCTGTACTTAAAAAAATGGTTAATAAAGGAAACAAATATAACTAATTAATAAGAATTAATGAAATAAATAAAATAATAAAAAAATTTACTGAAAAGTTACCTAGGTCAGATTACGTCGGTGTTGGGGCGGTGACGGGTGACAGCTAGGTGTGTACTGAGCGACATTAGGTAGTGATCAAGGTATGTACGGGAGAGCAGATGGGCGGTATTAGGTGAGCGCATGGGTGAGTGGATGGGCGGTACTGGGCATGCGTACAGGCGAGCAAGGGCAATGACCTCAATGAGTAGATAGGCGATGCTTGGGCAATAGCAGGCACGATGGCTTGGGCAAGGACTAGGCGACAGCAAGGCTAACAATGGGTAAGCAGATAGGCAATGGCTTAGGCATGTACGGCAGGTGTCTAGGTGGTAGCTCGAGCGAGAGCAAAGGCGCGTATGGGTGATGGCTTTAGGTAATAGTAGGGATGATACGAGCGGTGATCTAGTCGATAATGGGCGATGGCATGGCCGGTGCTGTGGTGGTGTAGTGTTTTTGTAGTAGTGGCACGTAGGGTATGTGTTATGTTTTTGAGTGTGATAAAAAAAGAAAAGCCGTCCTCAAATTCTTGGCTAATGTGTTATTTATAAGCTTAAAATCGAATCTCTCGTATCGAAGATACGAAAGATATGATTGCGATTTTTATAAGATTTACCCTAACTTCTAGAAACTCTAGTTATTTTGGGCTTTCAATTTTAGGTTCGACCCGATCTAATTTAGCCCAATAATTCCCTGATCTGATTTAAGTCCTTAAATTAGATAAATTAATTAATTCAGCCCATCTCGCTACTTGATCTAACAACTCAACTTATTCTAACTTGACACAATTCGACTCATGACTTAACTTGCTATGACCTAACTTAATTTTCTTCTTTTTTTAATTTTTTCTTTTAATTTTCCTTTTTTGATTTTTCATTATATTTATTATTATTTTTTATTAACTTAGCTCAATTAATTGAAATAAAAAAAAAAATCAGCAAAAATGAGATGTCTATAGTTGCCCCTTTTTGTAGTGAAGTTTGATTAGAACTTTGCTACAAAGACAAAAAAGATACCAATTTTTGCCAAACCCTACTTTTGAATTGATTAACTAAGTTGTGTTTTATTTTTATGAAGGATATCAACTTCAAAGGTCGATGTAGAGAATAAACTACCCATCTTGAAAGTACGGGGCAAATGAATGCTTTTCTCAAAAGAACAGAGCAAAAGGTTAGAGGGCTTATCTTGGAAGGATAGGGCTTAATGGTGTCTATCTTGGAAAGATAGAGCAAAAATTTCAAAGGAGCCTATCTTAGAAGGATAGGGCTTACTGGTGTTTATCTTGGAAGGATAGAGTAAAAATTTCAGGGGGACCTATCTTAGAAGGATAAGGCAAGAATCATTGGAGGTAAAATTAACTTGTTTTGATTTGGCGAATAATCCAAAGAGGATATATTTCTCTAAGATTTTAAAAAACTTGTTTTAGTTTGATGGATGATTTGAATAGGATAGATCACTTTAAGATTTCAAAAAAACTTATTTTAGTTTGGTGAATGATCCGAAGAGGATAGATCTCTCTAAGATTCCTTTTGGTTTATGATCTGAAGAGGATAGATCTCTTCAAAAATTGATTTCACTTTGGTGACTTAAAGAGGATAGATCTCTTCGAGATTGGTTTTGATTAATCCAAAGAGGATAGATCTCTTCAAGATTAGTTTTGGTTGATCCGAAGAGGATAGATCTTTTTGAGATTGGTTTTAGTTTTAAAAGCTAACTTAATTCTTCTAAATATCTCTTTCCAAAGACTTAAGATTATTCTTCCTAGGACTGAAGAATTTCCTAGATAGTAGCTGATTGGCATGCTTACATTGACTCCCAATATTCATTCATTCAATCAGTAGAATTTCACCAAATGACTGTGATTACTTCTTCTTTCTTTTTTTTTTTTTCCTCCTTTCTTCTTTTTTCTTTTTCAATTTTTCTGAAATCTCCTAAACTTTTGAGTCTTGTAACTGGACTATGCTCATGATTTGAATTTGCTTTGTTTAACACTAAATTTCAATTTCCACTCTTCATGACTTTTGAACGATAAATCCCTTTTTAAAAGAAACAAAATTAAATTATTAAGATCATTCAATTTCAATTTATCTGGTGATTCGGATTCATTGGTAAGTGTTTAGTGTTTAAGTATATGAGTCTAGAAAAACATGGTATTCAAGGGTTTATTAGTGAAGTGTTTTTTGGTCAATGACTGTTCGAATTCAAAAACATTCATGGATATCAACTTTACTTGTAAACGATGAAAGATTAACCACAAACTTATTCAAGAAAAATTGAAATCTTTATTGAACTCAGTTTTCATGGATAATATACCTTAACTGCATTTGAATTCACCATTCCCCTTAATTTCGAGCCATCCATCTCTGTCAACATTAATGCACCTCTTGATAATACCCTTTTTACCACATAAGGGCCTTCATAATTCGAAGTAAACTTGCCCTTATGGCTTTTTGCATTTGGTAACACTTTCTTCAACACCAAGTCTCCCTCTTTGAAGTATCTCAAGTGTACTTTCTTGTTAAAAGCTTGGATCATTCGTTGTTGGTAGCATTGATAGTGACATATTATTACAAGTCTTCACTCATCTAGGAGATTCAAATGCTCCATTCTCTTCTCTACCCACTCTGCTTCATTGAGTCGAGTTTCTACCAATACTTAGAATGAAGGTATTTGTACTTCCATCGGTAGTATCACTTCAGTTCCATATACTAATGAATATGGGGTCGCACTAGTAGAAGTTCTGATTGAGGTTCTTTAAGCCATGAGGGCAAAGGGAAGCATGTCATGCTAATCTTTATAAGTGATTGCTATCTTCTCAATGATTCTTTTGATGTTCTTATTTGTGGCTTCAACTGCCCCATTCATTTAACGTCAATATGGAGTTGAATTTCTATGATTGATCTTGAATTGGTTGCACGCTTCATCAGTCAATCCCAACAGTCCCCAAACTTCTTTGACTGTCTTTGGCATAGGCATGTTTACGATTGCCTTAACTTTATTTAAGTCTACTTTGATCCCTTTTCTATTGACAACAAAACCCAACAATTTACTCGAAGTTACTCCAAAGGTATACTTTTCAAGATTTAACTTTAGTTGAAATTTTCTCAATCGTTTAAATAACTTTTGTAAAATATCTACATAATTTTCATCTTCTTTGGATTTGGCAATCATATCATCTACATAAACCTTGATTTCTTGATGCGTCATGTTATGGAACAAGGTAACCATAGCACATTGATAAGTTGCCCTAGCATTGTTCAACCCGAAAGGCATTACACGATAACAAAACGTCCCCCAGGTGGTAATGGAAGTTGTTTTGATTTTATCTTATTCTATCATTTTAATTTGATTATACCTTGAGAAACCATCCTTAAATGAGAAAAGATGGTTCCCGGTTGTGTTATCCACCAATACGTCAATATGTAGAAAAGGAAAATTATCCTTTGGTGTCGCTTGGTTTAAATCACGAAAATTTATACAAATCTTGACCTTCCCATTTTTCTTTAACACTAGCACCACATTGGCCACTCATTTGAGGTAATTCGATACTTTTATGAACCTGACTTTTAACAACTTCTTCACTTCTTCTTTTCTTTTGAAAAGTATGTTTGGCCTAAATCGTCTAAGCTTTTATCTTTTTAGTTTTATTTCCTTCCTGGTTGGCAACTTGTGAACCATATTAGACGAGTCTAAATCAGCCATATCTTCATAAAACCAAGCAAATATGTCCAAGTATTCAGATAGCAATTGTGACAACTCCTGTTTCCGATAATCCATTAAATTACCACTAATGTTACGTGTGTCCATTTCATTATTCCTATAATGTCCTTCCCTAAAAGATTCCATCTTACCATTAGCATTTAAATCATCAGAAATGGAATGCCAATGTCTGATCCCCTCACTTGAGTACGTCTAAGAGGCTTGGGTCTTGTAAGGAGGATCTTATTTACTTAGCTCAGCTAAGATGAACTCCATTACCAAGAAGGCTTGAAGATAAATTCCTTCAATGCCTAACTCGGATATACTTTACTTTGTTTAGGCCCCTACCCATATGCCAAGCACCTTGATGCCCACTTGTTGCGTGTTGGGAACTCCAGTGATGCCTAGCCTGATGCTAAGAACCCAAGTGCCAACCTGTAACATACTAAAGACTTGAAAGCTAACCTTTTTGTTCCATTCTCTTATCGACTTGTCGCTACATTTAAACAGCTTAGTTCCATCATTTCTCTATCTCACGTATGGAAGGGATAGTAGCACACCACCTACCTTTACTTTTTTTGACAACGTACTATATTCCCTTTATCTTATTTGTCTTATTTATTCCTTTTATGCATGTATTAGGTTTTCGATTTCTTGTATTACCCTTTATGTAATTTCATTCATTGCTTTTGTAGCCTTAGGAACTACTATAAATTGTCCTTTATCTTGTAGCCATAATCATCTTACAACATTATTAATGAATATTCCTTTATAATTCTTGCAAGACAACCTTCACCAAGTTACAACCTTTATACTCTTATCTAATCCTATCGTAGCTCTAGGTTAGTGGTGAGTAAACCATAGTTTTTCCTTATATGTAATATCAAGTAGAAGCTAAGTCGTGTAGTATTTCTTGATGAGTTATATGTAGAGAGTAGCTTTACGAAGCTACTTATAATATGTGTTTGCTGACTATCCTCCTTTCTTTGATATCTTGAAGGACCCATTTATAATTCTCCTAGTAAGCCCTGATGATAACTGAGCTCCTTAGCATATCATACTTATTCTTATATTAGAGCTTGAGGTTATGACCAGTAGCTAAGTGTTTGCAGTGACCGATTCTTGTAAGTAGTTCGTGCATTCTATTGTACTTTACTTTCCCACTACAAAATAAAGTAAGTGTTGAAGTTGTTGATTTGGCATAGCTTTTATTCGTATTGTGTTGAATCTTTGTTGGGTAAAGACATTGTTGACCCTACGAACCACAGATGAACAAATACAAAATCTCACTACCATCATGACCAACTTGGCTATGACCTTACAAAGATTAGTGGAAGCTTAACCTCAAGAAAGAAATGTTGAATGAGAATGAGGTACACAAGATAAAGGTACACAAGATAGGTTGATACGGATTTGTAGGTGAACACACGAACCAAGTATCACAAGAAAACTAAGGGTTAGGCTCGAGCTTGTAGAAAGCTCGAAAAAAGTAAATGAAAGTCGATGGTTTAGCAAATCCCACGTACAAACTCTATAGATATGATGCACTGTAGGACCATACATAGACCTAAGACTTACAGGAGGTGTTACACCAGTCTGAATGATAGGGTTGCTCACCACAATCCTTACTAAATAGATTGATAAGAGCGGGTAAAGGATAGCTTTCCAAGAGAAAAGAGTTAAGGGTTTTTTATTAATGTTGTAAAATCTTTCTAAAACCTTATACAAGTGTTTTATTTATACAAAAGGAGTAAAGTTGTAAATAAATGAATAAAAGGATGCCCTAATGGCATTCCAGTAATTACAAATGAAACATGAACAATAGCTAAGGGAAAATACAAGAAAAAGGGAAATCCAAATAACATATCTAAAATGGGTAATTGTATAAGATTTTTGGGTAAGCGGTTGATGTTTAATTCTAAGGAGCTATTGGATACTTGGAGCTATGATTTGGGCAAACCTAATTATGGACGACCTTTCTTGTTTGGGCCAATCTAATATGTCTATAGATGACCTAACATGACTAGGGATGACCTCGAATGGCTAAACTAACCTAATATGACAATAGCCGAGCAGATATGACAGTGGCTAACCTCGCATGGTTGAGCCGATCTAGCATGGATGTGGCTGACCTATTTATTATGTCCCGATACGACCAAGCAGATCTTGGCTAAACAAACTCAATCAAGCAAGTCGATCTCGATAAAGTAGAGTAGATGGGAAAAACAAGACAATTCAATATAGCTAATTAGAATAGACTTGGCAGAATAGAATAGCGCTGACCATAGTAGGGTAGAGTAGACCAAGTATAGCAAGAAAGACCTAGCATAGCAAGGCACAAATAGTAGCCCAAGATAGAACTTGCACAACACGTCGTGTCTTCCAATACTGCCATAGTTCATGGATAGGTTTGTAAGAGGGCTTGGTCAAGGTAAAGTGGAGTGTACTTAGCATAATAAGGTAAACCCAATAGAGCAGGGCAGGCTGTTCAACAATGATAGAGCACATAAATAAGTCATCCATTTGTGTGAAGCTCGTGAGCAAGCCTCCCATTTAGTTCAAAGCCTAGCATGTTGTTGGGTCGATACTTGGAATCTAATCATTCCCTCCCTCTTAGAAGAGTTTCATCTTGAAACTTAGCAGTTGGCAGTTCCAAATCCCTCCAGCGTTAAACACCAATCGATAAAATTGAAATTTAAACATAAGTATACACTGCAATTCTTGCAACAAGGGCATCACCAAGTGATGCTCCCTCCACTTATTATAGGCTCTATCAATCAAATCTTTTATCTTAGATCTTTCCTTCTCCTCATCATGGATCTGATCAACTACACCTTGATAGTCCCAACAACCATCAATTATGGGAAGTAACATAATCTCAAGATCATACGAAAGATTATGGGTTCGTAGATCTTATACTGACAAGACATAAGATGGTTCATCAATTGGAAGTGCTTCCACTTCTTTAAGCTTAGCTAGCTTGGACATCATGATCTCCTCATCTGTTGTAATAAGTATTCCCTCTGCTTCCTCACAAATCGATTCCTCTTCCTCCTTCCATTTATATAACTCAAATCTAGCCAACTCAAGAGTACCAAGAGTCAACATAATATATCTCCAATACATGTATCCATCACCTTGGCCTTGATAAACTCCAATTGATGGTCAATAATAGCTCACAGGTATGGTGTTGTAATTGCTCATATCAGTTCTACGTAAAACTTGTTAGATTACTAAGACGTAAGATTCCAATATGAGGAAGGCAAACATAGTAATTCTTGGAGCTACCATTTGTGGCATTTATAGTGGGTAATGGAACCATTTCAAGAACGTAGGGGCTCAACCACAATTTAGCTCGGTCTTTCTCACCTCTACTACTTGTCTCTCTAGCAATCTTTACCTCTCTTTCTCCCACTTCCTCTCTTTGGTCTTCTTTCTCGTCGGCTATTTCTATACGAATATCCCTTTTCTATCTCATTTCCTCTCTAAGCTTCTTAAGTCGATCAAGTATAACTCTAGCTATTCTTATACATCATAATGGTTAGTACTAATGGCAAATTCTTCTCTTATAGCTAGTCGGATAGCTTCATTTAAGCTTCTTACTCTTGAGGGGTTAACACATCAAGCAATCTCTAGCCTCAACCTTCTCATAAATTATGAGATAGTATACGAAAGAGATTCATACAATTCACATTACCATAGGAGCGCCTTGTACTCTTGGGTGAATTCTTGGACACTCATTTGTCCTTGCCTTAAGGTAGACAGCTCTTCATATAACTTGTCTTGATATGAT
Organism: Lumnitzera littorea; assembly: GCA_024138015.1. NCBI lineage: Eukaryota > Viridiplantae > Streptophyta > Magnoliopsida > Myrtales > Combretaceae > Lumnitzera > Lumnitzera littorea. Next base: position 17,570,280 of record JAMXBB010000008.1, read on the forward strand.
GGGGGTACAAATTTTTCTCTCATTGAGTTCCATGTAGTGCTTACCCCTCTTATGATCCTTTGCCTTAATACATTCTTTTACTAAGTCTTAGCAAGGCCTTGAAGTTGACCCTTTATGATATATTCCTTCTCACGTTCAAGGCACAAATACTTTTCAAAGACTTTATTAGCTCGAAATTCCCAATCCAACTATCCATCTAGGCGTCCATAACCATCAAACATGGGTATTCTCGACCTTATATCTTCATACTCATAGTCATAACCATATTTTCCTCGATTTTCATAAGCTATGTTAAATGAATGTTTCACTTCAGTTGACTAGCTTGGCTCATAAGGAGTCTCATTAGTAAAGACTAAAACTATCTAACACTAGATGATTTAAGGACACAACAGCTCGGATGCTTACATAGCTTGTCACGCCCCGAAGCGGTAGAGTCGTAACAGCCCCGCCGTGTAAACCACCCTAAGATAGAAGTTGGCCTTACAACCGCTATCCTAGACCTGATCTACACAAAGCGTCCACAACTAACCCGCTTTGAAGTAGACAATTTGTAATTTAAATAAATCATTTATCTAAGAAAGTGAGGACATATATATATGCTATAATTCAGCTATTGTAATTAAGGTTTACAATATTTCTCTGTAATATATTTCCTAGTTGTTACATTATTCAAAATGAAAAGTAATTCTAAAATAAAAACTTAAACCTTAAAATATGTGTTTATTCTTCATATGTTTTTCCTCACTCCCCAGGATCCAGCAGTTGCTAGCTTCAGAGTAATTGGTTGCCGCTTCTTAGCCAGCACCTGCACGATGTCTATAGGGATGTGAGCAACCACAGCTCAGTAAGTAGGGACGGAGGACTTAAAACTATACCATACACACAACAAGGTTTTCAATCACTTATTAAATGCAATGCATGTGCAAGCAAATGCCATCGCACGACGTTGTCCGGCCCGTCGTGAGATTAGAGAAATTGCGCCCGCTCTAATCCGGGTTGAGGAGTTACCGTTAATGCAACAGCTCACGACCAAACCCAGGCTTGTGTAATGGAGACCTTGCTCCTCCCGCGACTACCTTCGAACCACTGTCTTCATCCCCGCCGCGACCTCCTCTCCTGTCACTTAGTTCGACTGAGGATGAAGAAGGGATCATTTTGCAATCCTGCGCTATCCCTTCCGAAGGGGTCGGTATTTGGCTGGAGAGTCCTAAATCCCCTAACGGGTTGCCATGCATGTTCGATTATGATTACTGGTCGTACATTTGATTAAGTCCAATTTAGAGTGATCAATCATTACATACAATTCATACAATATGTGCTAAAGCAGCAAACAGAATCATAGCATCACCCATAATCAAGCACATGCACGCATTCAACTATCTAACAAGCACAACCAAGCATAATCTTAAGCCTCCAAAATACAGCATCGTATTAATCCCAACTTACCTCGACTCCTCGCTCGCTCACTCGAAGTCCGATTTGCTCAGGCCATCGCCGGTTATCCCTATAACACGAACGTGGTTTCAGCTTTTCATATAATTGTTATAGGTTCGTTTTATCTTATAATACTTCTTGTTAGGTTTTGTTTAAGGTTTAATATGCCCAATTATCTAGGTATTAAGTCTTTTACAATTATTCTAGGTTTGGGGTTAGGTTCAGGTTCGGGTTCGGTTTCCGCATCGATTTCTAAACCAGGTTTTTAGTTTGATTTTTAAGTAGCGTTTTATATTCCAACCCTAGAAATTAGTTTCAACCCATAATGTGAAATTAATCACATTATTTCCCGATAACCTAAATACCATCATTACCCTTTGTCAGTGTTTATTTTACTCGGTACACTTAAATTCATATCAGTGTACCGAATTCACTCCTAATGTGACAAATTTTTACACTTTTCATATAATTCCATAAATTCAAGTTTCCTATCAGATTTATTGTGCATTTTTATTATTCTCAAAATATCAATTTTTATTATAATATTTTCTATTTATTATATTTTCAATAATTACACATTATGCATTATTGCATATTATGCACATAATGCATTTCTAATATTTCTATTACCCTAATTACCATCTCTAAACACCAATTATTATTTCAAAATGTCTAAATCCATCCTAAATCAGATTTTACTCCAAATTTCCTTAATTTACAAAATTAACTATTTTTTTCCTATTACTCATTTATTACATAATTAACCTAATAATTACATCTAACACCATAAATGCTATAAGTATCATAATCCATCAGATCTTAACACCCTAAAACATCTACTTATTCACTAAGTCAGAAATTAATAATTTAATTACTTAATTAATCCTAAATTACCCATTTTATGCCTCATTTTAGGACCTAAAAATTATCTAAAAATTTTGAAAATTAATTTTTGAAAAAGGGCTTCATAGCACTGTTCTATATCATCTGAGTAATCTACACAAAAATTTTGGGCTTGAAACTACACTCCTAAGGTCATTTATTTCTAAATCGAAATGTGCTCGGTTTTGCACAATTTCTTAGGGACCATATATTACGGGACATAATTTCATCAAAATAACATTTTTCCTAAAAACTACATACAAAAATATCCCAGAATAACAAAATTCATAATTTTCTAATTATATTTACTATTTTTACAAAATTTCACAAAAATCGGGCTGGAATTTGGACTCACCGGTTCGGGTGGCTCCGGCCACCGCGGGCCGCCGTGGCCTTATCAGCCAGCCTGGGCGCCGCCACCACCGTGTGGTGGTGGTGGCCGTCCACTTCCAGCTCCTCTTCTGGTGTGGGTTCCTTTTAAAACCCTTAACTGCACAGTTTTTCTTATTTTTTTTATTTTCTGGATTTTCTCTCGAATTTTTGACTCTCCCTAATTTTCTCACTTTTCAAACTGTCCAAATGAGCTCTGTAAATTTTTTCCCTATTTATAGACATTTGCTGTAATTAATATGCATTAATTTGACAAGACTTTGTCCAAATTCCTTGATTTTTGGCTTTTAAGTTGTTCAATTTCTATTGGCTAATTTTTCTTTTTCTTATCCTGATATGCCATGACCTAATATTGATGCATCTTATCCTCTTCTGATTTTTTCTGATTTTTCCATAATTATTTTATAATTTTCTTTAATTATTTGCTTAGTTTTTGGCCAAATTAGGTAATTACGCGTATTTTTATCTACACGTAAATACATGTGAGGTATACGTGAGCATTCCTAAATATTATTTTGGTCATTCTAAAATTTTTAGTACACATATAATCTATCTCTAATAATTTATCAATTATTAAATTACACTTTTCGCCTTTTCGGTAATTAGCAATTATTATGCTTAAAATTTGAAAATTTTATAGTCTCCTATTTTATTTCTTATTTTCTTCAATTTAAGTTTACGGGGTCATTTTTACTAATATTCTTCTCAATAGTTTATAATTTGGGTTTGATCGGATCTTTTAACCGATCGCCCTAAACCTTGGGTTCTAAGTTCAATCCTATGGTTACTTGGCTAAACTTTGGGGCTTACATAGCTTAGATCTTCCACTTCACTTCGGCATTTCAACTTAGCTCAAGTACTAGAATCAACTCAGCTATTAGGTTATAGCAGTTCGTTGCTTGAGCTTAAACACTACAAACCAGCTTGATAAGTTGAATAGCTAAAGAACTTAGCTCGGTAACCTTAGGAGTATAACAATTTGACTCAGCAAGTTAATGGGAAATAACAACTTGGATGTGCACGCTTTTGTTAGTCTCAATTTGAGCAGCACTTCACTAGAAGGACATGTTAGTATTCCTTCAGTTTGGCACTCTCAATCAACACAACAACTTCGATAGCTTCTCCAAAGTGTAGCAACAAGGCTTCCGCAGCTAACAACCACCAAATACTGCAAATTAATGTCGAAAACTCTAATTTCAACACAAGCAGCTACAACACGTTCTACTAATTATTATTGTGATAACATGAAAGAATCCCATTGAATGACCCTCCATCCAAAGTCAATGACCCAAACTACAGTCAATATGGCTCAATCTCAAAAGCCCACTTTCAACTTAACTTAAGTAACCAATACACTCAAACGTACGAGCGTATACAAAAATGAACCTCCATTGTTTTCGTAATGGAGAATAGAGTATAATAGAGCACAACAGGAACCAAGCTTCTTGATTTGTAGGTTAATATTATCAAAACTTACCCTAATCGAACCAACTCCAGTATCCACGAAAAGGAACACAACAATTACTAATCGACAAACACGAACAAATCTTCACAACAACTTCACATTTTCCCTTTTCAAGACTTAGCTTTGATACCAAGATGATATGGATTAGCAGGTGAACACATGAACCCAGTATCATATAAAAACCAAGGGGTAGGTCCGAGCTTGCAGAAAACTCAAAATAAGTAAATGAAAGTCAATGGTTTAGCAAATCCCATGAACAAACTCTATAAATATGATGTACTGTAGAACCACATACAGACATTAGACTCACCGAAGGTGATACACCAATCTAAATGATAGGGTTGCTCGCCACAATCTTTACTAAAAGGATTGATAAGAGTAAGTAGAGGATAGCTTTCTAAGAGAAAAAACTCAAGGATTTTTCATTAATGTTGTAAAATCTTCCTAAAACCCTATACAAGTGTTCTATTTATACAAAAGGAGTAAAGTTATAAATAAATGAATAAAAGGATGCCCTAGTGGCATTCCAGTAATTACAAATGAAACATAAACGACGGCTAAGAGAAAATACAGGAAAAAGGGACATCCAAATAACATAAGTAAAATGGGTAGCTGCACAAGATTTTTGGATGAGGGGTTGACGTTTGATTTCGAAGAACTGTTAGAGACTTGGAGCTATGATTTAAGCAAACCCGATTCTAGATGACCTATCTTATCCGAGCCGATCTAATATGTTCATGGTCGACCTAATAGGACCAAGGCCGACCTCGCATAGCTAGACCAACCTAATATGACAGTGGCCGACCTTACATGGTTGGGTAATAAATGTGCAATTTACACATGTATCCTCTCTTAATTATAGCACATTTATGTATTTGATTGTACTTTTGATGAGGATTTTACTTGAAAATCAATAAAATCTAGGCTTTTTGGAATATAATGCATAAATAGTGGAAAAGGATAAAATGTTGGCCCAAAATGATTTGCATGTGTTTATTAGTGACTCATTTTTTGACCACTCATGAATTGTGCAACACAATCATATATCAAATAGAACAGCTGATCCAACAACAAGAAAGCAGTTTGGCATTTGAGATAATAGCAGTATGCAACTAAGTCCATAGATGAGCTCTAAACTGCAGTTGAATGATTAGAGATGCTCCATATGATCAGCAGCAGTAATTTAAGAAATAGCAGTTCCTTAATCTAAGCTTCATTTCAAGACCCTTGCGCAGTGAACTAAGTGCAGTAGCACAATAAAGTCTCATCCAGGCCACAATCAAATAAAAATCTAAACAGCAGTGGTTTATTTATTTATTTTCCATCTTACAACTTCATGAATAAACCAACTTGTTCTTATTTTGAATGTGCATGTTGGCTTAAGTACTCTCTTTTAGTTCATTTGACAGCAAATACATAAGCATTAATTGTGAGTTTGAAACCAATGCAGGTTCGCAGCAGGGACTTTCTTGGCTACAACTGAGCATGCTCAGCTCCTAGTCAAGCAACTAGCTGAACTTGAGCTCTCTTTCAGTTTGAGCACACCAAAGACAGCTTCAGCTGCAACAAAACTAATCTCCTCAAGTACAAGGGCAGCATCAGCAGAGTTGAGCTTTTTAACTCCCCATAGCAGCAACAATTCAAGACAACCAAAGTACAGTAGACCTGAACTCTCCAACTTGCAGCAGCTGAACTTCAAGAACTCTATGCCAGAAAACTAGCAGCAACTTCAATCCAAGAAATATCAACAGCTATGCTAAGCCCCTCCAGCAACTCCTAGCCGAGAACCAAGCTCCACAGCAGCCACTACCATTCTGCTCCAGTCATTCCCATCGAGCAAGCAATAAAGCAACTAGGTGAGGATGACAGCAGCAGCTGTGAGTTCCAAGTTTAGCAGCTGCAAACTCCAAGGCCTAAAGCAACTTCACCAGCAGCTGTCCATTTTCAAGCAACCAAGCTATGATAGTAGCAGCCGCACTTTGCAATTCCACTCCAGTCTGCAGCAGGAAACAAGCAGCAATGCGGCTACAGTTAATCATAGCACTTCAATTCAGCTGTAGCAGCCTGTGATTAGCGCCCCAAACAATTGCAACATGATTCGAGTTCAAGAAACTCCAAGACAGAACAAAGCCCTGGCACTCCAAAGCATTCACAAATAACAGTAGCTTATCGAATGAAAATAGTAGCAGCTAGCACCATGACTGAACCAACAAGCTCACTGAAATCAACTTTAATCGAGCTATTGAGGACCAGGCTGATGCTGAGCAACCATTGAACTTAAATTGAGCAAATTTCTTTCATGCTCAAAGAATGAATTGACTTGACAGCAGGTCTTTCTCTGGTGTAGATCCGAGCACTCCAATAGCATTTTTTTTTTCGAACCAAGCATACGGGAACCTCCACTCCACAACAAAAAAAGTAAGCAAGGACCGAGTAGCCAACAATTGAAGACAGAGACAGCAGCAGCTGCGAGCATCCGAGCAATTCTACGAGAAGATCAAAACAAGGCAGACCCGGCGAGCTCATTTAATCGAACAACATCAGAACACAAACCGAGCTTCATAAGTCAGCCGAACCAACCATGCCGAGAATCTCCAAGCCGCAGCAGCCACCCAGCAACTCCAAGCATCAGCCCGAAAGCTACTTGACAACAGCTGCAACCATCCACCCCACAATAGCAGGCCGTGATCTACTCAAATTGCAGCAACTGCATCCCAAACTTGCAGCAGTAGAACAGAGCGCTTTCTGACCAGCAGCTGCGATACACGAATAGTTCTTCGAAAGCAGCAACCAACCTAATTCCAAGCAGTAGCCGAGACAGGCCCTTGCCGTACAGCAGCTGCACTAACTTCAATAGCAGACAGCTCCTATCCATGTGACAGCAATAACCGAACAGCCCCCATGCCGAGCAATCCAAGCATGAAGAACCAGTAGCAGCCGTGGCCAAGGACCAAGCACCAAGCTATCTAATCAACAGGCCACGACAGCAACTTAACAACAGCTATGACCTTCAATAGCATTACGTCGCAGTAGATCAAGCAACAGAGCACTAAGATTTGCGACGTCCACAGCAGCTTATTCAAAAAGAATTCCTAGCAGCCCTTTTGAGTAAACTTCACAGTTCTCAACTGAGGAGCCTTGAGTAGCATTGGAAGTTGCTCAGTTGAAAATAAAATGAGTTGTCATTTGCAAATTGACAGGGGAGTAGTATGTGGGGTTTCATTTTCAAAAAGAAATGGAAATAAAACAATAAAAAAGAAAAGGCCATGAGAATTAAAGAAGTTTTAGCCCATTGTCATATTGAGTAGCCCACGTCGACGTGGAGAGAAAATGACTAGATATCACCTCATATATTGCAGAAGGTCCAGCAGTACTTATTTGAAAAATAATACCGTGGCATATGGAGTTGACATCACAGGGACAATTTTTGTTGGTGGTTCCTATTTCCAAATTTGGGGGCCCTTTCTTAATTGGCGTCGTTAACATTTAGGGGTCCAGTTTTGTTAAAAAAGAGGGGAACAAAGGAGAACAGGGAGCAGCTGAGAGAGAGGAAAAAAAAAAAAGAAACAGAATACAGTAAGAGGAGAGAATACAACAGCAGGGACAGAGGGACGATAGGAAGCATCCAGCAGCTTAGAATTTTAAATTTTTTTGTTTACTTTAGTGAAGAACAGAAACTTTATTTTCATTTTATTAAATTTGATTATGTTTTGTTTAATTTAAGGACTTTAAATCATTTTGTTATAGCTCACTATAGTATCATCTAAGTTCCAAATGAATCGAGATGTGCCAATTTTTATATCGGGTTTCGGGATTAAATATATTGCTTAAGGTATTTTCTTTTTCTTATCATTTCAATTTATATATATCTTGATTCATTTAGGTTTTGCAATATAATTTAGTACTTAATTTAATTGGGTTTTGTATTGATGAATTAAATGAATTAAAGTGTTCATGTATTATTCCAATATCGATATTGAGTAGTTAGGTATTTTTCTATTGTATTCATCGTTTAGTTATTTAGTATGTGGCCATTACTTTTTAGTTAAATAGAGTTAATATCTATGAGAGTTTCGATAACTCCTGTTGAACATAGCTTGAACTTTTTAAAAAGCTCGTCATAGAGATATACAAGATGTAATTAAATTCATGAACTCATGCACTTAATATGGTTGAAAGTATGGTTCTGGTCATAGGAATATGCTTAAACCATATTTCTAACTAAAATAATAAATTTGGTGTGAGTGAATTATTATTTACCTGATAATTATAGATAAATTGTCTTAACAGGTGAATTTTTAGAATTCCACTACTCCGGGAGGTAGGCGAGTTCTAGTAAGTTTAGTTAAATCACTTGTAGTCAATTTCGAATATCGATTTAAGACATCATATCGATTCAAATATAAATAGATTTACAAATCCCAATTTGATCTTTTTTATCTCCTAGACCCGAGACATTCATAGTGCAGTTAGAACATTTGATTTAATGTTCATCTTGTTATTCAGTTTTTACTCACTTTTAATTCAATTATTAATAGCTTAGCTTAGGGAAAAACTCAGATAATTTAGTATTTAGCACCTAGTTCCCTGTGGAATATGACCTTGACTCATCATTTGTACTACTTCCATAACCTAATACACTTGTCGGTTTATGCACTCACGTTTGCAGCAAGTCAAGTTCTTGACATTGTTGCCGAGGAGCTTCGGCTTTGCTAATATTAGATTGGTAGTTGATTTGTTAGACTAGGCACCTTTTTATTTTCATTTGGTCCCTTACCTTATGGTAGTTTAGCTTAGTACTAGCTCCATTAGTTGATTAATGTGCTAATTCTTAGCTAATAGCCTTCTTGTTAATGGTTAATTTCCTTTTATTTTCAGCTTCTTGTTGCTAATTTTCTTTAGTTGCTTTCTAGATAAACCTTTCTTCTTACTAATGCATTTTATAGTGAAAACAAAAAATTTACAACTTTGTTTCTATCTCTTAGTATTAATTATCATAGCTTATTGCTTTGTAGTTTAATAGTTTCATGCTTAATTTAGCTCTTAGTTAGTTTGAGCTTAAATATGTGTTAGATTTTTACTTGATTGATCATTTTACCCATGATTTTCAGTTTTATGTCACTGTGTGCTTTTTGTGTTTTATGCATTTTTCATGGTATAATTATAGTTGAAATTGTTGACCATATTTTGTTGCTCTAGATTTCATTTAGATTGGGTTGAATTTAGCTTCTTGATAGCTTAGACCTTTAAATTTGCATTAATCTTACTATTTGTGTGATTTTCTACTTTTATATTTTGCATCTCTTTAAAAAAATTAAAAAATTCCAGCCTTGTCTCATCATTGTTTTTCTTGGGTTTTATATGCCTTTCATGTGGATATTACGTTTTCGCTCGTCACTTTTGATATTAGAATAGTGGTAGTTTACTTTAGTGCATAAAGTTTCAATCTTTCTACATTTTAGGGGGTAATCTTTTGGAGATTTTAATTAGTTTAGTTTCTAAAGATCTGAACATTTTGAAAAAATTGTAAAAAGTTGAAAAATTTCTAAGAAAAGTAAAAAGATTCTTCTCTTAGGCCTCGTTAATGTATGTCTCATGAAAGAATACCTAATTTGACTTTTCTGTTTGATCCTGAGATTAAGCAAACCTTTGACTGATGATTGAGAGAAAGAAGGGCAAATCATGAGCAATTAAGAGTCGTGGAAGGTAATGGAAATGGAGATGATCATAATGGGCAAAATGTGTAAATTGTGGGTGGAAATGAGAATGTAAGGCCATTGATTCAAATGGTGCAAGTAAATCAATTTGGTGGTGGACCTTTGGAAGACCCATATGATCACTTGATGAATTTCTTGCAAATTTGTGCGACACTTAAGAGCAATGGAGTTTCGAATGATGTGATTCGCTTGTGCCTATTCCCTTTTTCCCCTATGGATAAGACGAGATGCTAGCTAAACTTCTTGTCGACATAATCAATTACAACTTGGGATCAATTGGCACAAAAGTTCTTGGTAAAATTCTTTCCACTTAATAGGACCGCCTAATTAAGAAATGAAATCAATTCCTATCATCAGTTTGAAGGAGAGACATTTTATGAAGTGTAGGAAAGATTCAAGGAGTTGCTTAGGCGTTGTCCTCATCATGGTATACCCATGCACTAATTGATTCACCCTTTTTATAATTCATTAGGTGATCAGTTGAGGATGATGATAGATACGGCCTTTGGAGGTGGTCTAATGAGGAAGAATGCAGAGGAAGCATATGAACCCTTTAAGGAAATGGCCTTCAATTCTTTCAATTGGCATAGCGAGGGAGCATGGCTAGGGCAAGTAGCTATTGTGCATGAATCAGATACCGTTGCTAAGCTTCAAGCTCAAGTAGCGACTCTTACAACTCAAATGGGTCGGATGTAACCTATGTAGGGGGTAAGCTCGAGTTTTGGTCCATATGAGAATAATATGCCTTTTAGGGGTCCTCCCATAGGTTTTCTAGATTTTGTAGTAGGGGATTTATACCCTCTAAGTTCAAGTTTAGGTATGGAATAAGCAAATTTTGTGAATAAGTTTAATAAAGAGTGGAGAATTGGAACCCCTACTCAAATACATATAATTCAAGATGGAGAGATCACTCGAACTTTAGTGGGATAGATAGAAATGCTCCTAGAGATCCACCTATGGCTCAACAAAGGACATTGCAGCCTAAGGAAAAAGAGAAAGAGGATACCTTAGTGGAGATGCTAAAACCCTTGTTATAAGAGTCTCAAAACCAAAAGGCCATCATTCAAGACTTACAAAAACAATTGGCCCAACTTTCCTAATCATCTAGTAGCAGTCCTTAAGATACTCTTCTTAGTAATATTGAAAAAAATCCTAAGGAGGAGGTGAAAGAAGTTACATTGAGAAGTAAGAATGAGTTGGAAAATAACAATCAAGATCAAGTTGAGGTAAGTGAAGAAAATAAGATAGTTGAGTAAGAGTCAATTGGCCAAGAAGGAAGGAATGTTAATAAAGGAGGAGAAAAGGAAGTTTAGGAGAAAAAGGATGAGGATCTTAAAGTAGAGAGAAAGCGAATAAAAGGTGAGTCATCAAGAAGTGGAGATATGGGGAAAGGTAAGGTGGAGGACTTTGAGAAGAAGAAATCGGAAGTGAAGCCATATGTCTTGCCTATCCCATTCCTTAGGAGATTGAAGCAGCAACAATGGGACCATTAATTTTCTAAGTTTTTCGAAGTATTTGAGAAGCTGCATATCAATATCCCATTCATTGATGCACTTAACAAATGCCCTCTTATGCAAAGTTTATGAAGGACATCCTCACCAAGAAAAGGAAGCTAGCCGATCATGAGACTATAATGTTAACCTAAGAGTGTATAGCAATTCTTCAAAACAAGTTGCCTCTTAAGTTAAAAGATCCAGGCAGCTTCACTATCTTGTGTATTATTGGAGACTCCTATTTTTATAAGGCCCTGTGTGATCTTGGTGCAAGTATCAATCTTATGCCCCTCTTAATTGTCAAGAAATTAGGGCTTAGAGAATGTAAATCGACCACAGTTTCTTTGCAATTAGCTAATAGTAGCATCCAAGGGGGATAGTAGAAGATGTATTAGTGAAAGTGGACAAGTTTATCTTCTCGGCGGATTTCATTGTTCTAGACATAGAGGAGGATTAGGAGATACCTTTGATTTTAGGTAGGCCATTCTTGGCCACTGGTAAGGCCTTGATCAATGTAGGAGAAGGAAAGTTGACACTTAGTGTCATGGATGAGAAAATCACATTTAACATTTTTCGAGCCTTTAGATACCTAGCTGAGAATGATTCTTACTTCCATATAGACTTAGTTAATCGGCTAGTAAAGGAGTTTAGAGATGAGTACTTTCATATGAGCGGATATGATAAACATGTGTTAGCAAACAATTGGAGTGATGATGAGGATGAGCTTAATTTCACACAAGACATAACTAATGGTCAAGAGAGAGTTGAGATGGAAGAAGATGAGATTACAAGAGAAAATGATGTCACGAATGCTGTTGAGCATGATTTGATTAAGAGTGATGATAAGAGAGCAATGATCATAGAAGAGGGTAGTGAGGATGAGGTTGTTGCAAGTTTACCGGTAGGTAGAGTTGCAGGAGTTTGGCTGAGGCCATCTAGATTTGAAGAATTAGGAGTTAGTACTATGAGACTGGTTCCTTCCATAGTTAAGCCTCTTAAACTTGAGTTGAAACAATTACCTATTCATCTCAAGTATGCTTACCTTAGAGAGAATGAGACACTACCAGTCATTGTTTGAATAGATTTGTCTCAAGAACAAGAGAATAAGTTAATTGGAGTGCTTAGAGAGCATAGGGAGGCCATTGGTTGGACTATTGTTGACATTCATGGGATCCATCTATTGGTATGTATGCATCGGATTCTTATGGAAACCGAATGTCAACTGATGGTTTAACCACAGAGACGACTTAACCCTACTTTGAAGGAAGTGGTGAAAAAGGAAGTTTTGAAGCTTCTTAATGTTATCCCATATCAGACAATAAGTGGATGAGTCCAGTCCAAGTGCTGACAAAGAAAAGGGGCATGATAGCGATTCAGAATGAGAAAAATGAATTGATACCTACCCGAACTATTACTAGATGGAGGGTGTATGTTGACTATTGTAAATTAAATGATGCTACCTATAAAGACCATTTCCCATTACCATTCATAGACCAGATGCTTGAGAGGCTAGCGGGGTATGAGTATTATTGTTTTCTTAATGGATATTCAGGATACAATTAGATACCCATTGCCCTAAAGGACCATAAGAAGATTACATTCACTTGTCCTTATGGTACTTTCGCATTCAGGCACATGCCTTTTGGTCTTTGTAATGCACTTGCCACGTTTCAAAAATGTATGATGGCATTATTCTCTAATATGATTGAGAAATGCATTGAAGTCTTCATGGATGACTTCTTTATATTTGGAGCTTCCTTTGATAAGTGCTTAGAGAACTTGTCATTTGTGCTTAAGAGATGTAAGGATACACACCTGGTGTTGAATTGGGAGAAGTGTCACTTTATGGTGCAAGAAAAGATAATGCTTGGCCATAAAATCTTAAGAAAAGGAATCGAAGTGGATAAGGCCAAAGTGGAAGTCATTGCAAAGTTGCCACCACCGGTGAATGTCAAGGGAATTTGGAGTTTTCTTGGTCATGTTAGGTTTTATAGGAGGTTCATTAAGGATTTTTCCGAGATTACTAGACCTTTGTGTACTTTGTTAGAGAAACATACTCCATTTTCATTTGATGAGGCATGCCTCTGGGCAATTGAGTTATTGAAGGAGAAATTGACCATAACACCTGTGATTGTATGATACTAGTGACATTGCAGTTAGTGCTGTGCTTGGCTGGTAAAGGAACTAAGTCTTTTAAGCGATCTACTATGCTAGTGAGATGCTTAATAGTGCTCAACGCAACTATGCCACCACAGAAAAGGAGTTGCTAGCTATAGTATTTGTCTGTGACAAATTTAGATCATATCTCATAGGCTTTATGGTCATAGTCTACAAAGACCACTATACACTCAAGTACTTGTTAGTGAAATCAAATGTAAAGCCTAGGCTTATGAGGTAGATCCTTCTGCTACAGGAGTTTGATATTGAGATTCATGACAAAAAGGGAATTGAAAATGTGGTAGCTAATCATCTTTCAAGGATTATAAATGAGAAAGATGAATTACCAATCAATGAGGTCTAGCCTTATGATCACTTGTATGCAGCTTCAATTAAGGATCTACCTTGGTACGTAAATATCATAAATTACTTAATCAACAGCATTTTACCATATGAGATATCTCATCACTAGAAGAGGAAGTTCTTATCTGAGGCAAAAAGATACTTCTAGGATGAGCCATACCTATTTAGGAGTTGTACCGACTAGGTGATTAGGTAATGTATACTAGCATTTGAAGTTGCTGACATACTTCACCATTGCCATAGTTGTGAAGCTAGTGGTCATTTTAGTGTTGAGAGGACGGTTGTTAAGGTGCTTCAGTATAGATTTTATTGGCCTACCTTATTTAAGGATTGTTGTACTTTTATGCTAACCTGTGATCAATGCTAACATTCAGGAAACATCTCAAGGAGGAATGAGATGCCACAGCATAGGAATGTAGTGATTAAGATATTTGATGTTTAGGGGATTGACTTTATGGGACCATTCATGTCATCCCTTAACAATAAGTACATCCTTGTTGCTATTGATTATGTATCTAAATAGGTTGAAGCAGTGGCTCTCTTAACTAATGATGCAATAGGAGTACTTCACTTCTTAAAAAGAAACATCTTCACTAGGTATGAGACACTATGAACAATCATTAATGATGGGGGCTCTTACTTCTGTAATAAGCAATTTAACAATTTGCTTGCAAAATATGGAGTGAGACATAAGGTAGCCACACCTTACTACCCTTAAACAAGTGGTCAAGTGGAGTTGTCAAATCGAGAGCTAAAGTGAATCTTAGAGAAAACTATCAATGCTTTAAGGAAAGATTGGTCGCTTAAGCTTGGTGATGCACTTTGGGCTTACCGAATTGCTTATAAGAACCTAATTGGTATGTCCCCATATTGCATGCTCTTTGATAAGGTGTGCCATCTCTTAGTGGAGTTGGAGTATAAAGCATATTGGGCAATTAAATTCCTCAATTTTGATAGGTAAGCTACTAAGAACCATAGGTTACTCTAATTGGACAAGCTAGATGAGTTTAGGAATGAGGCTTTTGAGAATGCTCGTATCTACAAGGAGAAAACCAAGATGTAGCATGACAAGCAAATCCTCAATCGAGAGTTCAAGGAGGGACAAAAAGTGTTGTTGTATAGCTCCTGTATGAGGTTATTTCCTTACAAGTTGAGGTTTAGGTGGTCAGGACCCTTTGTGGTCACCAAAGTCTTTCCTTGTGGAGCTATGGAGATAAAAAAGGATGGTGAGGAACCTTTTTGGGTTAATGATCACCAGCTTAAGCACTTTTGGGAAGGGGAAACTTTGGACAAGAGTGAGAGAGGGTTGGATCTGCATGATCCAAGATAAGCATAAACAAAAAATAAAAAATAGAAACAAAATTTTAGCTAAAGACTTTAAACCAAGCGCTGAGAGGGAGGTAACCCACTATTGCGTCTCTTTTCTTTTGTTTGTGTTTGCTTTCCTTTTAGTTTCCTATGTTTGTGATGTTTTAGTTTTCTTTTGTTCTGTTCAAATGTTTTCTTATGTTCATGTTTTTCTTTTTGCCTCCTTAGCTTAATTCCTCTTAGGCTAGTCTACTATGACTTCTTTTGTTCCCACTTGTGCAGGATTGTTTGATTAGAGTTTGGTACATGTAAGAGATGACTATGTTGCTAGTTTGGAGAAATTATAGAGTGGCTATGGTGATATTCCACACTTATGAACATGGGACTAGCTAGGAAATTGTATAGATGTAGCCATCTCATCAGTCAACACCCTAGGGGAATCTCATTCTTTCCCTTCCTCTTGTTTCATCCATATATATTGTGCTAAACAATGAGGACATTGTTTATCCTAAGAGTTAGGGGTAGATTTTGTGCTGAACTGTAATTGGGGATTGTGTTGGCTAATGTCTAATGGAGTAGTTGGTGGATTTGTGTTAATCTGTAGTGTGCTAAGTTGATTATCCATGGGTTCTTAAGTGTTAGCTACATATTGTGCTTGTGTTGATTGCATATCACTTAATTGCAGTTTGATCCTTATGCTTATTATGTGAAAATGACAATTGGTCCATGCTATTGTTGACATTTGTTTCATAGGCACCAAAATTTTTCAAAAGTTTAGAACTTTAGTTACATTTTTCACAAAAGAGCAATTTTTGACCTAATTTTTTCCACTCTTTGCCCTTTTCAACTTGTTCTTAAGTTGGATGCTCTTTACTTTTCTTGAGTTAAGACATGAAATTGTTGCTTTGTTTAGTTATACCTTGTTTAGATTGAGGTTTGACAACTTAGGATTAAGGCAATGTCCTTGATTAGGGATTAGGTCTTTGCTTTTTTAAGCTGACTATTATGTATGAGTATCCTTTGAAGTCCAAAGAGCCTAATATGATCATGTAAATCATGGAAAACTTAAGCTTTCTTTGAATGTTTCTTCCCGAATACAAAAATAACTTAAGTTGAGGGTAAAATAAACCCCAACCAAATGATAAATCAAAGAAAAAAGGAGAATAAAAAAAGAGAAAAAGCAAAAAGAGAGTATAAGTGGACATTTGGGGTACCCAATAAGTGTATGGGGTATCTCTTTGAATGAATAATTCTTGATGAGCCCCTAGTGTTTAACTTATGAAAAAGGTGAGGAATAAAAAACTCCCTAATGTAAATCAATTAAATAAGCTATGCATGTGTGCTTGAAGGGAAAAAGAAAGCAAAAATAATGGAAAATAGACAAATCGAGAATGGCAAAGTAAAGGAAGAGCTTATTGTTTGCATCATTTACTTGGTGGTATAGCGCTTATGATATGAATTAAGAGTGTATACATGCATGTCTAGTGTACACAATGTGAGGATCTCCTCTTTAGTTGATGGGTGTTATATTTAATCTTTAATAGGAGAATCTTGGTTTAAACATGGTAATTCAACTCTATTGAGCAAGTGAGTAGTGCCTTAAGTCTATTTCTAGTGATTTGTGTGCATGTTGATTGATTGAGTAGCTAAGGGGCAAAAAAAAGTTGCTTAAACTTGATTTAGAGTAGGGAGAATGCAACTAGTTCAAATAAGCCTTATGGTTTTGGTGCCATTATGAAGTAGGCATTGATGATGATTGAATGTGCTTGCATTCCTCTTGAGTACTTTGTTTTGAGATTGACATTTAGATTTGCTTGAGGGCAAGCAATTTACCAAGTTGGGGGTAGTTGATAAATGTGCAATTTACACATTTATCCTCTTTTAACTACAGTACATTTATGTATTTTATTGTGCTATTGATGTAGATTTTACTTGAAAATCAATAAAATCTAAGCTTTTTGAACCATAATATATAAATAGTGAAAAAGGATCAAATGTTGGCTTGAAATGATTTGTATGTATTTATAAGTGTCTCGTTTTTGGACCACTTATGAATTGTGCACTACAATCATGTATGCAATACAGCAGCTGATCCAACAACAAGAAAGCAGTTTGGCATTTAAGATAATAGCAGCATGCAACTGAGTCCATAGACGAGCTCCAAACTGCAGTTGAATGATTAGAGATGCTCCATATGATCAGCAGTAGTAATTCAAGAAATAGCAGTTCCTCAATCCAGGCTTCATTTCAAGACCCTTGCACAGTGAACTAAGTGCAGCAGTACATAAAAGTCTCATCCGGGCCACAGTCTAAACAATAATGGCTTATTTATTTTTGTTCCATCTTACAACTTCATGAATAAACCAACTTCTTCTTATTTTGAATGTGCACGTTGGCTTAAATACTCTCTTTTAGTTCATTTGACAGCAAATACATAAGCATTAATTGTGAGTCTGAAACCAATGCAGGTTCGCAACAGGGACTTTCATGGCAACAACTGAGCATGCTCAGCTCCTAGTCAAGCAACTAGCTGAACTTGGGCTCTCTTTCAGTTTGAGTACACCAAAGACAGCTTCAGCTGCAACAAAACTAATCTCCTCAAGTACAAGGGCAGCATCGGTGGAGTTGAGCTTTTTAACTCCCCATAGCAGCAACAATTCAAGACAACCAAAGTGCAGTAGACCCGAACTCTCCAACTTGCAGCAGCTGAACTTCAAGAACTTTATGACATAAAAATAGCAGCAACTTCAATCCAAGAAATATCAGCAACTATGCTAAGCCCCACTAGCAACTCCTAGCCGAGAACCAAGCACCACAGCAGCTACTAACATTCAGCTCCAATCATTCCCATCGAGCAAGCAATAAAGCAACTAGGTGAGGATGATAGCAGCAACCGTGAGTTCCAAGTTCAACAGCTGCAAACTCTAAGGCCTAAAGCAACTTCACCAGCAGCTGTCCATTTCCAAGCAACCAAGCTATGATAGTAGCAGCCGCACTTTGCAATTCCACTCCAGTCTGCAGCAGGAAACAAGCAGTAATGTGGCTACAGTTAATCGCAGCACTTCAATTCAACTGTAGTAGCTCGTGATTTGTGCTCTAAACAACTGCAACATGAATCGAGTTCAAGAAACTCCAAAACAGAACAAAGCCCCGGCACTCCAAAGCATTCACGAACAGCAGTAGTTTATTGAATGAAAATAGTAGCAACTGAGCACCATGACTGAACCAAGAAGCACTCTGAACTCAACTTTAATCAAGCTATTGTGGACCATGCTAATGTTGAGCAGCCATTGAACTTAAATTGAGCAAATTTCTTTCATGCTCAAAGAATGACTTGACTTCACAGCAGCTCTTTCTTTGGTGCAAATCTGAGCACTCCAATAGCACCTTTTTTTTTCTAACCAAGCATAAGAGAACCTCTACTCCATAACAATATGAGCAAGTAAGGACCGAGTAGCCAACAATTAAAGACAGAGTCGGCAGCAGCTGCAAACATCCAAGCAATTCTGCGAGAAGATCAAAACAAGGCAGACCCAATGAGTTCATTCAATCGAACAACATCAGAATACAAATTGAGCTTCACAAGTCAACTGAACCAACCATGCCGATAATCTCGAAGCTGCAGCAGCCACCCAGCAACTCCAAGCATCAGCCCGAAAGCTAACTGACAGCAGTTACAACCATCCACCCCACAATAGCAGGCCGTGATCCACTCAAATTGCAGCAGCGGTTTCCCAAACATGCGGCAGTAGAACAGAGCGCTTTCCGACCAGCAACTGCGATACATGAACAGTTCTCCGAGAGCAGCAACCAACCCAATTCTGAGCAAGCAGTAGCCGAGACAGCCCTTTGCCGAACAGCAGCTGCACTACCTTCAATAACAGACAGCTCCTATCTACGTGACAGCAACATCCGAACAGCCTCCATGCTGACCAATCCAAGCATGAAGAACCAGTAGCAGCTACGACCAGGACTAAGCACCAAGCTATCTAATCAACAGGCCACGACAACAACTTAACAACGACTATAACCTTTGTAAAGGGTCAAATTTAATATTGGGCTTTTAAGCCTATTGAGTAAATAGATTTGACTTCTTAAACTAAGGTAATAGGATCTGAGAAGTTAAGTTCATAAATTATTGGGATAATCAAGGAAAATTTAGTATGGTTGACTTGAAGTAAGGCCAGTTGAGCTGGTTAGTTTGATCCAATTTTTTTGATTTGGTTCACATTAATGAAATATAAAACCTTTTATTTGGTTCTAAATCAATGGAAAAAGCCCATTTAATACGGTTGGAAGTATGGATTGGATCATGGGGACATGTGTAAAATATATTTCTAACTAGAATAATAGATTCGATAGGAGCAGATTATTATTTACTCAATAATTATAGATAAATGATTTTAATAGGTGAATTTATACTATAATTAGAATTCCACTACTCCGAGAGATAGGCAAGTTCTATTGAGCTTAGTTAAATCTCTTGTAGTCAATTTTAAATATCGATTTAAGATATCACATCGATTAAAATAAAAATAAATTTACAAATCTTATTTTTATCTTTTTTATCTCTTAGACCCAAGATCTTTATAGTATAGCTAAAACATTTGATTTAGTGTTCATCTTGTTATTTAGCTTTCACTCACTTTTAATTCAATTATTGATAACTTAACTTAGGGAAAAACTTAGATAATTTAGTACTTAACACCTAACTTCTTGTGAAATACGACCTTGACTCATTGTTTGTTCTACTTTCACGAATCGATATACTTGTTAGTTCACGTACTCATGTTTTTAGCGAGTCATCAAGCTGATTTAGCATGGATGTAGCCGACCTGTTTATTATGTCCTAGTGCGACTGAGCAGATCTTGGCTGAACAGATTCGGTCGAGTAAGCCAATCTCGGTAAAGTAGTGTAGATGGGTAGAATAGGACAGTCCGATCTACCTGATCAGAGTAAACCTAACATAATAGAATAGAGTTGACTACAATAGAGCAGAGTAGACCAAGTATAGCAAGGAAGATCTAGCATAGCAGGGTACAAATAGTAGCCTAAGACAGAACTTGCAAAGCACGTCGAGTCTTCCACTACTACCATAGTTCATAAATAGGTTTGTAAGAAGGCTTAGTTAAGGTAGAGCGGGGTGTACTCAACATAACAGGGTAGACTTAACAGATTAGGGTAAGCCATTCAGCAATGATAGAGCACATAAACAAGTCATTCATTTGCGTGGAGCCGATAAGCAAGCCTCCTATGTAGTCCAAAGCTTGGCATTTCGTTGGGTCGATGCCTGGAATCCTATTATAGGTTAAGAAGGCAAAGTGAGGAAATCCAAGCTCTTAGTACTATGACTGTACCACAAGTGCGACCAATCTAAGCTGAGGGACATGCATGATGAAAACTTAAGTCAAGAGAAGTTGAGGATGTAGAAGATGAGAAGTTTTTTTAGTATGACAAGTGTAAACTCCAAGCTACTCCTTAGGCTAAACACAATAAAGTGCAAGTTCTGAGCTTTTCTAGATCCGATAGTACCGATGAATATATAGAATG
Organism: Lumnitzera littorea; assembly: GCA_024138015.1. Taxonomy (NCBI): domain Eukaryota; kingdom Viridiplantae; phylum Streptophyta; class Magnoliopsida; order Myrtales; family Combretaceae; genus Lumnitzera; species Lumnitzera littorea. Next base: position 17,591,040 of record JAMXBB010000008.1, read on the forward strand.
GGAAGAAAAGGTTGTGAAGTTATTTGATTTCTATGATTACAAAAATTTACTGGGTATTTGAGTAGCAACCAAATAATTTTCTAGGTATGCAGTAATGTGGTGAAAGAAGTTGTAGACCATACATCAATGAGCCAGATGAAAAATATAAACTTGGAATAAGATGAAATGAGTATTAAGGAGTAGATTTGTTCCTAAGCATTATGAACAAGACACTTTTCAATGCCTTTAGGAACTCAAGCAAAGTGGTTGATCTGTAGATGAGTATGTCTGAGATTTCTAGTTGTTAATGATCCATTGTGATGTTGACAAGCCTGAAGCACAAGTTGTAGCAAGGTTCATTTTTGGTTTGAAGCCTAAGGTTGGGAACATTATAGAGGTATAAAGACTTGGGACTTTAGATGAGGCTATCTAAATCACCTTTATAGTTAAAAGATAGAGGTGAACTCAGATCAACCTAGTTTTGACCAGCTGACCTGGTATGCCAAGTAGATCTGGCATATTAACCCGACCTAGATATGATTGAGCTTAATATAACTCTTGAGGTGGATTGTCGAAGTCAAGCTGCAAACAAACCTGATGAGGGTCAAGGAGCCTAAGATCAAGAAGGACTAAAGTTAGAGTTTTGGTCGAAAGACTCGAGAAATCAAGTCCTTCAAATGCCTTGGGTTTAGACATGTTGCTAGTTAATGTCCGAACAGATATGTGATGACTATTGTAGGTGAGACCCCATAAATTGAGGTTGGAAGTGTGAGTATAGAAGAAGAGGAAAAAGGTATTAGGCAATTGCTCCTGACTTGAATTTGGACAGTATCGCATGGTTATCTGAAGATGTCTTAGTACCTTTACTATTAATGAGAATGAATAGAGAAAGAATCTCTTTTATATGAACTGTCGAGTAAATGGCAAATTATGTGCTTTGATTATTGATGGAAGGAGTTGTACCAATGTTAAAATGCAAGAAGTAGTAAAGGCTCTGATGTTGCTAACTTATTCCCATCCTAGACCTTACAAGATATATTAGCTTAATGAGAAAGGTAGACTTCCTATTATCGAGTAAGTCAGAGTGCTGATCACTATTGGTGACAAATACATGGATGAGGTGCTATATGACGTCCTACCTATGTATGCCTTAAACATACTTCTTAGTTGACCTTGGTTATTTGACTTGTGTGTACTTTACAAAAGATATCAAAAGATGTACGTATTCTAAAAGGACAATAGAATTGGTGTTGACCCTAATGAGTTGTAAGGGAGTTCAGGAATACCAAACTAAGATATCCAAGTCCCTATAGAATAAGCCATTGGTAATTTCCCAAGCTAAATTCCCTAAGGTCATTAAGTTTGAGGAGTTTATCTTTCTATAGATTAGGAGGCTACTTGAGCTAAAAGAGTTCAAAACATTGCCATTTAAGGTGGAGGCCTTACTCCAAAAGTATGCCCACCTATTTCCTAAAGAGTTACCGAAAGGTTTATCCCCTATTAAAGGCATTGAGCATTACATTATCCTTCAACCTAGAGTAGCTCTACTTTATCGACTTATCTATAGGCTCAATCCAAAGCAGGTAGCCAAGCTCAAGAGACAAGTAGATAAGCTAATTGATTAGGGCTACATCAGAAAAAGTATGAGCCCTTGTATTATGCCAGCTATACTTATACCTAAGAAGGATAACTCTTAGTGGATGTGCATTAACAACTGACCTATCAATTAAATCACGATCAAGTATAGGTTATTCATTTATATTATAATCAAGAAATAAAGACTAGGTGTAGCATAAACCAAACAAGAAAAATTATAAGAAGGATATATCCTTGTAATAAGATTGCCTTCTTTTTCTTCCTCCAATTATAGGCAGTGCAACTATTTTAATTGTTGCTTTTTGTGAGAATATGTCCCTGCAGTTGCTAAATTAATATACATATATATATATATATATATATGAGATTTTATGATCTCGTCCTTTATTTTGAATAGATCGATCCTACCCTCTTTTTGACAATTCATTTCTATTTTTTAAAATTTGAACCTTTAATTCATAATTTATTTAATGATTCAAATTTAAAGGAGTATAAATCAAGAATAAGATAAATAGTAATATTGATTCCTTAAAAAACAAGAACTAGACCGTAATATAATCCATATATATATATATATATATATATATTCATTTGGTTATGAGAGGTACTTCCTTATTGTAAATTCCCTACAAAAATTGTAATCTTTTTGTAGTAATCTTTGCATGCTATGTTTAAACCCTAAAAAATCAGTAGTTTGAACTTTAATTTAAGTCCGAGTGTCCTAAACTGTATCATGAGTCGATAAGGTTAGAAACAATAAAAGATTATGAAACTTAATAAATCGAATATAACACCGATAATAAAAACCCTAGAAATTGATTAAAACCCTAAATCGCATATCAAAACCCTAAATCCGATTTATGCATAATTACATGAAATCGAACCTGAACTTAATCGAAACTCTAAAACTATAACTTTAAGCCTATAAAATAATTAAATATTACTCAATAGCGATATAATTGTAATCGATTGTAATTATCGACTAAATCACGTAATCGTATAAAATTTTTTAACGAAATTGTTAAAATAACTTGTAAAAATTATAATTGTAACGGATACCAATTAAATTGATAAATTTTCATAAAATTCAAAAATTAATTTATAATTATTATTTTTATGATTTTTATGTTTAAAAAATTTACATATATTTTTTTATTAATTCCTATTTATTTCTTTTTCCTTCCTTTTACTTTTCCTTTTCCTTTTTCTTCTTCTATTTTTTTTCCTTTTCCCATGTGATTTTCAGTTGCAAATGCAGCAACCCATGTGTATGAATTTTAATTATAAGTGTTAAACACTTAAGGGAGAAAGGACAAATTAATAGAGGAAGTGTTATATCTAATTTAATGCTTAATCTAATTGGATAATGATCTTGTATTTTTTTTTTGTTTACTTGCTTTCATCTGCTAATTTACGTCCTAAAAAGAAAAATCTGGAAGTGAACAATTAAGAAAAAAAAAAAAAAAACAAGTCGAAACAGAAACAAAAGAAGAAGGGAAAGAAAACAAAACAAAAGAAAATCAAGAACAAGAAGAAAATTAAGAAGAAGAAGAAGGAGGAGGAGGAAAAGAAGAAGAAAATTAAACATATTTAGGTAAGTATATTTATTTATACATGTGTATATTATATAATATGTGCATGTATATACTAGGTATTTTATTACATGTACATACATATGAGTAGATAAATTAATATATATGTAGATCTCTTTTATGTGTATAAACATATGTATGTGGACATGTTTATATACATTATTATGTAGAATATACGGTATATGTATATATAGGTAAGTATAAATAAGAATACATGTGCTAAGTATTTAGTATTTTCATTAATTAAGCCTTTATATATATATACATATGTACATGTGAAGATGTATATTTATGTATAGTTATATATAATCTTCATTTTCATATATGAATATAAGTATGAGTATACGTATATTATATATATATATATATACATGTGTTTCGTATTTGTATATTCATGTACACATATAAGCTTTTTTTTTATATATATGTATATATTTATGTGGCGTGAATATGTGTACAATTATAATAGTAAGTATATATATAGCATATATAAGTATACCATGCGTTAAATAAGATATAATATACAATAATATTTACGAAATAAAATAAGTTTATAAATATGTAAGAAATAGGTATATATATATAGAAGTACCGTAAATTAGGAAAAATAATTACTAATTAAGTAAATTAGAAAAATTAATCAAATATAGTAATAAGTATATATATGTGTGTGTTTATCGTAAAATACAAATAAATAATAAGAAAATAATAAATAATAAAAATAAAGGTAATAATAATAATAATAATAATTTTAATAAGTCTAAAATCTCAAAAATAGGTAAAAATAAGTAATTAAGGTAAAATTTTGTTAAAATAATAAAATTATCAATTATATGATTTAAATAATTATTAAATCATAAATATACTAAGAAAAAGATAAAATTAATATTTTAAAATTTTTTAAAATTAAAATAATAAATTTTGTGATATTTTTATATTATAATTCAAATTACGAGTCATAATATCTGAAACGAACCTTGCTATAGGAAAATACACCCGAAAACTATTAAAATGGACTATAAGTTCATAAACGAAAAAGTTATACACGATTTAATAAAAAGCTCGAATTGGCAATTTCGCGTAATTAAGTGAAGTAAATATTACAAATTATGATACTAGTTTAGCTTTAAATTCCTAAACTTACAATTTTTTATATTCCTTATTCTTAGATGATCTTGACCTTAGCCCTAAGCTAATATCAGATTATTACGATTCTTGAGTTGATCATAGCTGAGTGAGTTTTTCCTAATGATCCCATACTTGGTTGTGTTTGTAATTAGTGAATATGAATTATGCTCAATAATTGAAAGTTGTATGAGGATGGGTTATACTTGTGTGTGATGACTGTTTATTAATGATGAATTTACTTTAAAGTATGATAACATATATTGTTATATAGTAGATTTGCTAAGGACTGATTGTTTATGACCTTATTGATTATTGAATAATACGACCTAATTTTACTCGATTAGAAAAAGTTAACTTGAAACACGCATAATCATACACCGTATAACTAATTCCGACTGTCATATTACACGGAGCTAGCAAAAGGTCATACGTGGGTTGATTATTTGATTGTTATAGATTTCGTATGGTGCATACATATGATATGATTTTACCCTGGCCCGTGAGATTATTAGGTGTTAGAGGCGCCAACCGCCTGGCTAAGGATCAAGTCTAGAAGCTTTCGTTTAGAGGTGAGTGAAGGCTACATGAACCTATTCACAGTTATATATAGAACTCGTTTTTTTATAAAATTGAGAATGGACATACCATTACGCGGAGTTCCATTATGAGATAAGTTCTAGTATGATATTCGGATCTGACTGAGCTGATGTATCTCCAACCTTGGCTTCAGAGAGCGTTAAATTTGAGTTGCAAGCAGTACCTGGTCACCTATATGTATATGTTTGGCATATTGATTGACATGCATTTATTTGATTGAATTTAAGTAATATATAACTTAATTATGGAATGGTTGAGAGGATTATCCCACTAAGCTAGTTAGCTTATATCCTTATAGCTTTCTTTTGCAGGCTAAGTTATTCGTGGAGTTGGGTTGCCGCATGCCCGAGGTTAGTCGTTCATCAGAAGGTTAATGTGGGAGCAAGACGTGATCAGAATGTACTCATGATAGTTTATCTAAATTATAGATTCGATTATGTAATCAAATGATACTAGTTTGAATTAAGAAATGCTTTAGACTTCTTACCTGTAAATTCTTAGATAAATAGATTATATTTTATATTTCTTTATCTTATTATTATTATTATGAAATGATATTGCTTGTGCAACTCTTGGTAGTCCGTAGTCGTAGCCATAGCCATAACCGTAGTGTTATGTATTGCATAAAGGACTGTCGATTATAAGAGAATTCAATCTATAATCCTTTATATGGAATACGGCGACTACTATAACTAACCCCTCAGATTACGATACTATGTTTGCTGTTTCTCAATTGATGCACACACATACACAAACATATGTTGATTTTATACCAAAATGGCAACTTCTTGAATGAAGCAAAGCAGCTCCAATTAGCATATTTTTAATGTATTAGTTTGTTCATTTTCATTTTTTATTTTACACCTATTTTTTAGATTACTTTTTTTTTTTTTAACTTGTTAAAATCATCATTCATATGTATAGTTTAGCTCAATTATTTATTATATTATAAATTATATTGTATTGTTTTATTTGCATTTTGCGCAAGCATTGTAGTTACGTCTTCGACTAGCATATTTATATTAAGAAAAAATATGCCATTTCTTTTACCTGATTTAAAAAAAAAAAAAAGATGCCATTGGATAAATAGATTTAGAGCTAAAAGTGTTGGGTAAAATCTTCAAAGTAGTTTATTGTTTCAGAAAAAGGTGACTTGTGGGAAACGACTTCGAAAAATGCCTTATGTTTATCTATCCTTAGTTTCACACTAATTAAAAATTCTCATTCCTCACAGAAACATGGCCTGTAATTTTCATTTTCCAACTTATAAACCGTTCAATTAGTTATTAAAAATAACAAAAATAGAAAAAAGAAAGTGTATTTAGCAAGATACCTTGAACTATTGTGTAGCATAATTGATACATTCTTAGAATTATTCTATAGAAAAAGAAAACTTAAAGAGGTTACATTTTCCTCATAATAAAGCTCGATCCATATAGTTGTAATGGTTATTTGTCATTTCAAGACAATAAATCGTATAAGAAATGATAAAGAACCAAAGGAATTCAATGAAATTAGAAGCCGAAGTAATTATTATCACTGAACTGAATTGGTTAGAATATCTTTAGATTACTGGGTTGTCAAAGTCAAAGACAAATTAGTAGCTGGTCTCATAATCCGCAATCGAATTTGTGCTATTGATTTCGGTTTATGCATCATAATTCAAATCATATACCATAAACATTGGAGCTGAATTTTTTTTTTTTTTCTTTTTCAAATTGCAAGAAATGTTTTAATAATAGTAACATGCCATTTGGAAAAATCAGTACTAGTAAATCATTTTCTTTCACTAAAAGATTATAATGCATTCAATAGGTATGGTACATTAAATCTTAAGATAATCTCATACTTTTTATGTTGTTTTAAGAACTAAATTCATATCTAACAGTTGGTATATACTGAATTCGGACATCAAATGAATTCTTTCCTAAGAGAAGCATTTATCTACATTAGGGTTTTTTTTAATTCAACAAATAATTTCTGACGTATATATGTATCTGCGTTGTGGATTGATATTTCAATTGTAATATTAAACAGATGCTCTTTCTTCCAAGGCAGATTCTCTCTCTTCTTCCTCCCTTACCTTACAACCCTAATTAAAAAACCATAAGGGCAGCCACCTTGCTGGCCTACCCCAAACACAACCATCTTCTTTTTCTTTTTTACCTTTTCCTTTCCATCATCTCTATTTTCAATAACTCAATAAAGACACCTCCATCCACCATTTTCAACCTTACAATTCTCCATCTCTAGATCTGAAACTCATCAAATGCGTTGCTTCATCTCTGGAGGTTTCCGACACATCTCCATCATGGTTTATTATATATACAGCAGCACGATGAGTACATATATGAAATAAATATAAACAAGAAGCAGTAGCAACAATAAGAACAACAATAATGATAGCAATAACAATAATAATAGACAATCAATTATGTATTTTGCATAATTATCCACATTCGCACGACATAATGCACATAAAAGAAAATAAGAAAGTGAAAGAAAGAAAAAAAAAAGAAAAAGAAAAAGGAACTTAACGAAAAAGTCGGCCACATTGCGCATCTAGTAGATCCATCCAAGATGGAGGGAGGTATGCCGAGAGCAGCCCTAGAATCATTGAAATGCCAACAGAAAAGGCAGTTGCTCGCGTCAAGTATTTGAGGATTTTTTCCAACAATACGTCACTCCGATGAACCAGCAGTTGCACTAGGGTCATCACAATAGCTCCGGAGCTGCAAACACTAAAAAAATTGAATGTGACGTAGACGCTAAAAAAATTCACTTTCTCTTCGAGTTCCCTTGGAGCGTTAAAGATCGACTTAAATGACACGAATAGTGACAAGAGAATCATCAGCATGAAATTGAAAGTCGGCTTCATGATTAATTAATTATATTGTGAAACGAAATATATGTTCTGCGTGTGTAAAGTTAAAAACGGAGCTAGAGTTTGTGTGTTATATATATAATATAATTGGCTTGGTTAGTTCCTGATTTAATGGTATAGCTTATCTATAGTTGTTAGACCCTACTAAAATAGGAACTACCACACAAACACACGCACAACCAATTAACTGATCCCTAAAAAATATCTTTTTATTAGGTAAAATATGCATAATACTAATATCAGGTGTTAATAAAAACAAGTAAATGTACATAGCAAAATATAGTTGGAAATAGGCTGGAAAAAACAATTGACGAATCCAACCAGAATTCAATTGGTTATTTTATTTTAAAAAACAACCTGTTCAGTCATAATTCAGTTTGATTATGAGTTATCGGCTTGTGATTTGGTTTGCTTCCTCGAGTTAAACAACCATTAGATACCAAAGAAAGAAAAAATAGAGCAGGTTGAAAAAGCTCGAGGGACTGGTTTGCATGTCCATATACATTTGGTAGTACATTGAAAAATTGAGTAATGTTATATGAAGAATTTTTCGTACTTGAGTCATTGCAAATCCTAAAAGCTACTACTAACAACATTGCAACCAAATTATAGTACAACCATATGTGAATTTTTTACAATAAATGAAACGAAACAAATTACATTTAGCGTGGAATTTTAATGGAAGGAAAATAAGAGCACAAATGTGCATGGAATGAAGTGCATCATAAAATAAACTAAGATGATAACTTTGAGAATAATTGAAATGAAACAGAAAAGAATGAAACAAAAAAAAAAAAGAAAGAAAGAAAGAAAAGGGGAGAGGTTTCCTCCAAAAGTAAAGAATTCATAATATTAACATATAAGCTAAAGGTATAAGAAAACAAGTTAAAGGCCATTGATATTTATTTTAAAATATATATTTTTGTTAATGAAAATTATAGATGCATGTAAAAGATTCTCACAATTTATATTTATCTTGAAAAGATTGTTGTAAACCCTATCATTTAATTATACAAACATATTTTATATATCTACCATATATCTAAATCTATATATTATATTTATTATATTATATTAAGCCAATAACCTTTTATTCATCTCCACACTTTAGCATATAATTTTTTCCCTCTCTCCAACATTATCTTTCTACAATATTTATATTATGTATTAATTTTCCAAAAATATCTTCTGCTATATATATATATATATATATATCTCCTTCCATACTATAACATTTAATTCTCTCTCTATATTATTTACACTATGCAATAACAAGTTTCATCATTTCTTTTTATTAAATCTATTATCTATTATATATATATATATATGTATGTATGAAGCAAATAATCTTCTGTTCAACTCTATACTTTTGATATATAGTTTTATTTTTTCTTTCTCTCTCTAACATTATCTTTCTACAATATTCATACTATGTATTAATATGTTCCAAAATAGTTTCTTCTACTATATGTGCATATCTTTCTTCGTGATATAATATTTAATTCTCCCTCTATATTATCTATATTATGTATTAACAGGTTTCATCTTTCTTTTTATTAAGTATATCATATATTATCTACTATATGGACATATATATATGTATATATACAACTATTAAGCCACTAATTATTATTTGTCTCTTAATTATATTAGATTAGTATTTTTTATTATTATTAAACCACTAATTATTATTTTCCCCCACATTATAGTATAACTACTATCCAGTATTGCATTCCACTTACTGCCATTAACTATCATATTTGATTTTGATTATATGATTTTATATATTTGGTTAATAGCTACATTATATAAGGCAAAATACTAACAAAAATAACAATCTAAAATGCATAAAATATATATATATATATATTTTTTCAAATATTTTTTATTAAAAATACGTGAATTTTCATTTTCCAACCGTAACAGTTTACTGAAGCTGTTGTAACCTAATGACATTATTATTGGTCTTTCATTGGGATAAACGAGAGTTCAAATCTCTCCTCACCCATAGTTAGCAAAACTTTAATATTCCAATTACCTTTTTCATTATAATTATGAAACGAAAATAGACAAGACATAAATAAAATAATTTTCCAAATACAAAATAGATCAAACACAAAACAAATATATAAAAGATGCAAAAAAAAAAAAAAAAACCAAATAGAATCAAAGTATGTAAATTGTGATTACCATTATTAACAACTCTATTTATAATATATTTTTGTAAAGTATGTTTCATTTGTTTTCCTTGTATTTTTTAAACTACTCAAGCATTGTTTCACAAATCATTGGTTAGGTTTTTTGTTTTTTTGGATAGAGTAATTATCTTATGTTTTTGTGATATTATACACTATAATTAATTTTTGCACATGAATCCTGAATGTATTGATAGCTAGTATAATATATAATATATAAGTTAGTAAGGAGGTGGTAACTACCATTCAATTGTGCATTTTATTATATAATTTTATTAATTAAATTACATATTCTATAATTTTATTAATTGCATTCCATATCCCATAACATAGAAAATGACTCATTTTTCTTCAATAACCCACATGTCAATTTTAATTTGTGCTATTCAATATGAAACTTCCTTATTCATCGTCTAAGGAAAAAAAAAAGCAACTTATTATCCCAATCTAAGTTAATGTATCCCTTTTTGATTAAAAAAATTTGATTTTAGAAATTGGAAGTTATTAATTATAGTTGATTTTTAATTATTTATAATTATATAAAAAATAAAAGAGGATAAATTAAATCTATTCAATCATAAGGGAATTAATGTTTATACAATTGAAATGCCCTAATAGTAGATAGTTAAAAAGATTGATTTTCATACAATAGTTCTTTGGAAGAGGGTTTTTTTTTGTTTTTTTTCTTAGGTAAGAGATGAGAAGAAGATTTATTTTTTAAGTTAAAAATGTTCAATATTTAAAAACTTATCATTTAACAAATAAAAAAGATCACTAAAATTAGATTAGCACATTTGATATAATTTTTAAATCATTTGTTTCTATATATAACTCCCATAAATTATAAAAAACTCATTGTGTTTTTTCACTATCTTAGAGACATACAACAATTTTTGGGATGAAGCAATTACTATATATCATGCCCTAATAGATACCTTGGACATGATAGCTTGTCATATATCACCCTAAGCATCTTAGATTAGCCCTATAACCAATCCTAAACCTTCAACACGATATACAAGGTGTCTTTCAATACCAAGTAACTTCTTAGATGTACATTCTTAAGCATATCAAAACAATTAGAATTTAATTAATTAACACAATTTTATAGTCATCATTCATAATAACTATAAATGGGAACACCATCTCATCAAAATATAGCAAGAGCCTAACTTTTGTGATTTTTTTATATAGTCTAATTTCCATAAATGGGAACTTAGGTCTCTAGGTAAATATTACATAATATATCCAAATTTCTCAAAGGGGTTTATGATAATAATAATAATAATCAATCTATCAATCTCTCATTCCTCTTCTCTCATAACCTAACTCCCTTCACTAACCTCAAGCATAGCATACCCCTAACATAAGCTATAGCTCCTCTTACAATAGAAGACTAGAAGGGTCTAAGCTTTCAACTAGTTTAGTGAGTAATTCCTTTCACTACACCTTTAACCACATGCATGCAAACAATCAAATGCTGAGACAAATATATATACTCAAGGTTTTGCCCTTAAAGCTAAGTTAGAGTTACTTAAACCATCATACCTGGTTTCCAAGCACCCTTAACTACTTATCATATGCATGTCTCATATTCTCTCTATTATTTCTTCTCATTCAATTCCTTTAGATATTATTGATTTCATGTCCTTGATTTTTAAGCCGAAAGTGTAGATGTGAGTAGTACATGAAGTGTACTCATCCCTAAGTAATGGACTATAAGTAGCTAAACAACAAACAAATTTATTATCTAATATTAATGTGTCTTAACACAACAAGCATGTAATTCCATGCACATGTAATTCCCAAACTCCTAAGCATGCCAATTATTATCTTAATTTAGTACAACTATTCTACAAGTAAATAATAAGTATAGTAGTCATCTAAATATTATCTTGGCTATAATGTACTATGGGTAATAATAATCTGTAAGCAGGTTTGATTAACATCAGATTGCCTGTAATAACCAAGAAGAAGTATGAATATGGAAGTGGATGATTGCCTACTAAACTAACTATTCTTGCTATAATTCCTAGTTTGGACTCAAACTTGTTTTTATCATAACTTTTTTCATTTTAACTCTGATTTTTGTGTTCTTATATTTATTTTTTATTGTTTTTGGATGTAGATTCCTATGGTGTAGTCTGTTTCTACATATTGGAAGCACAATTTTAGCTATAGGTCCAAAAAGTTGCAAGCCTCTTGAGTTATTCAGTTTAATTATTCTATTTTGTTCTGTTTTTGTTTTTATTTTGAATAATTCCAATTCCTAGTGAGTTTTAAATCTTCGTTGCACCTTGGCGTAATGTTTGGGCTTAATTCTTTATAAGTCCATATTTATTTCTTGACCCAACTTTAGTTTTTTGTGCTTAATGTTCCAAGAGTTAGGTTTTTGGGCTTTGTTGCTAAAATTCATTAAGTTAGGCTTCCTGTTTATTAATATTATTAGGATAGGCCTTAAATTTTCTACCTAAGATTTAGTAACTTGCTAGTAGCTTTGTGTTCTTACCTAATTTCTACCAGTTTTGGCTAGTTATAGCCATTTAAGGCTAAGAGCCTAAGCTCGACTTGTTGATTTAGGTTAAAAAATTATCTTAACACATTTCTAAAATATTTTTAAGTTAGCCTTCAATTCTATCCAAGGGTGCTTTTGGAGCTGCTTGGGTTGATTTCAAGCTTGTAACAAGATGTTAACTCTGTTTTAACTTCTAGTGTTTTAGTATAGTGTTTATATCACTTAGATAAGTCCTAAATCACCGTAGTCTTATCTAAAACATCATCCTATTAAAATATTAATTTAGGGACGGAATTTTAAGTATTTTATTAAGCTTCAGAATAAGTGTTTTTCTCAACATTTTACTTAAACAACCCTATGTACACACTAAAAAGGTATTAGGAGGCATTTTTAGCGTAAGATATCAAGATAAAAGCTAACAAAACTTGGAAAGAGCCCAATGCATCACACATCCAAAATGTATCTTCATGTATAATAGTGTTTTGTTGGGTCATTTTTTAAGATACAAACTTTTAATTTTGCTACTAGAACATATACTCAAGTTTCTATGACTTTCATGAAAGAAGACAATACTTTACATGATGAAACTTCTCCAAAGTTTACTCCTAAGAATGTGTACAAGGCAAGAGTAACAAGAACATGTATATATATATATTTTACACTTCTTATTTTTGGTCCTAATATAGCAACTCTAAAAGGAAACAATCAAGAAAGACTAGTTCAAGGAAACTTTACTCCACTTAGTTTGGGTGTTAATGGATGGTGCCTAGTTGGTATCCCCTTGCTTTGTTTTCTTGTCGCCTTTATGTGTCCTAAGCTTCCTTCTTCAAGTTAGTCTTCAAAAACTTCTCACCTAGCCCTGTTGGTATGATGAAGTTAGGTGTTGTCCTAAACTCAAGAAGTGCTCTATTTGAAGTAGCTAGAAGGATTAAGAAGTAGATGTTTGAGGGAGCTCCATGTGCTTTAGTTGGGAGTGTGGTTAAGTGTAGGAAAGTTGAAGAAAAGTGGAAGTGAATGAGGTGTAGTATGGCTGTAAATTGTAGAGTTATGGGCGGTATAAGTGTTGGTCTTCTTTCTTTTGATTTCTTAGGATTTTAAGTGAAAGTGAAAGGAGGTGTAGTGTAGAATGAGGAACCAGTTTTGGAAGGGAAATGTGGGTATTGTGTTTAAGGTGAAGCTTGGTTATCAATGTGAAGAAAATGGGAGTTTGAGGGGTTGTTGAATCGATAGTGGGGAAGAAATTTAGAGAGGGTTTGCTTGGTAATTATGATGGATGGGATGGGTTACTTTTAAGAGGATTTTAGGGTGAAAAAGGGGTTAGCATTTGTTGATATTTAGGGATATTAGTAGTTCCTGCAATGCATGAAAGGGGATACAATATCACATATACACATTACTCCAAGTAAGGTTTCTATCTTAGGTAATGGCTAAGCAAAAGGGGCTTCGTAGGTGCTCCCCTAACTAGCATACTCCTAGCTTGATGTGATGATTTAGATTGTGCCCTACAACTAGTCTACAATAAGGATTTTTCATGATACTTTGTAGCAATAAATAAAGAGCAAGTGGCTTGTTGAACTTCACTTGCAAATGGCATCCTAAGTTGTTTCATGTATAGACTTGCATTTTCTTCTCTTTTTTTCTATTATTTATTTATTCAACTATTTATTTACTCACTTATTTACTTAGTTATGTATTCACAAACTTGTTAATTTACCTAATCATTTGTTCATCCAAATTGGTTACTATTAGCTTAGGAACTTGTTTCTTGAAATTTAGTGTTCTACTTAAGAATTTATGGAATTGAAATTAATCAATTACTTAGTTAGTATTTTATTTTATTTATCTCTTCCATTTTGAGCCCTAAAATACCGAAGGGTTTGAATTTTTATAATTGAAAAGGCTTGGTTGTGTTTTAGGAATTCCTATGTAGAGTGTTCTTATGATTTTGAGCCTAAGTTTATTGAGCAAATTTTAAAAATTTAGCTTGTTGACTTGAGGGAATATTGGTGACTACTCAATCTCAACTCTAAGTCCTTAACAAAGATTTAAGGGGTTACAATATATGATTAACAATTTTGTCTTTTGTTGTATTAAGAAAGGCAAATTATCTATGCTATTTATTTTTGTTGATATTTTTCAACAACTTTCCCGCTTAACTATTTTTTTTTTTAGATAATTCTAATTTTTACTCTTACATGCACTTATGTACATAATTATGTATTTTCCCAATATTGAAAAATCTTAATTAATATCCTCTTTTATTGTTTTGTAAGATTATTTTTATTTGATAAATAATTAGTGTATTATTGTTGTTGTACATTTCATAGATTTTTCTCATGCATTTTTTACAACTATCCATTGATTGTTATATAATACCACCTTATTCCTCATTATTTTTAAAAGTCAAGAAACTAAACCCACTTAAATAGTAATATCAATGTAGCCACCTATTAATAGTCACTTGACTTTTACAATAATATTGTCCTTTGTTGCGTTAGGAAAAACAAATTATTTATGTAGTTTATTGTTGATGATATTTTTTACCAACTTTCTAGCTAAACTTTCTTCTTCTTCTTTTTCTTTTTTTTTTTTTAACTTCTGATTTTCACTCTTACAAGTACTTAACTACATAATTTTATATATTCCCAATATTGAAAAACCTTAATTATTATCTCCTTTATTATTGTGTAAGATTATTTTTATTTGATGAATAATTAATGTATTGAAGTACCATACAATCTCGACCAGCTAGTTTTTGAGTAGTTTATATTCTTTATAAAACAATTTGTTCTTATAAACTAGATTAGCATAGACAAATGAAAATTACAATGTAAAAACTTTAGTAAATATATGATAGTAAAAATTTTAGACAATAAAAGATTCATATGAAAATAAAAACATCAAAATATGATTTAAATCAAACTCATTTAAATCTAAGTATATTAGTTAAAAAAAAAAAGTTTACATGGAGCATCGAATACATTGATCTCCAAAATTTTCCAATTATAAATGTAATATTGAGTCAGTAAACTCTAATTAGTAATATCCTACTATTTAGGCTAGTTGTTATAGGATATAGTAAAAGTATAGTGAAGCAGCCTGTAATTTTGATATTTGCAATATGTCCAACATTAAACAAAGGTATATTTAGAGTCACTATCATAGAATTTAGAAATAATAAGAAAATTAATTTTAAATGACACTAGGTGGTAATATATGTTGCCAGAAGTTAGAGGGAGTAGCTATGTGAAGTCGTATTTTTCTTTAAAAGGAAAAAGAAAAAGAATTGAGATGTAATCAATTTTACTTACATGCTAGAGTTGATCGTGTAAAATTTACTTATCTAAAAAGAAAAGGATTGAGCTTGGATGTGTAAATATAATATTATACTATTATTGAAGTATATTATGAAATTTTTACTTATCTTAAATTAAGATAAACTATACTCAAATAGTCGTGTAAAATTAAATTCAATAAAGGTAATTATCCATTTATAGCTAAAATATTAATCCTTTATTAAACCAATTTCTTATGTGGACTAGAGTGTCAATATGAAGTTACGAGGTTAAGTACATGGAGATGATTATGTTGTATGTTCTAATATTATTTATTTAAACTCCAATTTCCTAGCCGTAATTTTCAATACATCTAAATTAAGAATTTGAAGCCGACATCAGTTGCTTGCACGAGAAGCACTATCCATTGCCTTATTGCCTATATAAAGACAAGTGAAATCACGACTTGGAAGGGTAGTTAACACAGTTCAAAAAAGTGAAAGGTGATTATATGTACTTATAGTAGTAGTTATTTCATTTTGTAAATAGCTTAAATCTATCCAAAGTTACCTTTACCAAAAATTAAATATTACATCATCACACTATCACGAAGACATCGGCCACTATTCACCCTAATGCACCACCATTGGAGCCATGATCAACTACCAGCTGGACATCACAACCACCATACGAATATCAAAGGATGTTCTTTCATTTTAGAAAGCATTGTGAACAAACTCTTTTCTTCACCAAAATTTAGTATAAGGTATGTTTCTATATCTATTTCACATTTACAAAGAATATATAAGAAAATAAAAAATTTTCACCTTTTTTCATTGAATGAATTTCTGTTATGCATCTCATAATTGTAAGCTTCTGGTAATGCATAATCTATTCAAATAGCATGATCAAACATTAGATGATTTGCCAAAACTCTAGGTTGAAGAAACCTTAAGTTTTCGGATTACTTTTTATAAATGATTAGGTGAAAAAAACGTAAGTACTTAGAAAAATAGCTCGAAATAGTAAAATTATGAGTACCTTATGTTAAGGCTTTCCTTGTGAAATCTAAAGCTTGTTGTAAGTTTTCCTTAAACGAAAAATGGGTGCTTAGGGGAAAATTTATAAGTCATGTCTGTAAAACTAGTAGCTATGTAAACATCACAAATTTTACATTTTGGACTTAATGTCAAATTTAAAGAACCAATAGATATTCTCTAGGCTCAATTAGAAAAAAAAAAAAATTTTAAAATCGATAAAATCTTAAATTGAAACCTCAAAATGAACTTGAAAACCCTAGAGATAAAATTTGAAAAAACCCTAATCATGTATCAAGACCCTAAACCTAAGTATACATGACCACAAATTAAAAATCCAAACTAAATATAAAAACCCTAAACTCCAAACGCTAGAGTCATGAAACCTTAAATTAAACTTTAAATGCAAGGAATAACATTGAATTATCACATTTAACTCACATTTCGTAAAATCTCACATACTTAACAACAAAGGATTGGAGATATCTTAAAATAATAACGATCAATCAAATAAAGTCAATTCAAATAATAAAATAATGAGATTACTATTTTACGTCTAATGATGTGTTAAAAAACCTAAGACCAATACTAAGACAACAAATGTATCTTTGAAACCTGAGTAAAAACCCTATGACCCTAAAACCATGAGGAACCATCTAAAACCTTAATCCAAATGACCAAAACCCAAAATAAAACAGATAAACCATTAATAATAGGCTAAAAACCCTAAATAATAAGCCAAAAAACCTAAAAGAAAGTAAAACCTTAAAACCTTAATTGTAGGGGTGAAACTCTAAAAACCTTGATACGTAAGAAACCCTAAAATGATTGGAAAATATCAATGGATTGATTAAATCCCTAATTAGAATTCCAAAACCCTAATTGAAATGATAAACCCTAATTTAACCCTAAACTATTCGCTAATTGCAAATAATTTCTCTAACTTCATGGAAACCGAAAATCTCTAGTCTCACATGTGTTCCAAAAACCCTAATTGGTCTCAAATGCTAAAAAACTATTACAAATGAAGTAATAGTGGTTAATGGACTTAATTAGAGTGATAAAATATGAAAAAACCCTAATTAGGCCTAAATTACTTAGTTAAGTATAATCGTGATTAATTAGCTTAATTACACTTTAATCCATCTACTAGCCTTAGTCTTTTTAATTAAAAAATGGATAAGATTAATTTTAGAGACAAGACAAAAAGGCTAATTGGACAACTAGGATATTTTGAGACAAATCCTTTCTAAATCAAGTAAAGAGTCAAGGAGCAAGTGATCCCCTCTTGATGTTTGTACCTTTTTAACAAATTAAAGTAATGTCTTGTCTCCTATATCCTACCTTCTTGATTTACAATTTCACCCTTTTAAAACCTTCGTTTGACACCATTTTTCACTCTTAGAAACCCTTAGGATACCCTCTCTACAAACCTAAATAAAAATTAAAGGATGAAAGAAGGAAAACCAAGAAGCACTCTTAGTTTTCATTGCGTACCTTAATGCCATTTGCAATTGCCACCACAACACGCCACCAAATTACAAACCACCACCACTAAAAGATTACACAAACACCCTACTTTCTTGCTAAAGAATATTTGCTTTCAATGAAGTAAGTTTTAACTTTGTTTTTAAGTGAAAATTATGGAACTCGTGTAGACTATCCTAAGGTAAAACTCATCTAACTTGAGTTTCTTGTTCATATAAGTTATACCCATGATATCTTGAGAGTTTGGGGTTAAAAATACCAGATAAACATGTTATAAACATGTACATATCATTTTGAATCTGTATAATCTCACATTTATTAATGTACTTGGCTAGTTTGTTACTTGCATTTTAGAAGTATAGGAAATAATTCTATGCAGGTAACTTAAAATGAAGTTGAGAAAACACCAAGTACCACAATTTCCTTTGTATGCTACCCCTTGTAGTGGATGTTTTCTTCATGAACATCTTTTATTTATTGATAATATTAACTTCCTTTAGTGAAAAACCTAGTTTAGAGATATATAAGATGCACTAAAATAAGAAGTTACATGAATGATGGTAGAAACCCATGTGTGACCACCTTAGACACCATTTCTTGTAACTAGACTAAGCTGCAACTTTTCATTTACTAGCTTAATGATATCATCAATTAATGATATTTTGGATTTAGAATTTAATTAATAATGTTAAGTAAGCTAAAGTTGGATTAGAAGCTTAAATGAGCATAAAATATGATTTGGGCATTAAAAACTTTATTACAACCCCAATAAATAATAACCACTAGGTTTGGACATTCACTAAAAATGAAGAATTTAAAAGACCCATAATGAATTAAGGCTCAAAAGAACACATAAAGTTGGTCTGAGGGCCTTATAGTGAAAGTTAGGCCCAAATCTCATTGAAAAGGCTCAAAAGAAGCCCATAATTCAACAAAAAGAGTCTAAACAGCAACTTAAGGGAACTTGAAAGAAGTAACTTTGAAACCTAACAAGCTCAATAAGATAAGTGGAGAAGCCTTCATAGGCTTAACTTGAAGTTACTATAAGAAAATAGCGAAAGAAAGACCAATTTAGCCTATAAAAATGGACCTAAGGCCCTGTCAAAAACTTTAAGAGATAATCCTAGAAAGTTCACTTAAAATCCCTAAATAAAGGCCCAAGACACCATAAAGAAGGCCCATTTCCCAAATCTTCACCTTAGGCCCAAAATAAGGCCTAAAACCCTTAAGAGTTAATTACCAACCTTAGACCAACAAAATTAATTAACCCAGCCTGAAAGATTCTAAGTTTAACCAAATGGACACCACCACATGATAAAACACTTGAAAATAATGAAAATCGACTACAAGAACATGAAAAAGAACTTAAAATGAAAAAGTTATAGTGAAAATAAGTTTTAACCGTACTTAGGGATTTAAGGCAAGCTTTAATAATTATGCCTTAGAAGAAACCCTCTTATAATTACATACATAGATTTAATTATTATGTTTTAGGTAACTTAAATTGTGGTTCAAGAACCTCAAAGGCCAGCATAAGTAGGCGAGCAAGGTAGGTGAGGGGGTTTCAATGAACTGTTACTTGCTTGTGTTTAATAATTGCTTAATATTCTATTGCTTTTCCTTGATTGTTTATTGAGTGGCTGGTTGTTTTGTATGCCAACATCCATGTGATCATCTTATTAAATTGGCAAGTTTAAATATTTAGCTCAATTAACTTGATATACCTATCTCATATTTGTGATCCATTAGTTGTGGATTGGGATGTTGATAGCTTTGCTAAATTTTCTGAAAAATTTGTAAGAAACACATTTTTGAACTTTTTTCTTTTATTTAAAGAAAGATTTATTAACTTAGTGAGTGCCCATAGCAATCACCTGTGACATTTTGCTTCTTAATGCAAAGCTAGTAGACTATCTTTAGTTAACTGATATTGAGTAACCTGAGTTAGGCTTCGCAAGGTTTAGTTTAAAAGGCATTATATGGATTTGTTGATAATGAGACCATGGGGCGTTATATTATCTATGTATAGTGGATAACCCTAGATGAGATCTACCTAATTTATTAGTATAATATTCTTAACTATGGTAATAGTCAAGTTTCATCTATTGGAACAGTACTCATAAATAGTCTCATGCAAGTAAGATGAAGTGCCTCGTACGATTAAATACAGGGGATAATCAATGTGTAGATAATGTAAATCTACACTTTCTAAGGTTTTGGAGCCCCATGGATGTGTTTTTTGCATTTGTCATGTGTGCATTCATTTTATATGTTGCTAGACTGCATGTTTCTTAATAATGCTTAATAACTTATTTAAATGGTAGTAATGAGAGATGAACTCACTAAGCTATGGTATGGTCACCTCCTATAGTTCCTTTTTACAGGTGACCAAAAGCTAGGAATTGCCTAATATCATGGTATAGCGTGTTCCTTTAAGTAGTTAGATTAGATAAATAAAATCATTTTAGTAGATTGTATTAAATAAGCTACATCTTTATAATATTTAATAACCTATAATGTCATTGAAGTTTAATTATCCAGTCTTTTTATTTAGTTGGTGATTTTGAATCTCTACAGTTCTGGTGAACCATAGATTGCTAGATCCCTTTTAGCTATAAATATATATGTTTAAGTAGATGTATGTAAAAAGATTAAGTATTACTATAAACTTACAAGCTAGATTCTTGGAACCTCTAACTTATAAAGCAATCTTTACATCATAGTTGTACACATGATATGAAGAACTTGACTAGCAAAATAGGGGAACTTAAAAGAAGTAAATTAGAAACCCAACAAGCTTAATAAGACAATTGGAAGAGCCCTCATTGACCTAACTTGAAGTTATAATAAGAAAATCGGAAAAAAAGCCTAATTTAGCTTATAAAAGTGAACTCGAGGCCTAATAAAAAAATTTAAGAGAGAATTCTAAAAAGATCACTTAGAACCCCTAAATAAAGGCTTAAGAAACCATAAAGAGACCCTATTACCCAAATCTTGACCCTAGGCCCAAAACAAGACCTAAAACCTTAAAGAGTTAATTACCAACCTTAGACTAATGATATTAGTTAGCCCAATTCAAAAGATTGTAGGCCTAATATGACCAAAGTGTTATGCCCTAAACTTAAGAAGTTGCAACAGTCCCACCGTGTAAACCAACTTAAATTAGAAGTTATCCTCTTAGTTGTTAACATAGGTATAATCCATACAAGGCAAATGATGACTCAACTAGCTTTAAATCTTATAGATGAGTATCTATAGTATATAAAACCTGTGGAGTAATACTTTACAACATATATTTTGTTATACTAATAAACAGATCAATTCATTACTCAACCTTATATATATCAAAAGTTCTAGTGTTCCCAAAAGAAACTTTACATCTTTATAATCAAACCACATTATATATATATAACAGCAAGCCATCAAAGATTATAAGCCTCCTAAGAAGACCTTATAATCCTCTCACAAAAGAAAAAAAAAAAAAAAGTAACAAGAGTTCATTCCATTCTTTAGACTTTATTGCCACGCTTCCCAACCTGCTAGAACTAACCTATAGATAACTATATTGAGGTATCTGTTGGTGTTACTCTATACTTGCAAAACCATCTACTAGGATGTGAGCTCAACTATCTCAATGAGAAGGGATGGAGTCATAAGAGTACATTAACAAGCATGGTTATTCAATCATTAATTTTAATGCAAATGCAACAAACAAACAATATAGCATCTTACAATATTTAACCAGTCTATTATGAAATTAAAGTAATTCCATCTACTCTAACTTGGATTTCAAGAAGTTTCTATGCGACACTATTACACTAAATTTGAGCTTAGGCAATGGTGACACTTCTCCTCTCTAGACAACATGTAAACCATGGCTCCTAACCCCTCTCTTGTCACTTAATTTAACTAAGGGTTTGGAAAAGGACCATTTCTACTATCTTCATCAAAGTATTAGTATTTAGTCATCCTAGTCGTTACCTTTATTGAGTTATTGTAAATGTTAGGTTAGGAATTTAATCTATTTAAAATTAGTCCGATTTATTAGGTGAGCAAATGAGTTCATACACACAAGACTTGATATATCAAATAGAAATCAGCACTTAAAGGTTAACTTCCTATCACCACTCAGTATGATAAGCACACATATGGTACACGCATATACAATCTAGTTACAACCACAAACAAGCACTCTTGCTCCTCCAAGCATCCTAACATGATACTTCAATATGCCACTAAACATAGTTCCTAACTTATCTGATGTTAACACGAGTTAATCTTACTTCTCGTGCTCAATCCCTCCGTAGGTCCCTAAATAGTTAATATAAATGTTTTAGATAGAGAGTATATGACTAGTTTTTAATGTCATACATATAGTTTAGATAGATTTATTAAGTCTTGGATTAAGTTTTAACTTATATTTGAAGTCTCTAAATAAGGTTCTAAACATTAATCTTAGTATGGTTTCTAGGCCTCAAAACCTTATGAATAAGTATTTATTGATAGTGTTAACACATTTTTTAGTTTAGAACTTTTTGTGAAAGTATCAAAAAATAGTTTTGTTAATTAAAGACTTTCTGAAGAAGTATTTGAAAATATCCTTATTAATTAGGTGCTCCATAAAGAAGACTCTAAAAACAATCTTACTAACTTAAGAATTCTTTGGTTAACCTACAAATACCATGTCAATTAAATATCTCAGATAACATAACTTTTTGATTAAGTCTTTAGATTAAATATCTCATATAACATAACTTTTTAATGAAGTCTCTAGACTAGAATTTTGACTTGTTTTTCTAATAAAACAACCTTCTAAAGAACTATCCGAATAAGGTCATCTTACAAGTTTACTCGAAATAACTCATCCAATATCATATTTCAGATTACAAACATGTTACATCATCTTCATATATTAAGATTATCATACCAAGTAACACCATAATACTAAATTCCTCAAATTTATATACTTACCTATTAATGTGTTAATCTTACAACCACAAATTGTCCCAATTTCCTCTCCTACTCAAACTACATAATTATAGATTGATTTTCACAGTAGGATATGATACAAGTATACCTCAGAACCTGGTATCAAAGGTCTAATTAAATTTCAGAGATCAAATTCTCAAAGAAAATGGAAATTTCCATCTCATTTTAAGACTTAAAAATCCCTATAAATTATGAAAATTATTTCTATCCAAAATCTCTTCTTGCAATGTTCACAGACAGTATGAGTATTATCTAGAAAAAATTTGGCTTAGAAACTATATCGATTGGGTTATTTAAATTGATTTTGAAATTGCTAAGTTTCATTTAGTTTCTTAAAGAAGTACTATATTTACTAAAAAATTCTTCAATCTAATATTTTTCTCTAAAAATAGATACAAAAATTTGTACAAATAAATTTTTTTCATAATTTTTGAAACTAATTTGATATTATTATTAATTTAACTAAAATTAGACAGAAACTATACTCATCGAAAAAATTGGCCTTTGACCACCACCTTGTTAGAACCACTAGGCACTGCCTCTATTGTTAGGAGGTGAGGGTGGTTTACTCCAGGTTGCCTCTACACTTAGGTTTCATCACCTTGCTTAGTTCACATAGTATTACTTTCTAATTTTTCCATATTTTTTCTTACTTTGCTCTTCTTGATTCTAAAATTTTCATAAATTCCTAAGGAGTCTATTGATCATCTGGAGAGAATGGGTGATAATTACTATGTTTCCTAAATGAAATGTGGCATTTTCAACTCTCCAAATTAGCTTATATACCATTAAAACATGCATGCTATGTGTCTAAATTTGAGCTTCATAAGTCAACAGCTGTTCATTTCAATTCTTATGACTTTTTTAAGATGAATCCAATTGTTTGGTGACTTTTAACAATTTTTTATAATTTTTCTTATATTGTTTTATGCATTACGCTTAGTTTAGGGTATTTTGAGTATTTTTCGAGTGTATAAATATATATAACAATTTTACTCGTAGGAACACATATTATGTTTATATATTATTTTAGATCACTTAATAATTTTTAAGTCCATTTAATTTATCTCTAATGTTTGATTATTTTCTAATATCTAACTTACACATTTACATGAGTAAATTACATTATAATGCAATTTAGTGTAAATCGTCTATTTTTATCTATAATTCTATTAATTTATTATAAATAAATATTCCAATCTCATAACATGCCCTCATTTAACTTTTAAGATCTACACATGAAATATTATCATAATCGATTAACATTCACGTAAGCACTAGACTACTTACTCAAAATTTAATAAGTGAGACTATGAATTCTCAAAAGAGAAAATGTAAGACTAAGGAAATCCTATATGTAATTTTATGGAGCTCGCATAAAAAGACACCACCACATGATAAAACACTTGATAACGATGAAAATCGCTAGTAAGAATATAAAAATAGACTTAAAATGAAGAAGTTATAACAAAACAATTTTTAACATTACTCAGGGATTTAGGGCAAGGCCTTCACTAATTAGGTAACCATTAGGTCCTTGAAGAAACTCTCTTCTAATTACTTACATAGATTTTATTATTATCTTTTAGGTGACTTAAATTCTAATTAAAGAATCCTAAAGGCTAGGACAAGTAGGCGAGCAGACCAAATGAGGGAGTTTTGATGAGTTGCTACTTGCTTATATTTGATAATTGTAAACCTTAGGAAATCAATAGTCTAAACCCTAATTCAAGTCCGAGTGTTCTAAAATGTGTAATAAGTTGATAAGGCTGGTAACAATAAAAGATTATGAAATTTAATAAATTGAATATAACATCGACAATACAACCCTAGAAATTAATCAAAACCTTAAAACGCATATTAAAACCCTAAAATTGATTTATGCACCATTAATCAAAATTGAACCCGAATTTGTTCAAAACCCTAAAACTATAACTATAATCTTATAAAATAGTCAAATATTACTCAATAGTGATATAATTATAGTCAATTACAATTATCGACTAAATCGCTTATTTGCATAAAATTTTAACGAAATCTCAATAATAACTTATAAAAATTATAATTGTAACAGGTACTAATTAAATTGATAAATTTTCACAAAAATTTTAAAATTAATTTATGATGAGTATTGTTATAATTTATATGTTTAGAAAAATTGTATATATTTATTTTTATTTTTTATTTTCTTCCTTTTTCTTTTTCTCTTTTTCTCTTTTCCTTCTTTTCTTCTTTTCTCCTTGCTGCACGTTCTGGAACCAAAATGAAAAAAAAAAAATCAAAATAGTAGTCCACGTGATGAAATCTAAATTGCCAAGTGTTGATTTTACAAAAAAAAAGAAAAAAAAATGGAAATGATTACATTGTCTTATCTTAATAAATGTAAAGATTAGGCTATGATCTTATTTTATCTTCTTCTCATCCTAAATTGCTGATCACGTGGAATAAAAGAAGCAACAAAAATCTGGAAACAAATTTGCAAAACCAAACCGAAACCAAAAGAAGAGAAAAAAAATCCTAGAAAACTAAAAATGTGAAGAAGAAAGAAGAAAAGAAGAAGAAGGAAGAAAAGAAGAAGAAAAAAATCAAAAGTAATAAGTAAGTAAATTATTTTGCAAGTATAGATGTATATTATATAGTATGTACATGTATATATGTAGTATTTGTATTGTATTTTTGTAAATATAACATTACTATTACATATATGTATGCATAAGTACTTAAATTGAAATATATATGAATGTATAAAGATATGTATGTATACATGTATCTACATAGGTATAATATACGGTAGGAATATATAGTATGTATTTTTTTATTACATATAATAAGTATTATGTATTTTTACAAAACAACTATAGATATATACATATATATGAACACGTGAAATACATATTGAAGTATATATGAATACAAATTTATTTTCATATGTATATATATATATGAATATATAGTCGTATAGTATGTTTAAGTGTTTGTATATTATCTATGTATATTTACGTATTCGGTAGTTATATATTTATATACACATGTAAACCATATTTTATATACATATGAGTATACTTATGTATATAAATAAAAATACATGAATATATGTATGTGTACATAAGAGTATGTCAAATAAGTATTTATTGTTTTCATAAAATAAATATATACATATGTCTACATATGGTGTATAACATATAGTATATATATGTAGTATACCGAATATATATATATAATATAATAATATCTACAAACTAAAATAAATTTATAATTATGTAAAGAGTAGGTATATATATATATATATATATATATAATACCGTAAATTAGGAATTTATCATTAAAGTAAAAATATAAAAATTTATTAAATATACTATAAGTCTATATATATATCATGAAATGTTAATAAATAATGAGAAAATAAGAAATAATAAAAATAATAATCACAATAATAATTATTATTATAATAAGGCTAAAATCTCAAAAGTAGGAAAAGTATGTTTAAAATAATAAAAATATCAATTATATGATTATTAAATCATAAATATATTAAGAAAAAGCTAAAATTAATGTTTTATAATTTTTAAACTAAAATAATAAATTTTGTGATATGTTTATATCATAATTCAAACTGCGAGTTATAACGTTCAAAATGGACCTCGTTACGAGAAAATAAGCTCGAAAACGATCAAAATGGATTATAAGTTTATAACGATCTGAGCTAAAACGAAAAACTTACACATGATTTAATAAAAAGCTCAAATCAACAATTTTACGTAACTAGGTGAAGTAAACCTTACAAATTATGATACTAGTTTAGTTTTAAATTCCCAAACTTATAAATTTTTATTATTCTCAAGTGATTTTAATATAGACTTTGAGCTGCCACTAGATTACTATAACCTCTAAGTTGGCTATGGCTGAGCGAGTTTTTCCTAATGATTCCATTCTTATTTGTGTTTGTAGTTAGTGAATATAAGTTACAATCGATAAATGAATGTGTATGGGGTCGAGTTATGCTTGTGCATAATAATTGTTGTTGATGGTGAATTTACTTTAAAATCCGATAATGTAATGATTGTTACATAGTAGATTCACTAAGAATTGATTGTTTGTGACTTAGAATTGATTGTTTGTGACTTAGAATGATCACTAAATAAATAAGACCTAATTTTATTCAACTAAAAAAGTTAACTTGGATTATACATAATCATGTACTGCATAACTAATTTTGATAGTCACATTACATGGAGGTAGCGAGAGGCTATACGTAGGTTAATTATTAATTGTTATAGATTTTGTATGATGCACACGTGTAATATGACCTTACCCTAGCCTATGAGATGACTAAGCGTTGGGGGCACCAATTGCCTAACTAAGGGTTGAGTCCAGATGTAAATCCCATAAATTTAGCTATTTAAGAGAAGAATTGAACCCTAATATTGTAGATAACTTGATAAGTCATTAAAGCCGAGCAAGATAAAAATTTAATAAATTATAAATTTGAATATATTATAATAATAAAAACTATAGAAAAATTTATTAAAACCTAAATTGTGTACAAAAACCCTAATCCGATGTGCGCGCAAATACTCGAAATCGAACCCGAACTTAATCAAAACTCTAAAACTATAACTTTAAACCTATAAAATAATTAAATATCACTCAATAGTGATATAATTATAGTCGATTGCGATTATCAACTAAATCGCGTAATCGATTAAAATTTTAACGAAATCGATATAATAACTTGTAAAAATTATAATTGTAATGGGTACTAATTAAATTGATAAAATTTCACAAAAATTTAAAAATTAATTTATGATGAGAATTGTTATAATTTATATGTTTCGAAAAATTACATATATTTATTATTAATTTTTATTTTCCTTCTCTTTCTTTTTCATTTATCTCTTTTCCTTTCTTTTCTTCTTTTCTCCAATTTTCCTTCTCCTACACATGAATTGCAGTTGAAAAATTCAGCAGCCCATGTGCTTAAATTCATGTACATGTGTCAACCAATTAAGGGGGAAAGGACAAAGTAATCATATATTATCTTATCCTAATTAATGCCTAAGTTAAGAAGATAAGTTTCCTATTTTTTTCCTTTACTTTATTAGATTAAATTTGCCCTCTTCACATCCAAGAAAACCTGGAAAAAAAGAAGAAGAAAGAAACAACCAAAAACACAAAATGAGAAACAAAAGCAAAGAAAAGAAAACCAAAACCAAACTGTAAAGAACAAGGAGGAGAATAAGAAGAAAAGAAGAAAAAGAAGGAGGAAGAAAAGAAGAAGGAAAACAAAAAAATAATTAGGTAAACATAATTATTTTAGTAGTATATATGCATATTATATGATATGTACATGTATATATGTAGTATTTATATCGTATTTTAGTAAATATAACATTACCATTACATGTATGAGTGCATAAGTAATTAAATTGAAATATATATGTATGTATAAAGATATGTATGTATACATGTATGTACATAGGTATATTATATGGTAAGAATATGTAGTATGTATTTTTTTTAGATTACATATAATAGGTATTACGTATTTTTACAAAATAACTATAGGTATATACATACATATATATGTAAACGTGAACTACATATTGATGTCTATGTGTATAAATTATTTTCATATGTATATATAGATATGAACATGTAGTCGTATAGTATGTATAAGTATTTGTATAATATATTTATGAATTCGGGAGGTATATATTTATGTACACATATAAACTATATTTTATATACATATGAGTATACCTATATGTATAAATAAAAATACATGAATATATGTATGTGTACATAAGAGTATGTTAAATAAGTATTTATTGTTTCCATAAAATAAATATATACATATGTCTACATATGGCGTATAACATATAGTATATATATATATATATATATATATAGTATACCGAATATGTATTAGCATATATGATACCTACTATTTACTAAATTCATGAATATATAAGGTGTAGATATATATATATGTATGTATATAATACTGTAAATTAAGAGTTTTTCAATAAGGTAAAATTATAAATTTATAGAATATATTATAAGTATATATAAATATATATGTATGTATAAATAGTGAAATACATAAATCATACGAAAATGAGAAATAGTAAAAATAATAAAGGCAATAATAATAATCATCATCATAATAAAGCTAAAATCTCAAAAATAGGAAAAGTATACTTAAAATAATAAAAATATCAATTATATGATTTAAGTAATTACTAAATCATAAATATATTAAGAAAAAGCTAAAATTAATATTTTATAATTTTTAAACTAAAATAATAAATTTTGTGATATTTTTATGTTACAATTAAAATTGCGAGTCATAACGTCTAAAACAGACTTCGTTACGAAAAAATACGCTCGAAAACGATCAAAATGGACTATAAGTTTATAACAATCCGAGCTAAAACAAAAAAGTTATATACGATTCGATAAAAAGTTCAAATCGATTATTTCACGTAAATCAATAACCGATTTAAGTAAACAGTACGATTTAGCATACTAATTTAGTTATTTAATTCCCTAACTTATTACTTTCCATATTTCCCTAATATTAGGTGATCCTGAGATCGAGACCGACTTACCTTTGAACTATTACAATCCTCGACATTATGACTAAGTGAGTACTCCCGATGACTCTATACTTGTTTTGTGCTTGTAGTTAGTGCACATGAATTAAAGATTAATAACTTGATGCATGAGGTTTCGAGTTACGTATGCAACTGATATTGATTGATTACTGTGCAAATTACTATTAAATAATGTGATATAATTGATTGTTGCATTATTTGAATGATTTATTGATAATATTTGACCACCTCATAAGTTGACTTAATAATATTCAACCCAACCAAAATTAAACAATTTATGCATAAAGCATGATCATTGCATATAATGTTCCGGCCGTCACCTCACGCGGTTGGTAATGAGGGGCCTTGGAGGGATGGATTCCCACATAATTTGATTAGTACAATGCAAGAGCATTGGTATAACAAGATCCTGCCCTTGGCTTGCGGGTTTTATTGGCGTCGAAGACGCTAATTGTGGGTAGCTAGGGGTTGCATCTAGAGACCACTGCTGTAGGGTGTGAGCGTGGATTACGAGAGCCCATTCACCGCTAGACCTAGATATTTATATACTATTGATTGATGGAAGTAGAAACCTGTTTAGTGAAACAGGGAATATATATATATATAATGATATAAGGGTAAAAACCCAGGTGCTAGAGCTCGGTTGTGATTGGTGTTGATGTATCTTTAACCTTTACTTCAGAGGGCGTAAAATCCAATGTTATATGCAATACTGGTCAACTGCATATGTACTGTTTGGCATACTACTTGTTCATACATTTATATGTTTGGTAATAAACTGTTTGATAACTTGTTTGTTGGTATAGTACGAGGGATAACTCACTAAGCTCTTGTATCTTATTCCTCAATAGTTTTCTTTTGCAGGTTGCTAAATGATCGGGCATGGATTAAGAACTGAGAGTTGAGTGTCAACATCGAGATGCATAGAAGTTAGACTCTGAAGACAGACTATATGTTCATTTGAATTATTATATATAGAATTATTAATACTACATTTAAATGTTTTGACTTTAGTAAGTTTGAGTTTTAGAACTTTACTACCTAATCTTATTATTTGGTAAAGGATACCGATTCTCTGCGGTTCTGTTGGATTATAGCTTATTGGATATCCATAGTCATATATATGTGGTCGTAAGTTAAATAAATAAAAACTTTAATGACTAATTATTTAGAATCTTGCAATCTTTGACTTGCAAAATGATTTTCAAAGCATGGGTGCATACCTGATATGAAAATTTTAGATAATGTTACTAAACCCCCTTTAAGGTCATGACATTGACAATGCTAGTTAAGTTGATGAGGATTATTTTGAAGAGGAGCGTGCTACCCAAGCTCCTTAAAGTGTTGATAACATAAGAATTCAAACTCCAAACTTCTCAAGAAGTAGTAGTACCAATGAGTACATAGATTGGGAACAACAAGTGAAAAAATTGTTCAATTGCTTTCACTATGCTAAGGAGGATAAGATTAGACTTATCGCCCTAGATTTCACTAGATATGTCTATGTATGGTAGAAAAAGTTGCATGTAATGAGAAGATGGGATGCTAGACAAGGTGTAAGAATATGGGAAGAAATGAAAAGAGTTATGTGAGGAAGATTCATTCCCGATTCATATTATCAAGATACTTTTGCGAAGTTATATGAATTGAGACAAATTAATTGATCTATTAATGAGTATGTTCAAGAGCCCCAAGTGTTGATGATTAGATGTAAAGTAAATGAGCTTGAGGCCTGAGTTGTTTTAAGATTTATTACTTATTTAAGATATGAACTCAAAGATGCTGTTGATGTGCAATT
Organism: Lumnitzera littorea; assembly: GCA_024138015.1. Lineage (NCBI taxonomy): Eukaryota > Viridiplantae > Streptophyta > Magnoliopsida > Myrtales > Combretaceae > Lumnitzera > Lumnitzera littorea. The sequence goes on from JAMXBB010000008.1 coordinate 17,622,730, forward strand.
CTGTCACATTCTCAAAGTAGCTATTAAGGTCACCTAACATGTTGAAAGATAGAAGAAAAATTGACCTTATTGAGTTCCTCATTCTTAACCTATTCAATTAGTTCAACCTATCCAAGAGAGAAGGAAGCTTAGTGGCTCAATGCTGAGCAAGAAAGAAGATAGATGCCACCTATAGAAGGAGTTAGAACATAGCAATGAGGGAAAGAGAAGGAATATGAAAATGATATACCTCAGAAAGGAAAATTAGCAAGATAAAGTACTTTAGATGTAAGGCTTTAGAAATATGGTTGCTTAGTTACTGAATAAACGAACTATGGTTATTAAAGGTGATGTTCCAACCTTTTAAGTGTACAGTACTAATGAAAAAGTTAGTGAAGCTATGGAAGGAGCAAAAGATGGAGTAAAGGTAAAAGCTATAGGAGGTAACATTTATCTAGAGGAAGGCGACATGTTAGGATTGTTTATTGATGAATGTATAGATGTACATGTTTTATGGTTGATTTATAATGCTTTTATAAGATTTTTTGGGTATTTGTATTGAATTTGATGCTTAATTTGTTCATATTATCATTTTGGGCTTCATTTGAAGAAATTGAAGTTTTAAAGTTATGGAAGATTTGCAAATGACTTTCATGAGTTTTGAAACCTTGGAAAGAATCACACCCATAAATAATGACCATGAATTAAAATCGTAAGCAAAAGAGAGAGAATAAGAAAGAATTGATGGTAAAAGAGAATAGTGGTTAAGAATATAGCCATGCTCTTGAGTGTAAACCTCCTATTTCAATTATTTGTGATTTTTGAAGTAGAGAAATATCATAGGTAGGATCATCACCATGATGTAAGGCATGAACATGCCATTCCTTGTGAATCTTCTTATTTTATGAAAGATTTGAAGCTTCAAATGATGCCTTACACTTATGCTTTTACAAAAGGCCTTATACACACAATTAGAAAAAAAACCTTCGTCATTATAATTTTTTCTTATTCCTTTCATTCAACTTGAATTAGGTTTCAAGAACAATTTTTAGAGTAGTTTTTCAAATTCACCATCGAGAATAATAGAAAGCAGTAATTGATCTTGAAGTAAAGATTGAAACTCCTTACAAGTTGTTTTCATTCTTTTCAATATATTCTTGATATGGATATTGTTTTTCCTATTATTTCTTTTATGTGATGAATAGATATTGTTAATTGGATTGTTGGATTATCAATTATAAATATTGATTATTCAAGCCTTTAATTCCTTAATCAATAAAATATATATTTTGACTTTGCTAGAATATGTGTAAACCTAAAAAATTTTTAGCCTGAACCCTAAACTAGATCCAAATTTCCTAGATAACTTTATAAGTCAACAAGACCAAATAAACTAAAAACTTTACTAAATTATAAACTCAAAACTATTTGAATGAGAAAAACCCTAATTGGGTACATTTACTGCAAGGTACGCTTAATTATGTAAAATCGTTAGTGACCAAATAAAGATACTTTTAAATATTAATAAATGCAAAAAGTAACAAATTAATTTATAAAATCAATAAGATTAAGAATATTACTTTATGATTAGCTATAACTTTATATATGTGTATGTTATTGATATAGTGATTTAATTAATTGAATTTAATTGTACTACGCATGTTATATTTATAGAGTATATAGTAAATATTAATTTTATACTTTATAATTCTCTTCTTAATTATATTATATTATTCTAAATATTACTTATAAGGTTAGAAATATTTCAAAATTTTATTTTATTTATTTATTTACTTGTTTCTTAATTCTTTCCTTTTTCTTTATCCTTTCCTTTTTATTTTCTTTTCCTTTTCCAAATTAGGGATGCCAAATGTACATGTAATGAAAATGTTGACCAAAGTCAAACAAATGCCATTTTCAACTTTATCTTCTTATCTTTTCTCTTTCTTTTTCTTTTTCTTTTCTTTCTTTTTTTTTTTTTTTTATCCCTTCACCACCAACTAAGTGTTATGGCCCTAGAACCATCTCTAATGTCCATTGTTTTGTCACAAATTAATATATATGTGCAGATCATTTTACCCAAAAGTGGACCAACACACATTTACTTTCTTTCTAACTTTCCTTCCTATTTTTTTTTTTTTTACTTCTTTTACTTACCACTCCAATACCATTTACACTATCCATCTCATATTTTACCAACAACAAGAGGAGGATAAGAGGATTTCTTTTCTAAAATTTCTCAAGAACAAAGTAATTATACAATCCTTATATTATATTAGTCTTATTTTGTTATGTAATTTAGGTTTTATGTATTATCTTTTATATTTATATTTATTTCCATACTTTATGTATTAGGAGTTATGGAGTAAAAGAAATACACGTATTGTAGTATTTTGTAGTGGAAATCTCATGTACATGTATTTGATATAATGTATACAATTTTATTCCTTTTAGAAGTGTATTTACATGTGAATATATACTTAGATATATATATATATGTATATATAGATATATACTCATATGTATAGTTATGTAATATAAGTTTAGTTATGTATATATAGATAATTGTGTACATAGTACATGTACAAATAAGAAATATAGTATAAAGTAGTATAAATACACACATATATATATAGATGAATAAGAAAGAATAAGAAAATATAAGAATATATATATGTATGTAGAAAATTTATATAAGTAAATATAAATGTATTATACCAAATCTTCTTAACAATAGATTAAGAAAACATAAATATATACGTATATGTACATGTATAAATATACGTATAGTATAAGTATAACTATGTGTATATGTATATATATCTAAAAAATACAAGTATATATACTAATATGTTAAGTTCTTAAATAAGTTATAAAGTAAATATATATATATATATATATGTAGACCATGACCTTAAAAGGAGAATTAGGAGTTAATTACCACATTTAATGAATTATAATAATATATATATATATATATATATTAACATTACAAAACTAGACAAATATGAAAATTAAAAGAAATAATAAATTTTCCATATAGACCAATAAGGAACTGCTTTGTCAACATCTCCAATTAAAATCGCAAACTATAAAAATAATTAGAAGATAATAATAATTGATTAATTAGGAAATTATAATAATAATAAAATTAGCATAATTAGTAAATTAAGCTTAAAATAGAAAAAATAAAGAAATTATTATAAAATAGACCTAAAAATAAGAATATTTAAAAATATAAAATAAAGAAATTAATTAAACCATAAAATAACAAAGAAAGTCTGAAAAATAATAAATAAAACTTTTTGGGTCAAAATAACAAAATTCATAACACTTTAAGCTCATAATAAAAAATACAAGTTTTAATAAGGACATTGCTATGTGAAAGCACATCTGAAAATGATAAAAATCGATTGTAAATTCATAAAAGTCAAAGTTAAAACGTAAAAGTTATACGCAATTGACGAAAAAGCTCAAATTGGGAAATTTTGTGAGATAAATAGAAAATTTAAATAGACTTCTAGATAAAGACTTATGTAGAATAGATATTTCACTTAGGTACTTATTATCCTTTTTATTTCATAATAATTAGGTGATCTCAATGACAGTATTGACCTTCCCGTAGATTACTACGATCTCTAAGCTCTATCATGACCCTGTAAGTACTCTTGATGATTCTATATTTGCTTATGTTTGTAGATAATAATATTTAATTATTATTGATAATTGTTTGATGTATGGGGTCGGGATATACATGTAATTGTTGTTGCTTATTTATATTGTGAAAATGTTTTAAATTATGATAATAAATTGTTTGTTGTATCATATAAATTTAATTGTCAATGAAATTGTTTGATCACATAATAACTGGATCTAATTATATTTGATTTTGTTAAACTAACTTGGATCATGTATAAACATGTCTTACATATAATGATTCCATCCATTACATCACATAGAGATAGCGAGAGCCTATGTGGGGGTTGATTTAATTATGATTAAAGAGTTTTATTATGGTGAATGTATACAAAATGCCCTTATCTTAGCCAGTGATATTACTAAGCGTTGGAAGCATCAACTATCTAGCTAAGAATTAAGTCTAGGGACCTCTATTTAGGAGTGAGTGTGGACTACGGAAGCGAACTCACAATTATACTTAGAACTTAGTTTTGAACAAAATTAAACATTTTATTTTTACTTGAATGCAAAACATGGAGTTTTGTAGCTATGTAAGTTAAGGTATGATATTCGAATTTGACTGGTGTTATATATTCTCTAGCCCTAACTTTGAAAGGCATTAAATTTGAGTTACATATAGTACCTGGTCAACTGTATGTATTTATATAGCATTTCACTTGACCATGTATTAATATATTTGTAATTAATAATTGAATAACTTGCTTGTCTGTATGGTCGAAGGATAACTCATCAAGTTTTATAGCTTACAATCTTGTAGACTTTTATTGTAGGAGGATCTATTCATCATACCTGGCCAAGGTATGCCTTAGGTTAGTTTAGTACTCTGGGTTATGTGTGGAAGTAGAGAGAGAAAAGTGAATATATATATATACATATATAGTGTAACTCTTTAGTAGAATTTTCAGTGATATTTTGAATCATAATATTCGGTAGTTAGGTTTAGTAACTCTCTTCAATACTATAGATTATTTACTATTATTTTCAAACTTAGAGTACTATACTACTTATATATTGATGATACTTTATGAATTTTATGTTAATATGAGTATGTTGTGATATTATCTTTACCCATATAACTCTTGGGTAACTTGTTATAGTAATGGTTTTCTATATCATGTGAAAGGTTATCAATTGGAAGAGAAACCAATTTACGATCTTTTGTACGATATATAGTTCTTACCACAATTAGGCTACCCTTTGGGTCATGACAATATGTGTTAGTTAAGATTAAGTTGCAAGATCTTTTTAATTTATTATTGTGAACCAAATAATTTAGATTAAAGAAGGATATAGCAATATGTTCTTTAATTTAATTAAGGTTTAGGAATACGAAAGGAATAATTTAGTTTGTTTTCTATCTAGTGATAGAAAGAATAAATTGGTTAATCCTAAGGATTTATTCACTTTATGAGAAGAAAATTTATTTAGAGCTTAATTGCTTTGAAACTAAACTTGTTAAAAACTCTATGCTAACATTAATGGGTTTTCTAATTATTTGGTTACTATCGAATCCTTTAAAAAAGTTATATCCCATTTAAATTGTTTATTAGATTAGTTGTTAAGGTTTAATTATTTACTAAGTCCTTAATTTTTGTTCACTTGGATTTCAGTTTGACTTAGTTCTCACTAGTATACACTTGCTAATAAAAATATGCTTTTGTTATAAAAAGTAGAGTTAGGTTTAGTATATCAAGTTTTTGGCATTATTGCTAAGAAATGTTTTGCATTAATTCACTTTTAAGGACTATTTAGTGCTAGGTGCTCTGTTTTGTATATTTTCTTTGTTTATTTTCTTTTAGTATATTTTTGTTATTAGATATCTACCTCCTTTTTATTTTATTTTGCAAGCACTTCTTTATAAGATAGTTTTAGTAAGAAATGGTTATGGATGATAAATGTGTACTATCTTTCCCATTGTATTGTACTATAGAGTTTCAAGTACAAATGCCGTTCAACTAGCTATAGTGAGTGCCAAAAATTATTTAAGCAATTGTGACAAGGACATCAAAAGCAACTGTTAGACACCCAAACGAATTACTCTGCCACCTTCAAAAAACCCTTAACCCTTTCAACATACTCCTTAAGGGAGTGGTCATAGGTATTGTGCCATGTACTTTCTAATATCTTTCTAAGCTATGCTACTAGTATCTATAATTTAATTACAAATATAAATATGATAAACAATTATATCAAAAGGTCAATCACATTATTCAAGTAATATGATCAATAATTACAAAAATTAAAAGCAATCACATGAACATTTTCAAACTTCGCTTTCAAAATGTTTCATTTTGTTCTATCTTTTTACACAACATGTTGATCATTTATGATGTTATTCTTTATGGAAAATAACTAACACTTTAGTTTAACATGCATTTTTTAATTTTTTATTTCCCCTAAAATGCCTTATTTTCTAAGATATTCTTAAAAATTCAAAAGATTATAAAATAAAAAAGGTTTTTCCATTATTCTACTCATTTAAGCAATTCATATGAAATTTCATAATTTCTTATATTTTTTAGTTAAATAACAAAAGGAGTTAATTAGGTGTTTACACTCCTAAAGAGTTGGAAGACAAACATCTAAATTCGCCCAAGGCTATTTATTAATTCTAGTTCTTGTTAGGAGTTCACTTCAATGATAATTTTATCCTTTCCCAGCCTTAAAGCTAGGAGAGTCCCTTCTTTAATAACCCATAACTCTACTTTAAGAGGTAAATCATTATAGATTTGTTTATACATTCTACAACCACCACACCTTAGCCCCTACCCCCTAACATAGATTCCTTTTCATCTTTACATATAGCACTAACACCTACTTTATTCTCATTATCCTTCATTGCCACATCACAGTTTACTTTTATATCTACCTATTTTATGATTTTTCTTAGGTTCTCTTCAAAATCTTCCCATGAACATTTAATTTATTCAACCTTTGTCTCATCCACCATTCATCGACTTCCATCCAAATCCTACTACAATAATTGTCATCATGTACTTCAACTTGAAAAGTATGCTTGTTTTGCTCCTGCCAAATACGTATTAAAGAAAATAAGACAAGAACCTCCTTAGTGCCAATTCCATTTCTTCTACCCATAATTCTTTTTTATCTAAGTTCTAAACTCATCAAAATTGAAATATGCATCTTGCATATACAACCTAAGTTTCTACCATAATCCTTACTCTATTCACAGTTAATAAAATGATAAACAATTGTTTCCTCTTTATTTTGACAAAAGGGACATTTAAGACCATCATGTATATCCCTTTTGCATGATTATCCTTGGTTGCAAGCCCATTATGGATGATACATCGACAAGGATTAAAATGCAAGGTGTTGCTAGTGCATTCTAAAGCCACTCTTGCCATTCATCATTCATCATCCTAAGGTTTTCTTGACACAAGATTGCATAAGTAGATTTAGATGATAGTTTTTCGTATATTTCAAAATGTTAGTTTAGACAATCCCTTAACTCTTCGTCCACCTCTAAATCAATAATTCCCAATCTCTCCCTTGTATTCTCATTTATAGGATAACCAATCACTTCTTCTTTCCATCATGTGTTGTTGTCCCATACCTAATGATTCAAGAGTTCATTAAATTAATTTGAAGGTCCATATTGCCAACTATTAATCCTACCATTTTTTATCCAATTTCATGTCTAGAATTTAGTACTGGAACCATATCTTATCGTTAGCTTTTAGTAATTCCTTAAAGAGTAGTGAGATTTTTCTCTTCCTCATCCCTCCTTTCTCGAACTTATATTTTTGTCTACAAAAGATCTTTCTTTTTCACATGCTAGGTCAATTTTGTAAATTACCTTTATTTTATTTTTTGACATCCAACATGCTTAGTCTACCTCTCTTTTTAAGCTTAACTTTCTACAAGCTGACCTAATATAGTTTTCTTCTCTCTTAGGATGACCCTTGTAAAAAATCACAATGTATCTTTGGCATCATGATAGAAAAATTCATTGGAATGGGTTAATGCTTGAGATTAATAATCCGTTATGCTATCTAAAATAAAGCCAGAAGTAGCTTCCTATCCACCATGCTAAGAAGGTTAGCTTTCCGTTTACTTAGTTTTTTACTTGTTTCTTATAAGATAAAATTGAGATAAATTGTTACAATAACTCCTTCTTCACTAGTAGGGATAGCAAGATACCTCCTTAAATTTGCATCCTATTTTCTACCAAAAACAACAAAGAGTTTTTGCTTCAACTCGCAACTTGTGTTTTTAGAGAAGAGAATGTTCAACTTCTCATAATTTACTTTCTATCCTAAAAGTTGGCTAAGCCCATCCATCAAGGATTCTTCGCTAGAGCTTCTCCCATTAAAAGTAAATCATATGCAAAGAAGAGATGTGATATGCTTAAATTCATTCCTCTCAAATTTATTGGTTTCTAAGCTCCTTCCATGACCAAAACATGGATAATCCTATTCAAAATCTCTATGGATAAAAAAAAAAAAAATGGTGACATTGGATTACCTTAATGCATACCTTTACTTGAAGAAAATTCCTCAACCAAAGTTTCATTAATGATAAGGTTGGTTGTACTAGACTATAGCTAAGTAGGATCCAATTAACCTAGGAGTTTGAAAAGTTAAGACTGAGTAGAGTCATTCTTATAAACTCCTACTCCATCTTATCATATACTTTTACAAAATCCAACTTTACCACCATCAAGTTCTTCTTTCTAAACTTTTTCTCTAAGGAGTGCATAATCTCTTGAGACATAATAATATTGTCTCTCAAAGATCTACTTGAGATGAAACTTTCCTACTCCAAGCTAATCAAATCATTTAGTAATGGCTATAGCCAATTGAGAAGGAATTTACTAATGATTTTGTACATTGTCATACACAAACTTATAGGTTGGAAATCTTTAACTCTATTTGCCCTCATAATTTTTGGTATGAGGATTATCAAAATTTTGTTAATATCAGTTAACATCACTCTCGATAAAAGATTGTTGCACACTATTTGAAAAACTATTTAGCCAATAATATCCTAACAACATTTGGAAAATTCTACGTATAAGCTGTAAGCCTCACAATCAACCATTTAAGGTTTTGATCGATTAAAAGATCTGATCGAGCCTAAATTATAAAGTAAAGTTAGAAATATTAGTAAAAATAACCCCATAAATTTGAATTTAAGAAAATAAGTAATAAAATAGGAGACTATAAAATTTTCAAATTTTAAGTATAATAATTGTTAATTATTGAAAAGGCAAAAAGTATAATCTAATAATTAATAAATTACTAGAGATAGATAATATGTATACTAAAAATTATAGAATGACCTAAATAATAATTAGGAATGTTCACATGTATCTCATATGTATTTACATGTAGATAAAAATACGCGAAATTACTTAAATCAGCTAAAAACTTATTAAATAATTAAATAAAATTCATAATTAATTAAGGAAAAATAAAGAAAAATCAGAAAAAAATAAGGAATGATCCAGATATAGGTCATGGCAGCTGGGGAAAATAAGAAAAAAATTAGCCAATTAAATTAGAACAACACAAAAGTTAAATTGGAAGAAGATAAGGTAATTATCTAATCAAATTAATGCACAGTAATTTCCATAAAGCTCTATAAATAGTAAGAAAATTTCAGAAGCTCATTTGGTTAGTTTTGAGAGTGAGAAAAATAGGGAGAGCCAAAATTGAGAGAAAAATTAGGGTTAGGAAAAAAATAAGAAAAAAACTGTGCAATTAGGGCTATAAAGGGGAACCAACACCAGAAGAGCAGCTGGGAGTGGATGGCCACCACCACCATACGGTGGTGGCAGTGCCTAGACTGGCCAACAAGGCCACGGTGGCCGGTGGTGACCGGAGCTACCTAGATTGGTGAGTTCGATTTTTAACCCAATTTTGTGTAATTTTGTAAAAAATAGTAAATATTCTTAGAAAATTATGAATTTTGTTATTTTGAAATAATTTTGTATGTCGTTTTTTGAAAAAATATTATTTTGATGAAAATATGTCCCGTGATATATGGTCCTTAAGAAATAATTCAAAATTGAGCATATTTTAGTTTAGAAATAAATGACCTTAGAAGTGTAGTTTTGAACCAAAAATTTTTGTGTAGACTACTTAAATGATATAAAATAGTGCTATGAAGTCCATTTTCAAAAATTAATTTTCAAAATTTTTAGATAATTTTTAGGCCTTAAAATGAGGCATAAAATGAGTAATTTAGGGTTAATTAAGTAATTAAATGGTTAATTACTGATTTAATAAATAATTATATGTATTAGGATGTTGAAATATGATTAAGTATAATACTTTGTAGCATTTGGGGTGTTAGATGTAATTATTAGGTTAATTATGTAGTAAATGAGTAATAGGAAAAAATAATAAATTTTAAGTTAATTTTGTAAATTAGGGTAATTATGAGTAAAATCTGATTTAGGATGAATTTAGACATTTTGAAATAATAATTAATGTTGGGAGATAGTATGATTCTGTTTATTGTTCCAGCTTGTATTGTATGATTTGTATGAAATGATTGATCACCCTAAATTGGACCTAATTAAATATACGACTTGTAATCATAATTAAATATACGACTTGTAATAAAATTGATAGAAAACTTGAATTTACGTAATTATATGAAAAATGTAAAAATTTCTTACATCAAGAGTAAATTCAGTACACTATTAAGGATTTAAATGTATTGGATATAATAAAATACTAACTAGGGGTAGTTATGGTATCTAGGATATTGAGAAGTAAGGTAATTAATTTCACATTATGAGTAAAAATAAGTTTCTAGAGTTCGAGTATAAAATAGCACTTAGAAATCAAACTAAAATCTAATTTAGAAATTGATGCGGAAACTGAACCCGAACTTAACTTCAAACCTAGAATAATTGTAAAAGACTTAAGACCTAGATAATTAGATATATTAAACCCTAAACAAAACATAACAATAAGTGTTATAGGATAAAACGAACCTATAATAGTTATATGAAAAATTGAAACCCCATTTGTGTTATAAGGATGATTGGCGATGGCCTAAGTGAGTCGGACCTCAAGTGAGTTAGTAAGGAGTTGAAGTAAGTTGGGATTAATACATTGCTATATTTTGGAGGCTTGAGATTATGCTTAGTTGTACTTGTTAGATAGTTTGTTGTGTGTATGTGCTTGATTATGAGTGATGTTATGATTCTGTTTATTGTTCCAGCTTGTATTGTATGATTTGTATGAAATGATTGATCACCCTAAATTGGACCTAATTAAATATACGACTTGTAATCATAATTGAACCTGCATGGCAACTCATTAGGGGAAATCTAGGATTCTCCGGCCAAATACCGACCTCTTTGAAAGGGATAGCATAGGATTGCATAAAAGTCCCTTCTTTATCCTTAGTCGAACTAAGTGATAGGAGAGGAGGTCGTGGCGAAGGTAAAGCCAATGGTTTGAAGGTAGTCATGAGAAGAGCTGTGTCTCCATTGCACAAGCTTGGGTTTAGTTGTGAGCTATTGCATTAATGGCAACTCCTTAACCCGGATTAAAGTAGGTGTAATTTTTCTAATCTCATGACGGGCTGGACAACGTCGTGCGATGGCATTTGCTTGAACATGCATTGCACCTATTAAGTTGATTGATAACCTTGTTATGTTTATGGTATAGTTTTAAGTCCTCCATCCTAACTTACTGAGTTATGGTTGCTCACATCCCTATTCCCTATTGACGTCATGTAGGTGCTGGCTAAGAAGTGGCATACAACTACTCTGAAGTTAGCAACTGCTGGATCTTAAAGAATGAGGAAAAACATTTGAAGAATAAACCTATATTTTTAAGGTTTAAGTTTTTATTTTAGAATTTTTCATTTTTGAATAATGTAATAATTAAGAAATATATTACGGTGAAACATTATAAACATTAATTGTAATAACTAAATTATAGAGTATATATATATTTTCTTACTTTTTTAGGTAAATGATTTATTTAAATTACAAACTGTTTACTTCAAAGCGGGTTAATCGTAGACGCCTTATGTAGATCAAGTCTAAGATAGCGGTTGTAAGGCCAACTTCTATCTTAGAATAGTTTACATGGCGAGGTTATTACGACTTTGCCGCTTCAAGGCGTGACATAAGCCATCAACTCCTAGGGTCTTGTAAATGTTGATGCATCAAAAGGCCTTTTTTTATTTTGTCATTTTTCTATTAGCTCTATAGAATTTGCTTTTCATCATCACTAAGAAATTGCTAATCATTAATCCTAATGAAGAAAAGCGCCATGCAAACTCCCTTTTTGAACTAAGTAAATTTAAAAAAAAAAATTAAATAGTTTGCTGTTTTGAGATCCACTTCAATTCTTTTTGCAAACAATACTTTCTATTAATAAGCTTTTAGGTTGGGTAGGAAAATAAAGCTTTTCTTGCCTTTAAAATATCATCTTTGACCATTCTTTTTCTAATTGGGATGATGCGAAATACCTCTTTTTTTTTTTCCAATTTTTTCCATCGTTTATAATGTTATCAAGATCCCCTAAGTAATTAAAATTAGAACTACTCCACTTCGAAGCTACCTACTTCTTGAATTCCGATTGATCTCACTACATAGGTTGGAAGTAAAAAGGCTTAGGAGCTTTTGGCCCTCCTTTCATGTTTGGGGAGGTATCCAAAAGTATAGGCAAGTGGTTAGAGTGATTGGAAGAAATACGAAAAAATTTTATTTTTGGGAAAGCTTATCTCCGCTCATAATTTATCCATGCTCTATCCAGGCTAATTTACATAAGGTCACACAATCATTTGGATCTTTTTGACCAAGTAAATATAGGCCTACAAAAGCCTAAAATTGCTATGTAGTAGTCATTGATGCAATCTTAATATCTCATTGCTCTAGATTTGTTAATACCACTACCACCCCATTTTTCTTTATTGCAGTGAATCTCATTAAAATCCCCTATCATTATTTAAGGCCTACAAGTTCTTCTAGCCGAATCTGTTAGTTCGTCTTACAGTAGTATTTTAGAGTTAGGATGTGGATTAGTATAAATAGTAGAAATGAACTGAGAAGTAATTGATTTACATACTTGAACTTTGAGGAGAATTCATTGATAGGAAACATGTTACTCACGCAACCTAACCTCTTCCTCTTTCAACATGACTATGATACCACCACTAAACCCTTTACCTTAGAATAAGACATTCTATTAAATTGCAATAAATCTAGTAAAGCTTTAGCTACATCTTACGCCATTCTAGTTTTACAAAGGATAAGGATTTGTAGATCATATTAACTAACAAGGTAAACAACCCTCCTTCAACCCTTATAGTTTGTTCCTAGGGCGTTCCATACAAGAACCTTAAAGGGTTTCGACTCCATATCAAATGAAAGAGTATCTAATAGATTGTGGTTTAGCATTTTAAGCATCATTTTAGGCCATTGATTAGAAAGGAACTCTTACTCGAAATGATCAACTTCCAACCTCCATTAACATTGTTTAAATGATGCCTTAGCTAACACCATTTGCTCTTCCCAAGTTTTAATTAATACCCTATTCTCCTTGTCCTCCCTAAAAGATAGGATGAAAGGGACTCATTATGCCTCCATTAAGATCTCTTTGCTCAAAAACATTATCTCCACTAGGTACTTACATATCAACTCTAGGATCTTGAGAATGTCTCCCCCTAAAAAATTGTACCTTATCATTGGCATTTTTACTATCAGTCTTCGTTTTATCGTTGTGGTAATGGTCTTTTGTCCTTAATGACAAGATCTCCCTTCTTTGAGGGTTGAATGGAAAAGTATCTTCAGCACTCTATCCTTTTTCCATTACATTTGAGACATGATAAATCCCTCCAATACTACTACCACCTATTGTAGACACCCAATTTTTTCCCTCTTAAAAATATATACATATAATAATAAAAATAAAGAAATAAAAAAAAGAAAGAAAAAATAGTGAACATGGAAAAAAAAAAAAAGAATGGAGACATTTTTTTACAAAATAATTCTCTTAGAAAAGCCATTAAAAAAGAAGCCTAAAAAAAGTAATTAAGAAAAATAAAATTGCATTCTACATTCATTGGAAAACTAGTTTAAGCATTTTTTACTGTCAAATGTATATAAAGTGCAAGGATTTCAAAAGTAAGCAACAAGTTAGTTGGTTTATTAAGTTGCATGGGGTTAAGAGTGTAAGGGTTTGATCCTTATAAGTAGTACAATTGCACTTTTGTTTTCTCTTATTCCATACATGACCAACACATGGTCAACTACTTCACTAGAGAATGTTTGAAGTAGACATATGCGACCAAAAAATGTGGAGGTGATGGCACATAAGCTAAAACAACTCCAATCTTCATCTTTTTTTGATATTCTTGAAACAAATCTACTCTAATCAACAACCTAAATCCACTTAAGTCAAAATTTCAAATTTAAACTTCGGATTAAGGTTGTTTATGAGATCGCTAAGTTATGAATTTGAAACTTTGATGGAACTTATGTATTCCTACGATCCACTCTTATTTCAAGCTATTTATTTACATGGATTGAAACTTAAATCAAAGGTGTAAACCCTAGGAAAAACAATAGTTGAACCTTAACTTGAGTCCGATTATTCTAAACTGTACAATAAATCGATAAGGCGAATGATAATAAAAGAAAATGAAGTTTAATAAATCAAATATAACACTGATAACAAAACCTTCAGAATTTATCAAAACCCTAAATCGCTTACTAAAACCTTAAAAATTAGTCTATGCATCATTAATCGAAACCGAACTCAAAATTGCTCGAGACCCTAAAATCATAAACGTAAACCTATAAAATAGTTAAATATTACACAATAGCAATAAAATTATAGTCGAATGTAATTTTCGACTAAATCGACTATTTTTACGACATTGTAATAAAATTTTCATAATAACTTGTAAAAATTATAATTGTAACGGGTACCAGTTAAATTGATAAAATTTCACAGAATTTTGAAAACTAATCTACGAGGAAATTCGTTATAATTTATATGATCCGAAAAATTACACATATTTGTTAATAAATTTCATTTTCCCTCTCTTTTAATTTCAATTTATCTCTTTTCCACTTTCTTTTCTTCCTTTAAGTTTCACGTTCTGCACTTTGTTCATTTGCTTTTCTTTCTTTAAGCTTCCACGTCCAGAGATGTAAATCTCCATTTACGCAGCCACGTGAACAAACAAATTACAATGTGTTAATACTATTTTTTTTGTCTTATTGATATTAATAAAAAGTGAACTTAGCTTAAAAACTAAGCCACCATCACGTGAGCAAAGGAAAGATTATATAAATATGGAAAAAGAAAAAAAATTCTGTACAAACACACACACACAATTTGCAAACCGAGAGGAAAAAAAGAGAGAAAAAGAAAGAAAGAAAAGAGAAAAAGAAGAAGGAAAAGAAGAAGAAAAATCCAAGATAATTAGTAAGTAATTTATTTTAGGAAATATATATGTATATGATAGTATACATGTGTAGAACTATAGTATTTTTATGGTATTTTTATGATATTTTATGGTATTTATGCATATTATACTAATAGTATATGTTTATGTGTATAAATACCTAAGTTTACTTATATGTATAAATATAAGATTAGATATGTATACATGTATGTACATAGGTATATTATACATGAGTAGATGTGTTATGTATATTTGTTGGAATACATATGATGAGTATTATGTATTTTATACTATAGTACACATGTATGATTTATACTCAAATTATATATATGTGGTTATTTTTGTATAATTATTTTAGTATATATATATACATATATAATCGTATAGTATAGTACATATATACATATATTAACATACTTCCATAAGTAGTAGTATGAGACACATAAATAT